>CAUDMG010000972.1:310000-387500 GCA_958450375.1 Homarus gammarus | reverse complement strand
GTGACGTCATTGTTTACCTTTATTTTCCTGGGGTGAGGTAATGTGACGTCATTGTTTACCTTAGAGCGGATGTTGTGTGTGGGGGGAGGGGGGAGTGTGTGTGTGTGTGTGTGTGTGTGTGTGTGTGTGTGTGTGAAGACTTGCCGCCACTGTGAGAGCCGCAGCCACATCTCCAAACACCACCACCACTTCCCTACCACACAATACAAGCAGGAGACGAGACTGCTGAAGGGTGGCGGTACTGTGAGATGGCCAGCGTGTGTGTGTGACGCCATCATTGTTTTTCTTATTCAACCCGTCTGACAGTCATCCAGTCAACCCGTCTGACAGTCATCCAGTCATTTCTGTTGTCTCTTCGTCCACAACAACAGTTTAAGTGCTCTTTCTTTTTATCTCTCTCTCTCTATATATACACAGGGTACACCTTAGCAATTCTTCTCACCCCCTTAAATAAAATGGTACTCTTTGTAATTACCTGTACTCACCTGCCGCCAGATGGGAATAACCTCTCTCTCTCTCTCTCTCTCTCTCTCTCTCTCTCTCTCTCTCTCTCTCTCTCTCTCTCTCTCTCTCTCTCTCTTTGTAAGGGAGGTGAGGCGTGTTGGTGATGGCATTAGCTACACGTCTTCCTTCTAATCACCTTCTCACCTGTATGATCATTAACCACGCTAACCTAACCTAACCTAACCTCACCTCACCTAACCTAACCTAACCGAACTCGACGTGACGGTCACACATGAAACATTACAAGCGTTTCTTAAAGGATTACATTTTGGCTTCTGGTTGTATTATTATGAGCGACCATCAAAGCCTCACAGCCTATAACCTGTATCTGGACCCTGACCGTAGCCTACCTGTGTGAGCCTATACCTGAGACGCCAACCCTAGCCTACCTGAGTGAGCCTATACCCGAGACGCCAACCTTAGCCTACCTGAGTGAGCCTATACCTGAGACGCCAACCCTAGCCTACCTGAGTGAGCCTATACCTGAGACGCCAACCCTAGCTTACCTGAGTGAGCCTATACCTGAGACGCCAACCCTAGCCTACCTGAGTGAGCCTATACCTGAGACGCCAACCCTAGCCTACCTGAGTGAGCCTATACCTGAGACGCCAACCCTAGCCTACCTGAGTGAGCCTATACCTGAGACGCCAACCCTAGCCTACCTGAGTGAGCCTATACCTGAGACTCCAACCCTAGCCTACCTGAGTGAGCCTATACCTGAGACGCCAACCCTAGCCTACCTGAGTGAGCCTATACCTGAAACGCCAACCCTAGCTTACCTGAGACGCCAACCCTAGCCTACCTGAGTGAGCCTATACCTGAGACGCCAACCCTAGCCTACCTGAGTGAGCCTATACCTGAAACGCCAACCCTAGCTTACCTGAGACGCCAACCCTAGCCTACCTGAGTGAGCCTATACCTGAGACGCCAACCCTAGCCTACCTGAGTGAGCCTATACCTGAGACGCCAACCCTAGCCTACCTGAGTGAGCCTATACCTGAGACGCCAACCCTAGCTTACCTGAGACACCAAGCTGGCATCTCTCATAGGTATGAACTCTTAAGCCCTGGAAGGAATTTATACTAAGGAACATTCTAATACTCTTTAACCCACAATAACTTCACCCACCAATCCCCTCCGTCCCAGCTCGGCGGGAGTCTTTCTTTCTCCATAATTCTTAACAAACTTCCAACCACTATACTTGCTCCAGCTAATTCCCCCTCATATAAAATGTCGCTTTAGCCTTGGTGTTTGGCTCTCAAAGGCAAGTGAGGTTAGAATATAATGACCATTTACCGACCCGGATTTCATTGTGTTGGTGAGTTTGTGAAGGTCAAGAAAGGCGCCGAGATCCGCCTGTCCTACAATTGATTTTTCCCGCCCAAATCCGGTACGTCGCGCGCGTGAGGAGAGTGAAAAGCGCGCGTATTTCCATCCATCTTCCCGCGCTTTGTGTATTTAACCTGTCGAAAAATATGTTGTGCCTCTTTTTAATGGAGCGTTTTAATGAATTCGGCCACGACTAACCTTTTGTCAGCTCCCAATACTCTCAGTTGACCTCACTCATCTCCCGTGACCTCTGGCTGGCGGGGAGGACGGACACACAGACAGACTTTTAAAAGTTATTATCGGTAACTTTTTCTCTTTTATTACTTTTTTAGCTAAATTTAAACATTTTCTTGATTTTTCTTGATTTTATATTTTTCTCATAATGAAGAAGTTTTCAATGGGAAAATATGACTAAAAACTACAAATTACGAATTAAATTAAATTGACATTCTAATAGAGTCGGCTTGGGTCAGGTCAGGTCGGGTCAGGAGCTGAACAAACAAGGTACTCCCTCGGGGCCGGCCAATGAGGACCCCCTCCCTGTTGACCCCCAAGCGTGCCTTTGACCCCTACTTCTGTTGACCCATGCGGACCCCTTGCAGGGTTTCTCTCAATGACCTAGTTTGACCCAAGGCTGTAACAATGCCCTCAGTTCAATCTATCATAGGTGTGGACGGCCTGTGAAAGAGTAGTTGTAATGACCTTCTATTGAACTGTATGACCTGGTTGTAATGAGCTGCGTGACCTTGTAATGAGCTGCGTGACCTTGTTATATTGACCAGTGTGGCCTTGTTATATTGACCTGTGTGGCCTTGTTATATTGACCAGTGTGGCCTTGTTATATTGACCTGTGTGGCCTTGTTATATTGACCAGTGTGGCCTTGTTATATTGACCTGTGTGGCCTTGTTATATTGACCAGTGTGGCCTTGTTATATTGACCAGTGTGGCCTTGTTATATTGATCTCTGTAGCCTTGTTATATTGACCAATGTGGCCTTGTTATATTGACCAGTGTGGCCTTGTTATATTGACCAATGTGGCCTTGTTATATTGACCAGTGTGGCCTTGTTATATTGACCAATGTGGCCTTGTTATATTGACCTGTGTGGCCTTGTTATATTGACCAGTGTGGCCTTGTTATATTGACCAGTGTGGCCTTGTTATATTGACCAGTGTGGCCTTGTTATATTGACCTGCTTGACCTTGATATAATGACTTTGTATTGACCTTTCTGTGACACCTGGAGTCCTTAGGGTGCTTGACCTTAAATTTTGGGGTCACACTACATATAACAAGTAAACCATATGATTGAGTCTTATTTCTGACTGATTTGATATAAGAATGACCTTAGCCATAGAAAGTTTAGCATTATTTCACCTAATGATTAAAGACTCTAATGCTACTGGGCGAATTAGATTAAGTTTGGTCAGGTAAGGTTACTCTAGGTTAGGTTAGGTTAAGTTCGGGCGAGACTTCATTGTGTAACCTTGTTGGTATAAAAGAAAATGGGTGATGTGTCTTAGTTCAGCCTTGAATAGATGAGAAAACGAAAAAGAAATCATAGGGTAAACTTGTATATATATGAAAAGAAAACGAGAATCTTACACGTTTCCTCCACACACACACACACACTCACTCACTCGCTCACACACACTCACTCACTCACACACACACACACACACACTCACTCACTCACACACTCACTCACACACTCACTCACTCACTCATACACACTCCTTCACCCTCTGACGTGTTGACAATGAGGGTCGTCACTGAGGTGTATGTATGCAAACTGATCAACCTCAACAAGACTGTCAGGTAACATGTACAGGTGTTGAGTGGCAGGTGTTGTTAAGTGGACAAAAACCTGTCGCCTTGAGAGCCTTGGTGACTTGTGGAACTGGGATACATAGTGTGATACATGGTTGAAAGTGGGATACATAGTGTGATACATGGTTGAAAGTGGGATACATAGTGTGATACATGGTTGAAAGTGGGATACATAGTGTGATACATGGTTGAAAGTGGGATACATAGTGTGATACATGGTTGAAAGTGGGATACATAGTGTGATACATGGTTGACAGGGGGATACATATTTTCTATACATGGTAGTAACTGGGAAAAGGTAATACATACATACTGGATTTATTTAGAGTCAGACAGACAGACAGACAGAGGGAAGGAGAGTGAGAGAGTAATGACCCTTGGGAGGTCAGTAGAGGTGTGGGAGGTCAGTAGAGGTGTAGGAGGTCATCACCATAACAAACACAGCCTCGCCCTAGGGACCTGTCAACTCCTCACCCGTCTCGTGACCTGTCCTCCCTCTGGTGACCCTTGCCTCGTGACCTGTCCTCCCTCTGGTGACCCTTGCCTCGTGACCTGTCCTCCCTCTGGTGACCCTTGCCTCGTGACCTGTCCTCCCTCTGGTGACCCTTGACTCGTGACCTGTCCTCCCTCTGGTGACCCTTGCCTCGTGACCTGTCCTCCCTCTGGTGACCCTTGCCTCGTGACCTGTTCTCCCTCTGGTGACCCTTGCCTCGTGACCTGTCCTCCCTCTGGTGACCCTTGCCTCGTGACCTGTCCTCCCTCTGGTGACCCTTGCCTCGTGACCTGTCCTCCCTCTGGTGACCCTTGCCTCGTGACCTGTCCTCCCTTTGGTGACCCTTGCCTCGTGACCTGTCCTCCCTCTGGTGACCCTTGACTAGTGACCTGTCCTCCCTCTGGTGACCCTTGTCTCGTGACCTGTCCTCCCTCTGGTGACCCTTGCCTCGTGACCTGTTCTCCCTCTGGTGACCCGTACCTCGTGACCTGTCCTCCCTCTGGTGACCCTTGACTCGTGACCTGTTCTCCCTCTGGTGACCCTTGACTCGTGACCTGTTCTCCCTCTGGTGACCCTTGTCTCGTGACCTATCCTCCCTCTGGTGACCCTTGTCTCGTGACCTGTCCTCCCTCTGGTGACCCTTGCCTCGTGACCTGTCCTCCCTCTGGTGACCCTTGCCTCGTGACCTGTCCTCCCTCTGGTGACCCTTGCCTCGTGACCTGTCCTCCCTCTGGTGACCCTTGCCTCGTGACCTGTCCTCCCTCTGGTGACCCTTGCCTCGTGACCTGTCCTCCCTCTGGTGACCCTTGCCTCGTGACGTGTCCTCCCTCTGGTGACCCTTGTCTCGTGACGTGTCCTCCCTCTGGTGACCCTTGTCTCGTGACCTGTCCTCCTTTTGGTGACCCTTGCCTCGTGACCTGTCCTCCCTCTGGTAACCCTTACCTCGTGACCTGTCCTCCCTCTGGTGACCCTTACCTCGTGACCTGTCCTCCCTCTGGTGACCCTTGCCTCGTGACCTGTCCTCCCTCTGGTGACCCTTGCTTCGTGACCTGTCCTCCCTCTGGTGACCCTTGCCTCGTGACCTGTCCTCCCTCTGGTGACCCTTGCCTCGTGACCTGTCCTCCCTCTGGTGACCCTTACCTCGTGACCTGTCCTCCCTCTGGTGACCCTTGCCTCGTGACCTGTCCTCCCTCTGGTGACCCTTGCTTCGTGACCTGTCCTCCCTCTGGTGACCCTTGCCTCGTGACCTGTCCTCCCTCTGGTGACCCTTGCCTCGTGACCTGTCCTCCCTCTGGTGACCCTTGCCTCGTGACCTGTCCTCCCTCTGGTGACCCTTGCCTCGTGACCTGTCCTCCCTCTGGTGACCCTTGCCTCGTGACCTGTCCTCCCCTGGTGGACCCCTGCAGGTTCCTTCTCATTGACCTGCTCTGACCTTCTCTGGTCCTTTCCTTGATACTCGGGTTCTCACAGTTAACTTGATTTTGTTCCTCTGTGTGTTGTTGAAGTGTTGTGGCCACTGTTTGGGCTGTGTTGTGGCCACTATCTGGATTGTGTGGCCGACATGTTGCGGCCACTAACTGAGGTTGCGTTTCAGACGTGTTGTGGCCACTATCTGGGTTGTGTGGCCGACATGTTGCGGCCACTAACTGAGGTTGCGTTTCAGACGTGTTGTGGCCACTATCTGGGTTGTGTGGCCGACATGTTGCGGCCACTAACTGAGGTTGCGTTTCAGACGTGTTGTGGCCACTATGGTTGTGTGGCCTTGTGGCTACTAACTGGGCCATGTCACACCACATTTTCGGACGTGCTGCAGCTATGACGAGTCTTGTTAAAGGCTTTGTCGTGTTAGAGGGAGGAAGGGGGGGGGGGCTGGAGCGTCGTGGGGGACTGTTGATAGCGAATAGACGGTTTGGATTTGTATGTGTGTATTTGTGTGTGTGTATTGATGTTTGTAGTTGTGTGTATGTTTGTGTGTGTATGTGTTTGTGTGTGTATTTGCTTGTATGTGTTTGTGTGCGTATGTGTTTGTGTATTTGTGTGTGTGTGTATGTGTTTGTGTGTGTATTTGTTTGTGTGTGTTTGTGTGCGTATGTGTTTGTGTGTGTATTTGTTTGTGTGTGTTTGTGTGTGTATGTGTTTGTGTGTGTATTTGCTTGTAAGTGTTTGTGTGCGTATGTGTTTGTGTGTGTATTTGTTGGTTTGTGTGTCTGTTTATTTCTGGTTGCATGTAAGTGTGTTTTTGGTATTTGTTTTCATGTTTGGTTCCTGTTCCTTGAGTACGATAACATAACCCCTTGAGTACGATAAATTAACCCCTTGAGTACGATGACCGAAGGAGTATCGGAAGTAACATGGCGATCCGCTTTTAACCTCATCAATAATATTAATAAACTGTTATATATTCTAATGTTATTTATTCATTAATTGTGAATTTACGTAGTTGAGGTTTATTTCAGTGTTGTATTATAGGAAGTATTGGTTATACATTTTCTCTTGGTGTTTATTAAATGGTGTATGGATGTCTGTGTGTCAGGTCTCAGGCTTGGGTGTTTAGTCGTGTTAATGTTTTCATCTCGTGCCTAAAGTCTCACCAGTGATCCAAAGCCTCACTGTGAACTCAGACTCCACGGGGGGAGCTATTGCCGGGGTGAGAAAATCTCCCCCCCCCCCCCACAACACCTTAAACCTTCAGTGACTAAACCCCCTAAAACTCTTCCCGAATTTGGCGTGAGAAGACTCGGGGTGATTCGGGGGTGATTCTGTCGGTCACAGTTCTATCAAAGGCTAGAGGGTCGGGTCGGGTCGGGTCGGGTAGGGAGGTCCGGTGAATACAATCGCATCAGTGGTCAGTGTTCGCCTCCGCACAATCGTATCATTCGCTAATTCCACAAATGGTGTGGCGCCGCCTTGAGGGAGTCTTAATGACACACACTGGGTTTACCGATGGTCTCCCAGGAGCTGAAGAACAAAAGACGCTCACACTGCAGGGCTCCCACAAGGCGTGTAGCTGAGCCTTCACACTGAGGGCGGTAGTTCCTGGAGGTGGGTGGGGGTGGGGGGACGTTTCTGCGTCTCCTTCGTCGCCTTTCCTGTGTCCTACGGAAGCCTATGATCCGATCGAGACTCAAGGTAAACGTGGAGGACAATAGGAATGATCTGAGAGGAAAACATTTAGAGATGGGATCCCCAGAGTAAAGATTGGGTGTTGGGGGGGAGGTAGTGGTGTGTGTGTGAGTCCTTCCTGATGGGGATCTGATGGCCGGGAGTGTGTAGCAAAAACCATCAGACACACAATAGAGACTGATCAGGAAGAGGAAATGTTTGGTGATGGGATAGTGAGAGAAAGACGACTGGTTTGTACCTTGTGTTTGTGTTTCTCCTGAGGAAGATGTGATCGTTGGTCTGCCATTTGTGCGTTGTTTGCAAAGCTCTCCGGCCCGGCCCCTCATTATACCTGTCGGTGCAGGGGGGGGGGGGGGGGGGCATAAATCCAAACGACCATTGTTAACATAGGCAGATGAGAACGTGTTGTTGTTTGGCCAGTGGAGGAGATACTGTTGTGTTTAGTTAGTGAAATTATTATAAAACCAGGTGTATTATTATGTATTATTATTCGTAGTTACATAATTTGATAACCTATGATGAGAAGAGGATTAATATGAGGTTTATTTCTTCATTGTTGTTGCTCTGTTCTTGTTCCTTCTTCTTGGGTTGTGAATTGTGATTGACTTAATGCTATCCATCTATCCTATCACGTTCTGTTCCGTTACGTTCCATTCCAACCTGTCCCATCCCTGCATCTTATCCCACCCTGCCCCCGCCTAACCAACCCTGCCTTGTTGTCCCATCCTGTCCCATCTCATCCTCGTTTTATCCCATCCCATCCCACCCCACCCCATCCCACCCCACCCCACCCCATCATGTATATTAAATCATGTTAGAGGTTATATTTGTTTAATTTGTACCGTATTTGGAACTATTTTTGTATACTTGCACTGTATGTATACCTGTTTATTTCACCCTAACGCAACCTGAGGACGGGGGGGGGGGGGGTTAGTTTAGTTTAAGTTAGGTTAGATTGGGCTAGATTGAGTTTGGTTGGATTTGGTTAGGTTAGGCTCTGTTAGATTAGTGTTAGGTTGGGTTACCGTGAGTTTTTTTTTTAATCGTAAGATAAAATAAGCTTAAGTGTTAATGTTATTGTGATGTTAAATAATATATAAACAACACGCGAATTTTTTTTTTTTATTTGGATCACCGTTCAGGAAGTCGTGTTTACCTAACCTGATCACTTTTATAGACCTTTAGCGTTATGGTAGACTCGGGGCTTACCGTACACACACACACACACACAGGCCGCGGGAACCACCTTACATCACAGGGAAGGAGCGTATCGCCTTAACGAGACCAACGTTTTCTTTGTGGTAGATTCAGGACCAATCTTGAGGGACCACCCATGTCCACGGCCGTCCACACAAACACCCGCACCTACCTCATTACGTGTGTCCAGGGGTTTAGCCATCCTACAATGTCCAGTGGTCCCGTGTCGCCCCTTTCGGTACGCCATCAGAGCCTGTCCAAGTGACCGACAGACTCAGGATGGACGGGGGATGATCCGTATTGGCGTTACAGAAATCCCGAACCTGACAGAAGCCGACACAGGGTCCCGGAGACGACAGGAGCCGACGGGAGCGGAAGGTCAAAGGCGAACCGGTAATGCGACGTCTTGAAAGCGTGGGGGCGGATAAGGTAATGTGTCGCAGGAAGTAATCTCTGGCGGGGTATTGGTGGGCGGTGAGGTGCGTCGACGGTAATGTACCTGTTGTGTGGGGCCTTACTCGCCTCTACCAGGGATGTAGGGCAGTAACAGTGGCTACAGTTCTAACAACGACAACTACAACGTCGACAGAAACAACTACAACAACGGCAGAAACAGCTGCAACAACGAGAAAAACAGCTGCAGCAACGACAGAAACAGCTGCAACAACGACAGAAACAGCTGTAACAACGCCAAAAACAGCTGCAACAACGCCAAAAACAGTTCCAACAACGACAGAAACAGCTGCAACGCCGACAAAAACAGTTGCAACGCCGACATAAACAGTTGCAACAACGACAAAATCAGCTGTAATAACGACAACGACAGTTCTAACACACTACCAAGAGTCCCAACAAAATAAACAATGGCAACAATGACAAATATAGTTGTACTTTTAACAGATATCAAGGGCAACAACAATAACAACTCCTCCTACAAGAAAAATTTCAGCAAGAACAACAACAAAAATCCTCAATAGTAAGAGCAACAACAACAGTAATAACAACGACACTACCACCACCAACCAGTAACAACAACAACAGTGATAACAACAACAACAACAACAGCAGATGAAGCCCACAAGAGTTACAACAAGGACTTAAGCAAGAGAGGCCCCAGCATCTGCCACCCCATAAAAGTGTCAATAGAGTGGAGGTGGTGCAGGCTGGCGAGTCGGGTTCTCTCTCTGCACGTGTTGGCACTCACACGATAATTGGCATCACGTAGCGCCCTGACCACAGCTTGTGTTACCCTCCCTTGTCTTGACCCGGTGGTTGACCTTAAACACACACAAACAGCTCCTGGTGGTGTAAGGTAGTATATGTGACTTTAACCACTCGTAGTTCCTGATGCTGTGTGTAAGGTGTATGTGGCCTTAATCATACTTAGTTCCTGGTGTTGCAAGGTGTATGTGTGACCTTAATCAAGTGTATTATAGCCCTTGGAGACTTGACCATTGTGGCATCGGAGACATGACCTTAGACAAATGAGCTATATCCCTTGGAGACTGACCTTAAATAGCATTATAGCCCTTGGAGACTTGACCATTGTGGCATCGGAGACATGACCTTAGACAAATGAACTATAGCCCTTGGAGACTGACCTTAAATAGCATTATAGCCCTTAGAGACGTGACCTTAAAGAGCATAATAGTTCCCTTGGAGACGTGACCTTAAAGAACATTGTAACCCTTGGTGACGTGACCTTAACCAGAGACAGCCGGAGCCTCCCTGATGTGGGTTAAGAAGGAAGGTGTATTCTAGGAGGAGAAGCTTTAGCCAGAGATGGACTACTGATTGACTTCTATTAGTGAGGGAATAGGTTTGTCCTTGCCCGGTATGTGGTGGCGTGGCGTGGGGCAGGGGACGACGGGTGCTGCTGGTGCCCTCTCTGTTTCTGCTGTGGGGTTTGTTTACTTTGAGATACTGATATTGTTCCTGTTTGTTTATTTTTTTTTTACATACGTTGTTTATACATTACTTGTTTACTCATAGTGTTTTGGTCTCATTTCTGTTTTGTTATAATATTCGATTCAATTTTGTTTGTATTTTTAAGCTACGAAAGTTGTTTATATTTTTAGTTAGAAGTCTGTTATTGGTACTTACACTTATTTAAGGGATGGTTTATTACCTTAGGATTTTGAAGGGTATGAGGAGTAAATGGCGTTGGTTTTAGTCACTTATTCTGATTTTTTTTGTCAACCACTCGCTAGTACAACCACTATTACCACAACTCACACCACTACTACCATCTTACTACTACTACTACTACTACTACTACTACTACTACCACCACCACCCACCACCACCACCCACCACCACCTACACCTACCACCCACCTACACCTACCACCACCCACCACCACCCACCACCTACCTCCACCACCACCACCACCACCCACCACCTACCTACACCTACCACCCACCTACACGTACCATCCACCACCCACCTCCACCACCACCACCACCTACCTCCACCAGGACCTCGCTGGCACCTAACCCTCACACACGACCTAGAACGTGACCCGGGCGATCATGTTGTGTGAGTCTTGTGGCGGGAGGCTCCTGTGAGGCTGACCAGGAGGCCCTTGTGGTCGTCCTCACTCACACCACCTGGGTAACTTGACCTTCTCCCCCCTTTCCCCTACCTAACTACCCCCCCAATACTCACCCCCTCCCCTTCCTTCACCCCCTCCCCCACCCCCCACCCTCACCCTACTACAGGATGACTTCTGTAAGACCTCACTTGGGATGACCTCTGAGGGTGACCTCGATAAGACCATCTCCTGCAAGACAACGACCATACCTTAAGACGCTGCATGATTGACTTCGTACTTTGCTCTCTCTCTCTCTCTCTCTCTCTCTCTCTCTCTCTCTCTCTCTCATACACTGACTTTATCATTCCACCTCTTACACACTCTCCTACCCACATCCTCTCCCCCCCCCTCCCACACACACACTCACTCTGTCCATCCACTTAGTATATTGCATCAGTCTCCTCCTCCTCCTCTCTTTCATCATGGCTCTTGTAAGTCTCCCCACATCCTCCTGTTCTTCATTCTTCCATTTCTCTATTTATCTTTTCCTTCTTCCATTTCTCTTTTCTCTTTTGTCTTGTGTTTGGAATATTTTCTGTGTTTGTTTATCTCACTTTTTACTCAATTATCCTTACTATTCTTTGTTGTTTTATTCTTTTCTCTTTCTCCACTTTTCTTGTCTTCCTTCTTCGTTGTTTTGAATTGTTTTTTTTTATCTTTCCCTCTTGTTGATTCCATATACATAGACACTGCACGCACACACACACACAACACACACACACACACACAAGAAAATAAGGAGTCTGCAATAGGCCGGTTGGCCTGTGCAATGCATGGCAGCTCCTGTCGAGAGTTACTACCACTCTCTATCATCCATGAATCTATCTAGCCTCCTTTTGAAACTGTCCAGAGTTCCAGCACTTACTACAAAGCTGCTAAGCTTGTTCCAGTCGTCCACCACCCTATTTGTGAACCAGTTCCTTCCTATCTCCCTCCTAAACCTAAACTTATCCAACTTGAATCCGTTGCTCCGAGTCCTATCCTGCTCGGTTATTATAAGAACTTTATCTATATCCCCTTTATTGATTCCTTTCACCCACTTAAATACTTCTATCATATCTCCTCGCACTCTTCGTCTTTCTAGGGAATGCAAGTTAAGTTTCTTTAACCTATCTTGATATGGAAGGTTTCTAAGTCCCGGAATCATTTTGGTCATTCTTCACTGCACCGACTCTAGTGAATTGATATCCATTCTATAATAGGGGCACCAGAACTGAACCGCATAATCGAGGTGCGGCCTGACTAGCGCAAGATATAGTTGCAATAAGACCTCTGCACTCTTATTATTTACACTTCTGGATATACATAGACACTGCAGGTATGCAAATACTATACACTATATATACAAATGACTAATGCTCTGTTGTCTGTGTGTGTGTCACCATACCTCTCTCTCTCTCTCTCTCTCTCTCTCTCTCTCTCTCTCTCTCTCTCTCTCTCTCTCTCTCTCTCTCTCTCTTTAGTAACCATTCTGCCCAGTTACTGTCTCCTCCTCCTCCTCGTTCTTCACCTCAATTCACTGATTCACATTCACTGTTATCATTCATCTGTAGCGTCTGTCTGTGTGTCTGTCCCCCCATTCTACTCCTCATTCACTTACGTAAACCATTCATAGCGTAGTGGCCTCTTTATGTATAGTAGCGAGGCGGGTTTTTTGGGGGCTATTGTTAAGGTGTAATGGTTAAAGAATGCGCCAAGTTGTCCTTTATGGGATATATTTACGGGGTATATTTACGGGGTATATTAACGGGGTATATTTACGGGGTATATTTACGGGGCATATATTTACGGGGCATATATTTACGTGGTATATTTACGGGGTATATTTACGGGGGTATATTTACGTGGTATATTTACGGGGTATATTTACGGGGGTATATTTACGGGGGTATATTTACTGGGTATATTTACGGGGGTATATTTACGTGGTATATTTACGGGGGTATATTTACGGGGGTATATTTACGGGGTATATTTACGGGGCATATATTTACGTGGTATATTTAGGTGGTATATGACTAAAGTGTTGGGTTTAGTATGAGCTGAGCAGATTTGACTTGAGTTAGAGGTTGTTGGTGAAAGAATGCGTCTCCTTCTCCCGAGGGTAGCAACGTGTGGTGAGGTGGTCGAGTTACTCAGGGAAAATTGTCTCGTTTACCAGAATTATCCGGAGTAATGGTGATCCTTATACTTCAATGGGAGGGTTATTTACACACACACACACACACACACGCACACATTGGCAGGCAAGGATAGTGTTGGAGGGTGGAGGTGGGGATGGCACTGTGTTGGAGGGTGGATATGGCACTGTGTTGGAGGGTGGAGATGGCACAGTGTTGGAGGGTGGAGGTGGCACTGTGTTGGAGGGTGGGGAGGGAAGTGACGGCACTGTGTTGGAGGGTGGGGAGGGAGGAGATGGCACTGTGTTGGAGGGTGGAGATGGAACTGTGGTGGGGGGTTGTGGCTGGAGGAGTGATCCCCGTTCAGCCTTTTTTAGTTGATGGTGATGCTTGCGACACTCTACCAGACAGACCCTCACCACCAGTACCCGAGATATAATGAGTTATGGTGGTGAAGGTGGTGGTGGGGGGAGGAGGTGGTGGGGGTAGAGTAGAAGGGTGATAATGGTAGCTGGGACACACACACACACACACACACACACACACTTTACTATGGTGTTTGAGATGTGACAAGTGACAGTATAGTTTGACAGAGGCAGAATGACCACCTCTCCTCCCCTCTCGTTGTCAATGGAGGGAGTTAAGGTGGTGTCTCGAGTCGTCTCTTATGTCCTTCATGGCGATAGTTGCCTCAAGTGCCATGTGGGTCACTGGGCACCGGTTGGCACTGTTGGCGGGGTAGTGGGTCTGTGTGCTTGTTGGTGTAATGTTAATGGTGGTAGTAACAAAAACAAGACTAGTGAATAATGAAAATAACATTGATAATAATAATAATAATAGCAACAACAACAAAAATAATGATATTATTATTATTATTATTATTATTATTATTATTATTATTATAACTTTTAACTCACCTGTAATTAAGTTAATGGCTATTCCAGGTAGTATATTTCCGTAAACAACAGGTGAGTGAATAAAAAGAAATTAATAGATGGATAGATAGATAGATATGTAATAAGAAACACCTAACGAAACAACTGACAAAATTTTCACAACATAATACAACTTTTATTTTTTCTTAACACACAACGAGTTTAACACCTGTATCTAATCATGTTATACACAGGTGAATTATATATATCGTCGTCTATGTATAAATTATTCACTAAGGATCAATTGTATATTTTCGTCCTTACGTATACAGTAAAGGACGAGTGTATATTGTCCTTCAGTAATTTTTCATCATTCATAAATTTCTAAAACTCATTCACTCGTGGTGAGGGAGATGGCGTGACCTACCCGCCTCACTGTCCTGCTGCTGTCTTGTGTATTTATTTATTTGTTTATTTATTTATGTGTTTATTTACTTATGTTTATTTATTTATTTTATGGATTTTCTTTATTTATCGGTTTTTGTTTTAATATAAATCATTAATCTGGTGGTTTTATAATATAGTCAAACCTCCATATAACGAACTTCTCTCTGTATATAATCCGTTAGATGGGGGACTCATATTTAACGGACTCTCGATATAGCGGACTTTCTTCTATATAGTTCGTTAGATGGGGGTTTCATATTTAACGGACTCTCGATATAGCGGACTTTATTCTATATAGTTCGTTAGATGGGGATTTCATATTTAACGGACTCTCGATATAGCGGACTTTATTCTATATAGTTCGTTAGATGGGGGTTTCATATTTAACGGACTCTCGATATAGCGGACTTTCTTCTATATAGTTCGTTAGATGGGGGTTTCATATTTAACGGACTCTCGATATAGCGGACTTTATTCTATATAGTTCGTTAGATGGGGATTTCATATTTAACGGACTCTCGATATAGCGGACTTTATTCTATATAGTTCGTTAGATGGGGATTTCATATTTAACGGACTCTCGATATAGCGGACTTTCTTCTATATAGTTCGTTAGATGGGGGTTTCATATTTAACGGACTCTCGATATAGCGGACTTTCTTCTATATAGTTCGTTAGATGGGGGTTTCATATTTAACGGACTCTCGATATAGCGGACTTTCTTCTATATAGTTCGTTAGATGGGGGTTTCATATTTTGGTCATATCTCTTGTTGAAATATATTCCTGCTCATGTGGTGTGGAAGGCACTCATCACCCACTTGAGGAACACACATACACACACTTAAGAGGGACTCAACACACACTCACAGGGGGAGGAGACACGCTGAGTGCACCTGTGATGTTTTATTTGGATGGAAAGTGTAATGGGAGTGGTGGTGGTAGTGGTGCAGGTGGTGGTGGTGGTATAGGTGCAGGTGGTGGTGGTGGTAGTGGTGCAGGTGGTGGTGGTGGTATAGGTGCAGGTGGTGGTGGTGGTATAGGTGCAGGTGGTGGTGGTAGTGGTGCAGGTGGTGGTGGTGGTAGTGGTGGTAGTGGTGCAGGTGGTGGTGGTGGTAGTGGTGCAGGTGGTAGTAGTGGTGCAGGTGGTGGTGGTGGTAGTGGTGCAGGTGGTGGTGGTGGTAGTGGTGCAGGTGGTAGTGGTGCAGGTGGTGGTGGTGCAGGTGGTGGTGGTAGTGGTGGTAGTGGTGCAGGTGGTGGTGGTGGGTAGTGGTGCAGGTGGTGGTGGTAGTGGTGGTAGTGGTGCAGGTGGTAGTGGTGCAGGTGGTGGTGGTGCAGGTGGTGGTGGTAGTGGTGCAGGTGGTGGTGGTAGTGTTGGTAGTGGTGCAGGTGGTGGTGGTAGTGGTGCAGGTGGTGGTAGTAGTGGTGCAGGTTGTGGCGGTAGTGGTGGTGGTGGTAGTGGTGCAGGTGGTGGTGGTAGTGGTGCAGGTGGTGGTGATAGTGGTGCAGGTGGTGGTGATAGTGGTGGTAGTGGTGCAGGTTGTGGTGGTAGTGGTGGTAGCGGTGCAGGTGGTGGTAGTAGTGGTGCAGGTTGTGGTGGTAGTGGTGGTGGTGGTAGTGGTGCAGGTGGTGGTGGTAGTGGTGCAGGTGGTGGTGGTAGTGGTGCAGGTGGTGGTGGTAGTGGTGGTAGTGGTGCAGGTGGTGGTGGTAGTGGTGGTAGTGGTGCAGGTGGTGGTGGTAGTGGTGGTAGTGGTGCAGGTGGTGGTGGTGGTAGTGGTGGTAGGTAGTGGTGCAGGTGGTGGTGTGGTAGGTGGGTGAGTGGTGGTGGTAGTGGTGCAGGTGGTGGTGCAGTGGTAGTGTGGTGGTAGGTGCAGGTGGTGGTAGTGGTGGTGGTAGTGGTGCAGGTAGTGGTGCAGGTGGTGGTAGGTAGTGGTGCAGGTGGTGGTAGTGGTGGTGCAGATGGTGGTAGGTAGTGGTGATAGGTAGTGGCGCAGGTGGTGGTGGTGGTAGTGGTGGTAGGTAGTGGTTTGGTTGATGGTGATAATGTAGTGATGGTAGATGGTGGTAGGTAGTGGTGGTAAATGGTGGTTGGTGCTAGTGGTGGTAGTGATGGTAGTGATAGTGGTGGTACTGGACAAGAACCTTACATTACTAGTAGCAACAGCATGAGGCAGGGCTGGGCATGAGGCAGGGCAGGGCATGAGGCAGGGCAGGGCATGAGGGCAGGGCAGACAACAGGCAAGAGGGTAGTGGCCGTGAATAACATGGGCAGGATTACTGGCAGCGATCACCCCCCCCCCCCCCTCCTCCCCTCACTCCCCCCCCTTCCCCTCCTGACGGGCTACAATGAGCACCAGGACCCCCGCTACAATGAGCACCCCGACCCCCGCTACAATGAACGCCGCTCACGACCTTGTAAGGCAAGAGCTGCCAGTCTCCAGTCTCTTATATAAGATGACCGAGATCCTACGGTTCAAAAGCCGGGCCAAGACACCGTGTAAAAAAAAACCAAGGTTGGTCCTCACCTCAAAGAAAACCATTTGCGAGTGCGCCGACCAGCCATTGTGAGGGACCCAAATTGGAGTGTAAAAGGTCCATTCAGGGTGCGCAGCTTGGGGCCGCCGCCACGGTGCCTCCCTGCACATGATTTGCAACATGACACGTGTGAAAAGATGATGGCTGGCTGAGTGGGTGGTGGGGGGGGGGGGGGATAACGTGGGCTTTGGTTTGGCTGACGGTGTGGGTGTTGGTGGTGAGAGAGTGGGTGAGGGTGGCGATGTGGGTGTGGGTGGTGATAAGGGTGGCCATGAGAGTGTGGGTGGAATAAAGTGGTATGCATATATGTGCGTGGGTGGGTGGGTGGGTGGGTACATGGGTGTATATGCGTGTGTAGATCTGTTAATTAAGAATGGCGTCGTAGTCGTAG
Organism: Homarus gammarus; assembly: GCA_958450375.1. Taxonomy (NCBI): domain Eukaryota; kingdom Metazoa; phylum Arthropoda; class Malacostraca; order Decapoda; family Nephropidae; genus Homarus; species Homarus gammarus. Next base: position 370,064 of record CAUDMG010000972.1, on the reverse strand, counting down.
TAGTAGTAGTAGTGAGGTCACAGAGTAAAAAAAAATACATTATCCCACTTTTATATTCATGGTCTTCCGTCACCTCCCCCCCCCCCCCCACTTTCACCCCTCCCCCACCTTCCCCCCAACCTTCACCCCTCCACAGTCTTACTTAGTTAGTTAGTGTGTGTGTGTGTGTGTGTGTGTTGCGTACGTGAGTTGTATCATGTAGTGTCGATCTCATCCAAGCTGTTGTTGTTGATAATAGTGGATGGCTCAAGCCCTCGTGTCTGAGAATTATATAGCCTGTTTTATCGTCGTTCTTGTTGACATCATTTCGTCACATTATTTTTAGGGGGTATTTTATTTACATATTTTATTCCTGTTGATGTTTATAATTTACCTATTTATTCTAGCTTGATATTCAGTTCTAGTTGTTATTTATTATTTATGGTTATTTATTTTTATTTTAATATATTTTTAGTTAGTTGATATGTGAACAGAATACAAGGTGAGGTGTTGGTAGCCAGTGGTTAGGTCAGGTCAGGTCAGTGTGGGCGTATCAGTATTGAAGCTCCCCTTACCCTTATTCTCACCCTCACCCTCTCACCCCACCCTCACCCCCTCACCCTCACCCCCTCACCCCCTCACCCTCACCCCCTCACCCCCTCCACCCTCACCCCCTCCACCCTCACCCCCTCACCCTCACCCCCTCACCCCCTCCCCCTCACCCCCTCCACCCTCACCCCCTCACCCTCCATCTATTCAGGCAATCATTCAATCGTCCTTCTCTTGGTTCAATCTTCTTGCCTCGGGATCCATTCATCGTCTGTCTGAGAGAGTTGCCAGGGATTTACCAGTTACTGCATGTATACTGAGTGTGTGTATACTATCAGTTACTGCATGTGTACTGAGTGTGTGTGTATACTACCAGTTACTGCATGTATACTACCAGTTACTGCATGTATGCTGAGTGTGTGTATACTACCAGTTACTGCATGTATACTACCAGTTACTGCATGTATACTGAGTGTGTGTATACTCCCAGTTACTGCATGTATACTGAGTGTGTGTATACTACCAGTTACTGCATGTATACTACCAGTTACTGCATGTATACCGAGTGTGTGTATACTACCAGTTACTGCATGTATACTACCAGTTACTGCATGTATACCGAGTGTGTGTATACTACCAGTTACTGCATGTATACTACCAGTTACTGCATGTTTACTGAGTGTGTGTATACTACCAGTTAAAAGCATGTATACTTACCAGTTACTGCATGTATACTACCAGTTACTGCATGTATACCGAGTGTGTGTATACTACCAGTTACTGTATGTATACTGAGTGTGTGTATACTATCAGTTACTGCATGTTTACTGAGTGTGTGTGTACTACCAGTTAAAAGCATGTATACTACCAGTTACTGCATGTATACTACCAGTTACTGCATGTATACCGAGTGTGTGTATACTACCAGTTACTGCATGTATACCGAGTGTGAGTATACTACCAGTTACTGCATGTATACTGAGTGTGTGTATACTACCAGTTACTGCATGTATGCTGAGTGTGTGTATACTATCAGTTACTGCATGTATACTGAGTGTGTGTATACTACCAGTTACTGCATGTATACTGAGTGTGTGTGTGTACTCCCAGTTACTGCATGTATACTGAGTGTGTGTGTATGTATACTGAGTGTGGGTGTATGCATACTGAGTGTGGATGTATGTATACTGAGTGTGGGTGTATGCATACTGAGTGTGGATGTATGTATACTGAGTGTGGGTGTATGTATACTGAGTGTGGGTGTATGTATACTGAGTGTGGGTGTATGTATACTAAGTGTTGGTGTATGTATACTGAGTGTGGATGTATGTATACTGAGTGTTAGTGTAGTTTGATCATGTGTGAATATTTGGTGTGTGTGTGTGTGTGTGTGTGTGTGTGTGTGTGTGTGTGTACTGAAGATACCCTCACCTGTTGTATACTTTTTTATTGTTATTTTTTATTTATCAAACCAAGTTACTATTCTTATAAGCTACAGGTGTGTGTGTGTGTGGGGGGGGGGGGGGGGTGATGACACGTGAATGAACACAATGCTAATCCACGATGGTCCTTAAAGGTCAACCTCTTGATATATTATACACGATACTCGACCATCGCTATGAAAGCTCTCTAAAACTTACTTAGGAGAAGGAAATCCCTCAAGTAAAATGATGGGCTTGATAAGACAGCTAAATCCCAGCTAAATCCCTCACACCTAAGATACTTTACGACTGTTTACTGGGCTCGTTAATCCCCCTAAAATCCCTTTGGTAAATCCCTAAGAAATGTAGTTTTTATCAGAGTAAAGGTGTTTGGGGTGGCGCTCCTCCCTGCCAGGTAAGATAAGAGATTGGTTAACTGTTTTAGTCTTGTGGTGGTGATGGAGTAGTGTGGGGAGGGAGGTGGAGGTGGATGATAAAGGGAAGAGGAGAGACTGACAAGGAAGCTGGTTACGAGAGAGAGAGAGAGAGAGAGAGAGAGAGAGAGAGAGAGAGAGACTGATAGGTGCATTTTTCTCTCCGTCAGAACTGTAGTGTTAAAATAGTGAGTATGTCAAGTGGACGATAAGTATTAAGAGGGCATGGAGGGCATGGAGGGGGGAGGGGGCATGGAGGAGGGAGGAGGGGAGCATGGAGGCTGAGGGGTACATGTGACCACCCTACATCAGGTCACTTGAACTATGTAGGGCAGGTCAACGTGTCTCAAAAGGTCACGTGGTAGACTATGAGGTGGGAGGAGAGAGGTCAACCTTGTAAACCAGGTCATTTGGAAGATGGGGGAGGGGACTGGTGACAAGTTTGCTGCACGTATAAAGTTATAATAAAGTTAGGTTAGGTTAGGTTAGGTTAGCGTTAGGTTAGGTTAGGTTAGGTTAGGTTAGGTTAGGTTAGCGTTAGGTTAGCGTTAGGTTAGGTTAGGTTAGGTTAGGTTAGGTTAGGTTAGGTTAGGTTAGCGTTAGGTTAGGTTAGCGTTAGGTTAGCGTTAGCGTTAAGGTGGTTAATCTTCAGGTGATCTCAAGGTTGTATTTTAATCCAGCTTAATTAACTCAGTACTGTGTTGATTCCGGATTAGTTTCCCGATCTCTTAATGACAGTGCCACGGGAGGTCACAGTGCCACGGGAGGTCACAGTGCCACGGTAGATCACAGTGCCACGGGAGGTCACAGTGCCACGAGAGGTCACAGTGCCACGGGAGGTCACAGTGCCACGGGAGGTCACAGTGCCACGGTAGATCACAGTGCCACGGGAGGTCACAGTGCCACGAGAGGTCACAGTGCCACGGGAGGTCACAGTGCCACGAGAGGTCACAGTTCCACGGGAGGTCACAGTGCCACGGGAGGTCACAGTGCCACGAGAGGTCACAGTGCCACGGGAGGTCACAGTGCCACGAGAGGTCACAGTGCCACGGGAGGTCACAGTGCCACGGGAGGTCACAGTGCCACGGGAGGTCACAGTGCCACGGGAGGTCACAGTGCCATGGTAGATCACAGTGCCACGAGAGATCACAGTGCCACGGGAGGTCACAGTGCCACGGTAGATCACAGTGCCACGGGAGGTCACAGTGCCATGGTAGATCACAGTGCCACGAGAGATCACAGTGCCACGAGAGATCACAGTGCCATGGTAGATCATAGTGCCACGAGAGATCACAGTGCCACGGGAGGTCACAGTGCCATGGTAGATCACAGTGCCAAGGGAGGTCACAGTGCCATGGTAGATCACAGTGCCACGAGAGATCACAGTGCCACGGGAGGTCACAGTGCTATGGTAGATCACAGTGCCATGAGAGATCACAGCGCCACGGTAGGTCACAGTGCCATGGTAGATCACAGTGCCACGAGAGATCACAGTGCCACGGGAGGTCACAGTGCCATGGTAGATCACAGTGCCACGAGAGATCACAGTGCCACGAGAGATCACAGTGCCACGAGAGATCACAGTGCCACGGGAGGTCACAGTGCCACGGCAGATCACAGTGCCACGGGAGGTCACAGTGCCACGAGAGGTCACAGTGCCACGGGAGGTCACAGTGCCACGGTAGATCACAGTGCCACGGTTGGTCACAGTGCCACGGGAGGTCACAGTGCCACGGTAGATCACAGTGCCACGAGAGATCACAGTGCCACGGGAGGTCACAGTGCCACGGCAGATCACAGTGCCACGAGAGATCACAGTGCCACGGCAGATCACAGTGCCACGAGAGATCACAGTGCCACGGGAGGTCACAGTGCCACGGCAGATCACAGTGCCACGAGAGATCACAGTGCCACGGGAGGTCACAGTGCCACGGTAGATCACAGTGCCACGAGAGATCACAGTGCCACGGGAGGTCACAGTGCCACGGCAGATCACAGTGCCACGAGAGATCACAGTGCCACGGGAGGTCACAGTGCCACGGTAGATCACAGTGCCACGAGAGATCACAGTGCCACGGGAGGTCACAGTGCCACGGTAGATCACAGTGCCACGAGAGATCACAGTGCCATGGGAGGTCACAATGCCACGGTAGATCACAGTGCCACGAGAGATCACAGTGCCACGGGAGGTCACAGTGCCACGGCAGATCACAGTGCCACGAGAGATCACAGTGCCACGGGAGGTCACAGTGCCACGGGAGGTCACAGTGCCACGAGAGATCACAGTGCCACGAGAGATCACAGTGCCACGGCAGGTCACAGTGCCACGAGAGATCACAGTGCCACGGGAGGTCACAGTGCCACGGTAGATCACAGTGCCACGGGAGGTCACAGTGCCATGGTAGATCACAGTGCCATGAGAGATCACAGCGCCACGGGAGGTCACAGTGCCACGGGAGGTCACAGTGCCACGGCAGATCACAGTGCCACGAGAGATCACAGTGCCACGGGAGGTCACAGTGCCACGGTAGATCACAGTGCCACGGGAGGTCACAGTGCCATGGTAGATCACAGTGCCATGAGAGATCACAGCGCCACGGGAGGTCACAGTGCCACGGTAGATCACAGTGCCACGGGAGGTCACAGTGCCACGGTAGATCACAGTGCCACGGGAGGTCACAGTGCCACGGGAGGTCACAGTGCCACGGTAGATCACAGTGCCACGAGAGATCACAGTGCCACGGGAGGTCACAGTGCCACGGTAGATCACAGTGCCACGAGAGATCACAGTGCCACGGGAGGTCACAATGCCACGGTAGATCACAGTGCCACGAGAGATCACAGTGCCACGGGAGGTCACAGTGCCACGGCAGATCACAGTGCCCCGAGAGATCACAGTGCCACGGGAGGTCACAGTGCCACGGGAGGTCACAGTGCCACGAGAGATCACAGTGCCACGAGAGATCACAGTGCCACGAGAGATCACAGTGCCACGGCAGGTCACAGTGCCACGAGAGATCACAGTGCCACGGGAGGTCACAGTGCCACGGTAGATCACAGTGCCACGGGAGGTCACAGTGCCATGGTAGATCACAGTGCCATGAGAGATCACAGCGCCACGGGAGGTCACAGTGCCACGGGAGGTCACAGTGCCACGGGAGGTCACAGTGCCACGGTAGATCACAGTGCCACGGGAGGTCACAGTGCCACGAGAGGTCACAGTGCCACGGTAGATCACAGTGCCACGGGAGGTCACAGTGCCACGAGAGATCACAGTGCCACGGGAGGTCACAGTGCCACGGTAGATCACAGTGCCACGGGAGGTCACAGTGCCACGAGAGATCACAGTGCCACGGGAGGTCACAGTGCCACGGTAGATCACAGTGCCACGGGAGGTCACAGTGCCACGGGAGGTCACAGTGCCATGGTAGATCACAGTGCCATGAGAGATCACAGTGCCACGGGAGGTCACAGTGCTATGGTAGATCACAGTGCCATGAGAGATCACAGCGCCACGGGAGGTCACAGTGCCATGGTAGATCACAGTGCCATGAGAGATCACAGTGCCACGGGAGGTCACAGTGCCATGGTAGATCACAGTGCCATGAGAGATCACAGTGCCATGGGACGCCAAAGTGCCACAGGTTCAGAGTGCCACGGGACGCCAAAGTGCCACAGGTTCAGAGTGCCACGGGAGGTCAGAGTGCCACAGGGTCACAGTGCCACGGGGGACGTAATGCCTCAAGATTAGGTTAACAACATCTTGGTGATAACAAGAGGTGGGCGAGGCACAAGCTGAGGAGACAACAGATAACACACGATAACACAGTACTGTACCCGCGTCATGATAACACTACCTGCGTCATGATAACACAGTACTGTACCTGCGTCATGATAACACTACCTGCGTCATGATAACACAGTACTGTACCTGCGTCATGATAACACAGTACTGTACCTGCGTCATGATAACACAGTACTGTACCTGCGTCATGATAACACAGTACTGTACCTGCGTCATGATAACACAGTACTGTACCTGCGTCATGATAACACAGTACTGTACCTGCGTCATGATAACACAGTACTGTACCTGCGTCATGATAACACAGTACTGTACCTGCGTCATGATAACACAGTACTGTACCTGCGTCATGATAACACTACCTGCGTCATAACACACTACTGTTCCTGCGTCATAACACAGCACTGTTCCTGCGTCATAACACAGCACTGTACCTGCGTCATAACACAGCACTGTACCTGCGTCATAACACAGCACTGTACCTGCGTCATAACACAGCACTGTACCTGCGTCATAACACAGCACTGTACCTGCGTCATAACACAGTACTGTACCTGCGTCATAACACAGTACTGTACCTGCGTCATACCACACTATTGTACCTGAGTCATGATAACTTAAATTGTTCCCGACGGTCCTGTTCTCCCCTCTCCCTCCTCTTCCTTTCCCCCTCGCCTCTTCTCCTCTCTCCTTCCCCATCCTCTTCTTCTCCTTCCATTCCTCCTCTTCCCTAAGTCTCCACTCCATTCCACCCCCTCCCTCTTTTTCTTCTTCCTCCCCTTCCCACCCTTTCCCCAGCTTCATTCCCCATCCCTTCCCTTCTCTATTGCTTACCTAACCTAACCTAACACCAACCTAACCTAACCTAACACCAACCTAACACCAACCTAACCTAACCCCTCCTTACCGTAGCCTCTGTGATATACTGCCCCCCCCCCCTTGATAATAATCTTGATACACTTATATTTATTGTTATTTAAATCAATCCAACACTGACAGAAAAAAACAACTAATTTTGGTATTTTGGTTATAACATTAAAAGACCTCGCCCCTCAAGACCCCGCCCCTCAAGACCTCGCCCCTCAAGACCCCGCCCCTCAAGACCTCGCTCCCTCAAGACCTCGCTCCCTCAAGACCTCGCCCCTCAAGACCTCGCCCCTCAAGACCTCGCCCTTCAAGACCTCGCCCTTCAAGACCTCGCCCTTCAAGACCTCGCCCCTCAAGACCTCGCCACACTTAACAACACTTCCTGTTGACATGATAGATTAGCGAGAAGAAGCATTTTACCTGCAGATAACGAGGCTCATTATCGTGGAGGAGAGAAATCAGGGGCCACGATTTAGGGAGAGAGACCTGACCTGACCTGACCTGACCTGACCTAACCTAACCTAACCTAACCTGGCCTAACGTAACCTAACCTAATGATTGGAGGTTAGATAATGAACCTACTCGCGTCACGTGTCTGGCTGTTGAAGGTTTATCTTTCACACACACACGCACACGCACACACACACACACGGCAGCTGGACTTTTAAACATGGCGCTGCTGACTCTGACCCTGATAGTCTCGCTCTGATTTGAAAAACTTAGATAAATCAAGGACACGGGCATCTTGCTACGTATGGTATATAGTACAAGGACACGTACATATACAGTACATAAAGGACACACGTATATCTACCTATACGTGCCTCGTTTATCTCACTGTGTATATAACAAAGACTTTTTTTTATAATATATACTATAACTTGTGGTGTATAGATCTGCCTCGTCTGATTGGTGGAGGAGGGATGAAGGGAAAGGAAATTGACTGAAATGAGAGGGAGTTTGAGAAGGAGAATAAAGGAGGAGATGAAGGAATGGAAGATGGAAGGGTTAGAATTGAGGAGGGGATGGAGAGATGGGAAAGGAATGGGGCTCAGATATGGGTGTGTGAGGGGTGTGGGTGGGTCTGAGGGGTGTGGGCGTGTGTGTGAGGGGTGTGGGCGGGTGATGATAATGGAGGGTAGAAGATACCTTGCAAGTTATCCTATTCGAATAAATGATTAAAACAGATCTACTTCATTACAGGTGACAGGTGAGGAATGGTCTATGACTCTTAACACACCACCACCACTACCACCATTACTACCACCACCACTACCACCATTACCACCACCACTACCACCATTACCACCACCACCACTACCACCATTACCACCACCACCACCACCACCATTACCACCACCACTACCACCACCACCACCACTACCACCACTACCACCACCACCACTACCACCATTACTACCACCACCATTACCACCACCACCACCACCACCACCACCACCACCACCATTACCACCACCACCACCACTACCACCACCACCACTTCTACCACCACTACCACTATTGATATAGAGGTGTTCTCAACGTATGGCCAAGTACAGAAATGATTTGTGAGTATTGTGTATTCATTTATGTGGTAGTAGGTATATACATATATGTATTATTACGTGTGTATGTATATGAATGTTTCCTAGGACGTGTGTGTATGTGTGTGCTAGAATGTGTTTACGTGTCCTAAGGTGTTTATGTCGATGTAATGAGACATAAACAATAACAACACACTAAACATTATTGTAAACAAACAGAAATACAATTACGGACCAGATAGGAATTGTTGACATAAACCAAATTAATACTATATATCCAAGGTTAATTGCTGATATCGAGGTTTAATTCATGATATCGAGGTTTAATTGACACCGACGTTTAACTGACAGTATTAATTTTAAGTCTGTTTATTCTTTATCCAGGTGAGGTGCTCAGGTGAGGTAATAATTAACGACAGGTGTTGGTGGGAGTGGTGTTAGGTAATGGGTCTATCTTGTTATGGTGATGGTGAAAGGCTTATTACTCCTCTCTGCCACCGTGATGACCTGGTGAGTGACCATGAGTGACCATAAGGGGCTGAGTGACGATGGGGGCTGAGTGACGATGGGGTGAGTGAGCATGGCGGGTGAGTTACCATGAAGGCTGAGTAACCATGTGGACTGAGTGACCATGTGGGCTGAGTGACCATGTGGGCTGAGTGACGGAGACATGAGGGGAGATAGTGAGCGACTGAGAGATACCCAGGGCATAGGGAGAACTGTGAGGGGTGAGGGGAGGGATCTTAGTGGGGAGGATAATGTGAAAGTAGTGGGGAGTGGAAGGGGAGGGTAGTATTGTAGGGGAAGGGGAGGGTAGTGGTGGGTAGGGAGGGGGAGGGTAGTGGGGAGGGGGGGAGGATAGTGCCACGAGCCTCACCTAGATAACTTGGCACTTGACTCTTATCATGCTCTCACCTTCCTCTCTGCCCCCACACTGTTACCCCACCCCCACCATCCCCTCCCCACCCCAACCACAGCCTACCCACCCCCACCACAACCTCCCCACAGCTTCCCCACCCCAACCACAACCTCCCCACCCCCTCCCCACCCCCACCACAACCTCCCCACAGCTTTCCCATCCCCACCACAGCCTCCCCAACCCCACCACAACCTCCTCACAGCTTCCCAACCACCACCACAGCCTCCCCACCCCCACCACGACGAGGAGGAGGAGGGGGGGGGTAGTGAAGGGGTAGTGGGCAGAGGTGAAGTGGCTAAGAGTTAAAAGATGGAGGAGGGGGGGAAGAGGGGGAGGGTGAGGGGGGGAAGAGGGGGAGGAGGAGGGGCGAACATCTTAGGGTTATCGCCACACATGTTGTTTATGACCAGTAACGTCTTGAAGATACGAAATATATTGGTGAACTTATCTGTCTCACAGGTGGACCCGAGGAGGTGTTGTCAGGAGGAGGTAAGGGCTGTCAGGAGGGGGTATGGACTGTCAGGAGAGTGTCAGAAGGGGGTAGGTGCTGTCAGGAGAGGGTATGGACTGTCAGGAGAGTGTCTGAAGGGGGTAGGTGCTGTCAGGAGGGGGTATGGACTGTCTGGAGAGTGTCAGAAGGGGGTAGGTGCTGTCAGGAGAGTGTCAGAAGGGGGTAGGTGCTGTCAGGAAGGGGTAGGTGCTGTCAGGAGAGGGTATGGACTGTCAGGAGAGTGTCAGAAGGGGGTAGGTGCTGTCAGGAAGGGGTAGGTGCTGTCAGGAAGGGGTAGGTGCTGTCAGGAGAGGGTATGGACTGTCAGGAGAGTGTCAGAAGGGGGTAGGTGCTGTCAGGAAGGGGTAGGTGCTGTCAGGAGAGGGTATGGACTGTCAGGAGAGTGTCAGAAGGGGGTAGGTGCTGTCAGGAAGGGGTAGGTGCTGTCAGGAAGGGGTAGGTACTGTCAGGAGAGGGTATGGACTGCCAGGAGAGTGTCAGAAGGGGGTAGGTGCTGTCAGGAAATGTCTCTTTTTTTAAGTTTTCAGTAAACTAATTGCATCATTTGTATACATAAGTTATTACTAGTGTCTTCCTCCTTCATTTATTTAATTTTGCTCTATGTCTTCTTTCGTTTCTTCTTATTCTTCTGTTTATCATCTCCATCGGTGTTTTTCTTCACGTCTTCCTTCTTCCGTATTTACAATAAAATTCAGGGTCACCAGAAAATTGGTCAACCAGCTTAATTCATAAGAACATAAGAATGGAGGAAACTGCAGCGGGCCTATTGGCCCATACTGGGCAGTCCCGTTTACACCCAACCCCTATTGCTCATATGAGCATCCAACCTATGTTTGAAGCTATTCAGCGTATACGAGTTAATGATGATATTTGGTATCTTGTTCCATTCATCCACTACTCTGTTTCCAAACCAGTGTTTACCTATTTCACGCCTAAATCTAAATTTGTCTAATTTAAAACCATTGTTACGAGTTCGCTCCTGGTTGGATAGTTTGAGTACCTTTGCAATGTCCCCTTTGTTTAGCCCTGCCTTCCACTTATACACCTCTATCAGGTCGCCCCTCGCTCTTCGTCTCTCGAGGGAGTACAAATTAAGATGCTTTAACCGTTCTCTATACTCAAGGTTCCTAATGCCCGGGATTAGTCTTGTCATTCTCCTCTGAATTCTTTCCAAGGATTCTATATCCATTCTGTAATACGGTGACCAGAACTGAACTGCGTAATCCAGGTGTGGTCTCACAAGAGCAAGATACAGTTTTAGGATGACCTCGCTAGTCTTGTAACTAACACTCCTTTGTATGAACCCAAGTACTTTATTAGCCTTGTTACGAGCAAAAACACATTGTTTACTTGGCTTAAGGTTCCTACTTATCATTACTCCTAAATCTCTCTCGCAGTCGGATTTCTCTATGGCATCGTTGTTCATCTGGTATCTGGTTTCCCTGTTTACATCTCCTATACTGAGTACTTTACATTTGTCCACGTTGAATTTCATCTGCCATTTTTCAGACCATTCGAAAAATTTGTTTAGATCTTCCTTTAGTTTTGCTGAGTCCTGATGGGTTAGGTTAGGATAGAGTTAAGGTGATTAATATGCTGGTGAATTAAGCTGAGATTGGCTAATCTTCAGGCGAATTAAGCTGAGGGGATAAATCTTCAGGTGAATTAAGCTGAGGAGAGGTGGAGACAAATCTTCAGGTGAAATAAGCTGAGGAGGGGAAAATCTTCAGGTGAAATAAGCTGGGGAGGGGAAAATCTTCAGGTGAAATAAGCTGGGGAGGGGGTGGAGACAAATTATCAGGTAACGTAAAAATTCTCAGGTACACAGACTGCTGTACACTCCCCCGCACACCAATCTATGCCGGGTAAAGTGGTCTTTGTTCGGCCAGTACCCTAGGTGGCATCTATCACTGTGTGGGCTGATATCCCCGTGGCTGAGGTGGGGGGGGGACTTCTTGGAACTGTGACAGCTAAACACTATCGTAGTCCCACGCTTACTATCACCACCCACCAAGTGGCACACACACACACACACACACACACGTTCTCTCTCTCTCTCTCTCTCTCTCTCTCTCTCTCTCTCTCTCTCTCTCTCTTTGATAATATATAAACAAAAGATATAATTAACTCCGTATAACAACTCGCCTCACCTAACCTTACCTGTTCTAAGTATAGTAATTAACTAACACAGTTATGTTTTGGTATTCATCACCAGGTGTGGCCCAGGTACTCGCCCTTGACTACCTGTGTATGCAGATGTCGTAGTATGATACATATTTAGTACCTGTATATATATATATGCGGGGAATAAACAAATACGTGTTCCTTATGGGGTCGTCTGTCTGTCACTCACTGGAAAGATGAATCTCCTTGATATACGAGTTGGCTCCTGGTTGGATATTGAGTACCTTTGTTATATCACCTTTGTTTAGCCCTGAACCTGACCTTCACTACAACCAGACAGAAATACATAACTACAAAAATAATTAATCAGGTGAAATAAACTAAGGGGATAAACAGAGAGTCTAAAGCAGCAGTTATATACCTGTTAAGTTACCTGTGATTAACCTGTAGTTTACTCGCCCACCTGTGATGTCTTGGCCATATCTATACAAGACTACAGGAGGTGAAAATAACCGGCTTATGGTTATTACCACCGATAAGGTGATAATGTAGACTTTGATATATGTTATGATGTAATGCGTGAATCAGACGAGGTGTTACGGGGTGGTATTTGCTATTTATGACCAGGTGGGGAGATAATTTGTGTACCTGGTGTGTGTGTGTGTGTGTGTGTGTGTGCGCGTTCTCGCCTCAAGTGTCCACCTTTCCTGATCTGTCGATTGGATGTATTTCGCCAACATTTGAGGGATACTTTTTTCCCGAGTGGGATTTTACAAACCATGTTCTTTAGTCACCCACGTTTTCTGATGGTAGACTATCCTGTTGATCTATCCTCTCAATCTATCCTGTTGATCTATCCTGTTGATCTATCCTGTTGATCTATCCTGTTAATCTATCCTGTTGATCTATCCTGTCAATCTATCCTGTTGATATATCCTGTTGATATATCCTGTTAATCTATCCTGTTAATATATCCTGTAAAAGTATCCTGTTTCTATAAATATAATGGGGTTACCTGAAGAGTTTCCCTCCCAGCTTAATTTATCACCATGATGCTTAGGTTAAGTGAGGGAAATGGTGAGGTAGTGAGATGAGTGGTGAGATGAGTGGTGAGATGAGGGGGTGAGATGAGTGGTGAGAGGGGGTGAGATGAGTGGGTGAGATGAGTAGTGAGAGGGGGTGAGATGAGTGGTGAGATGAGGGGGTGAGATGAGGGGTGAGATGAGTGGTGAGATGAGGGGTGAGATGAGGGGGTGAGATGAGGGGGTGAGATGAGTGGTGAGAGGGGGTGAGATGAGTGGTGAGATGAGGGGGTGAGATGAGGGGGTGAGATGAGTGGTGAGATGAGTGGTGAGATACTGTAGGTGGTGAAGACGGGGGAGGGGGGGGGGAGTGGCCGGGCCGGTGGTCAGTCACAACAAGATAATAACGATAGTGGAGATCATGTGTTCTCCACCACCACTACTTGTACCTAGGAGACAGGTCAGGGTCCACCCCCCTAGGAGACAGGTAAGGGTCCGCCCCCCTTCCCCCACCCCTCTAGGAGACAGGTCGGTCCCCCCTAGGAGACAGTTCCGTCACCCCTAGGAGACAAATCCCCCCTCCCCCCCCCCCCCCCCCCCAGGAGACATAGGAGATGACGTGACACCAGACATACGTGTTTCTAGTGACTTCCCTTCAGGAGGTGTGTCTAAAGGTCCAGATCTGACTGTTGGAGTTTGCCTTCGTCAGTAGTGGGGGTGTAATATGCCTTTTGGTCACCCTCTGTTTGCCCTGGTGTTGTTTACTTTATATCACGTGTTGTTTACGTCTTCGTCAGTATGGGTTTAGAGGCCATTTGACCCCCTGTTTGCCCTGGTGTTGTTTACGTCTTCGTCAGTATGGGTTTAGAGGCCACTTGACCCCCTGTTTGCCCTGGTGTGTTACGTCTTCGTCAGTTTGGGTTTAGAGGCCATTTGAACCCCTGTTTGCCCTGGTGTTGTTTACTTTATATCACGTGTTGTTTACGTCTTCGTCAGTATGGGTTTAGAGGCCACTTGACCCCCTGTTTGCCCTGGCGTTGTTTACGTCTTCGTCAGTATGGGTTTAGAGGCCACTTGACCCCCTGTTTGCCCTGGCGTTGTTTACGTCTTCGTCAGTATGGGTTTAGAGGCCACTTGACCCCCTGTTTGCCCTGGTGTTGTTTACGTCTTCGTCAGTATGGGTTTAGAGGCCACTTGACCCCCTGTTTGCCCTGGTGTTGTTTACGTCTTCGTCAGTATGAGTTTAGAGGCCATTTGAACCCCTGTTTGCCCTGGTGTTGTTTACTTTATATCACGTGTTGTTTACGTCTTCGTCAGTATGGGTTTAGAGGCCACTTGACCCCCTGTTTGCCCTGGCGTTGTTTATTTTTGTCATATAAACAAGGTGTGTTTATCAGGTAATATATTATATGACCTGATAAACACACCATGTTTACACCTTCGGCAGTAGTCGGGGTTTAAAGGCAGTTTATCATCCTTTGTTTGCGCTATTATTGTTTACCTTTGATTAGCTCGTATGTTACCTCACAAACAAACAACCTTTTGACAGCCGCCGTCTCACGTTTCAGTCAGCTCTATGAATGCCACTCTTGACTGACTGACTGAGAAGATAAGTCACCCTATGCACTTAGACTGTTTGCGTCACAGGCTATTGACTGCACCCCCTTCTCTCACCCCTCCCCCTCCCCCCCTCCCTCCCCACCCTCACCCCCTCCCTCCCCACCCTCACCCCCTCCCTCCCCACCCTCACCCCCCTCCCTCCCCACCCTCACCCCCCTCCCTCCCCACCCTCACCCCCCCCTCCCCCCAGGCTCTTGCGCGACAAACACTTGATCAGACACACGGGTGTTGGGTAACAGAGTGATCATTTCGGAGACTTTTACAGGTAACTCCACGGCCGAAGGTGACATGGCTCGATAAACTTCCATGGGTAACTACGGCCGAAATATCCACAGGTATATAACTACGGCCCAAGGTGGCAAGGGCCGCAACCTGATGTTGTTACCTCACCTGAAGGTCATGATTTGTATCGCAATAAACAACGTTATCAGTTTTGCTTACCTGTCCGACCGTGTAGTGAGACACGTACACCCACCTGAAGACTAACCTGACCAAACCTAACAGGTGTGTATCCGTGAGTAACAGGTGTAGAGTCTGAGATTACAGGTGTGTGTCCTTGATTAACAGGTGTAGGGACGGAGATTACACGTGTGTGTCCGTGATTCACAGTTGTAGAATCAGAGGTTACAGGTGTGTATGTGTGTCCTTGATTAACAGGTGACGGGGGCCCTAAGTGACAGGTGTCCCATCCATTGACACTGATTGACAGGTGTGTTAACATAGGGGTGACTAGACTGTAAATAGTGTGTCACGTTCCCAGCAGGTGTGTTTCTGGTACAAGTGACGGTGGTGACCCTCTGCTGTTATCTACCAGTGAGGGGGGGGGTGGGGGGGGGGGCTTGCGACAGGTAAGAGCACTCGAAGGTTTATCATCACCAGAGTCTGAAGAATTAGTGAATGAATGACAGCACTGTTGACGAGGTACGTGTTATCTTGTCCCGAGTTTCTTCCCCCTCCCCAAACCCCCTTCCCCCTTCCCCCTCCTATCTTTTTTTATTACTTCTCCCTCTCTCTCTCTCTCTCTCTCTCTCTCTCTCTCTCTCTCTCTCTCTCTCTCTCTCTCTCTCTCTCTCTCTCTCTCTCTCTCTCTCTCTCCTGAAACAAATGAAGTAATGGTTATTTCAACTTTTATTCTCGTAATTATACTCGAATCAATTATTTTCTTCATTGTCTCAGACTCTTGTGAAGATTATAAGAGAGGGGTTAGGTTAGGCTAGGCTAGGCTCGGTTGGGTTAGGTTAGGTTAGGTTCGGTTAGGTTAGGTTAGGCTCGGTTAGGTTGGGTTAGGTTAGGCTCGGTTAGGTTAGGCTAGGTTGGGTTAGGTCAGTATTTAATCATCAGGTGGAATAAACTGGGGTTACTAATCTTCAGGTGATTCTAACAAATAAATCCTCACCTGAAGTACCTGTCCTGATCATGAGTGACGTCGACGCTATATACAACTCTGTGGCATCTCCTCAGCACAATGATGCTTCTCTCACTTCTCTCTCACTTCTCTCACCTGAGCTTCTGTGAGGCTGTCTTCATACTGTCCACTCGAGAGCTGTTTACCGCGGCGTGTGAGCGTGGGTGAAGGGTTTGTTATTGTTGTGGTGAGTGGTGGCGTCCCTGCCGCCGCCCTCCTCGTTCGCCTCTTCACCACCTGGTGTATTCTTCCTGAAGAGCCCGCATGGCTTTTTACTTTTGTTTTTTATTTTACTGCAGGCTTGGGGAGGAGAGGGGAGGGGAGGGGAGGAGAGGGCAGGGGAGGGAAGGGAGAGGGGAGGGGTGAGTCCTGCCGTCGGTGAGACACAGGCCAACAGGTGCTGGAAGTGTGTGAGAGGAGGTAGTGAACGTGTGTGTGTGTGTGTGTGTGTCCGTCCGTCCGTCCGTCCGTCTTGGTAATGGCAGCTCAGTATAGGCAGTGGCCAGATACAGTGTTGAGTCTCTAGGCGTGACTGTGGTTATTGTCTGCACCACAGTGTATTGGCCGAACACTTGATGGCCTCAGGAATTATGGGACAAAATAATCTTTAAATTATCAGTGATGTCTGGCCCAGAATTCTAAACTTAGTAAATATTTAAATAAAGTCCATTTATTCCCATTCTATTAATAACTTGCAAACTATTTAACTATTCTGTATTTCTTATCAGTAAGGTTTAAGACTTTATATGGCCCCTCCGTCTACTGGACTGGATAAACTTGGGGTGCACATTTAACTAGCAGGTACATGAACATGGGGTGCACAATTAACTAGCAGGTACATGAACATGGGGTGCACAATTGACAACACACACACACACACACACACACACACACACTCTCTCTCTCTCTCTCTCTCTCTCTCTCTCTCTCTCTCTCTCTCTCTCTCACACACACTCTCACACACTCTCTCACTTTAAGCCTTACAGTGAGAACAGACAGACGCCGTTGTTCTCTGCCTGTCCATGTGTTATGGTCCTGTAGGTCACCTGTCCATTACCTGGTGCTCGTCAACACCTGAAGTATTGTAGTTTTCAGCCACAAACTCCGCCTCTTCTGACCTGACTGATGGTGTTTTGGTCGTATTAGGGATGGGTTTTTATGGTCAGGTGTGATTCAAAGTGAGGTGTGATGATTGTTTGGGCACAGTTGTTGTATGTACTGTACGTCTGTCGTTGGATGTTGATCTGTTTAGTGTGTGTGTGTGTGTGTGTGTGTGTGTGTGTGTGGGGCCTTACACTCTCCACCATACAGTGTGTTTACATTCCCCAGGCTCTTGGTATAGAGTTGTATATTATTGCCCCCCTCCCCTTTCCATCTCCTGTCCATCACCCTCCCTCCCTCCCTCTTCCACATCCTCTCCTTCCCTCCTCTCCATCCGTCCCCGTTCCACCTCCTCTCCCTCTTCGGCCTCATCTTTCCACCTCCTCTCCGACCTCCTCTTCCTTCCCCCCTTCCACCTCCTGTCCGTCCTTCCCTTCCACCCTCTCTGATGCAACACGTACCACCCACCGAGCGCCCCGCCCCTGTCTGCCATCCCACCCCCCCCTGTTATGCCCTACTGATACCCATTACTTCCCTGCCTTGCCCTGCTGCCGCCCATTACCTCCCTTCTTTATGCTCCTGCTGCCGCCCATTACCTCCCTTCTTTATGCTCCTGCTGCCGCCCATTACCTCCCTGCCTTGCCCTGCTGCCACCCATTACCTCCCTGCCTTGCCCTGCTGCCGCCCATTACCTCCCTCCCTGCCTTGCCCTGCCCTGCTGCCGCCCATTACCTCCCTGCCTTGCCCTGCTGCCGCCCATTACCTCCCTGCCTTGCCCTACTGCCGCCCATTACCTCCCTGCCTTGCCCTGCTGCCGCCCATTACCTCCCTTCTTTATGCTCCTGCTGCCGCCCATTACCTCCCTGCCTTGCCCTACTGATACCCATTACCTCCCTGCCTTGTCCTGCTGCCACCCATTACCTCCCTGCCTTGCCCTGCTGCCGCCCATTACCTCCCTGCCTTGCCCTGCTGCCGCCCATTACCTCCCTTCTTTATGCTCCTGCTGCCGCCCACCATCTCCGTCCCCTCACTGCCCAGCCGCCCACCCTTATCACCAGCTTTCATCGCTACCCACAAATCGATGGATGGTGGTAGTAGTAGTAGTAGTAGTACGTCGTGACCTGGTTGAGGTGTCGTCTGCTCTTTGCTTTGCTCAGGTCTGCTCTGTTGTGTCTTAGGGAATGAGATCATCAGCCCGTAAGTCAACAACAGTCACAAATATTGACTATGAGGCAACAGTTACTGAATGTTGCGTAGATCTGTGGCTTAACTACCTCGGCTAGGGTAGTTACCTTTTTATTTGGAGAGTTCGGTAATAAAATGGTGGTCAAGGTATGGCTAAAGGAAGTGGTTGGAGGCCATATGTTTTGTAGTAGTGGTGGAGGTGGTAGTAGTTGTGGTAGTACTCGTAATAGTAGTAGTGGTAGTAGGCTAGTAGTAGTGGCGGTGGTCCCGGATGTAAGGATCGTGTTGCGGGGGTGGGGGAGGGGGAGGTTGAGCACCGCCACGTGGGGCTGCTGCCCACCCTCTGCCCACCCCACCATTATTACCCCCCACCACTGATGGCTCAACACCCTCCCCTCCCTCAGTCTACCCGATAGAGAATTCGTGCCTGATTGTACAGTTGGGGTGGTGAGAGTTGTCTAGTGCAGTGTCAAACCTGTTTTTCAAGATCGCCAAATTTTAGTCAATTGTGTGTTGTATTTATCGCCCCCCGCCGGACCGTCAGGCTCATTGGGATTGTTTCTAGCTGAGCTGAATTACGTGACTACTGTAATGTGTGTGTGTTGTTCATAGTGTTAGGTGTGGGAGCTGGTGTACAGAGGTTTACTGTGGTGTGTGTAAACTGCTGAGAGAATACCACAGTACCTCGCCCTCGCCTCCCTCAGCTGTTGTGGTCCTTAACTTGTGATCTGTATTGGTGTTGATGTTTTTCTGGGCGGCCGGGACGACTTTTACCACTCGTTGTTCCTGGCTGACTCCTTAAGACAATTGTCCTCAGGAGAAATGGCCTTCTTAGCGGCTCACCCCTATCTCCCTCATCCCCATTACCGCCTCCCCAACCATCCCACCCCTTCCCCATCCCCCACCATCACCCCTGCAGCATCCGCCTCAGGTGCCCCGTTGCCCCAGGTGCCCTCTGGTGGTGCCCGGTGCAGAGGCGTGCTGGGCGTGGGGGCACTCGTGCGTGGCCTACGACGTGACGCCCTCCACGCCTCCTCCCTCCCTCACCTCTTTACTATCACCCCCGCCTCTACACAGCCCCTCACTCTTTACCATCACCCCTCCGCTCTTACAAACAATCATCCCGCCCTCACAATCACCCCTCCGCCCTCACAATCTTCCCTCCACCCTCATAATCTCCCCTCCACCCTCATAATCTCCCCTCCACCCTCATAATCTCCCCTCCACCCTCATAATCTCCCCTCCACCCTCACAATCTCCCCTCCACCCTCACAATCTCCCCTCCACCCTCACAATCTCCCCGACACCGGCTCCTACTACCACCTGAGCTCCCTAGCCCGAGAATTGCTGTTCGACACCACAACCGCATCCAGCCCATACGTGCACGAACTGATCGCTATAAGAACAGCCCAGTCCCAACCATTGTAAAAATTATCAATAACTTGTAATACTGTAACACTGTCACTATGTTGAAATGAACTGTAGTTTGAGCTTTTCCCCATCTAAGTTATTATATGTCTTATTTGTGTCACTTATGTTACTTGTATATTATTTGTAATTCGTAACCCATTCCCCAAATATGTAACTGTATATTTTCGGCCTTCTGGCTGCCAAGCTCTTTCAATAAACCGTTAATTATTATTATTATTATTATTATTACAAACAGCCCTCCACCTCCCCCACCTTCCCTCCCTCCTTTTCCTCCCCTATAAACAGCCACCCCACCCTCAGGACCCTCCCTCCCCCCCCCGCCCCTCCATCACTCCTCCCTTCTGCCCCTCATCTGCCCTCTACCCCTGAGGACCAAAGCCCTGGGGAAGGGCAAGAGAGGCCTTGCCCTTCAACACCCCGCCCCGAGACCAGCTGCTGTGGGCCCCGGGGCGAGCATTGGCAACCTTGTTATGTTTATTAATGAAAGTGTGATAAACTGTGTGTGTGTGTGTGTGTGTGCGTGCGTGCGTGCGTGCGTGCGTGCGTGTGTGTGTGTGTGTGTGTGTGTGTGCGTGTGTGTTATAACAGTTCCCAGGTAAATTAAGGTGTGAATAAAGAAGATTTTTACCCCTTGATTCAGATGATCCAACTCCTTATGTCATCAAGTCATCATGTTAGTCATATCGTAAGCATCACGTTCACCATTCCCTTCACCTCACCACCACCACCACTTCACCTCACCACCACCACCTTCACCTCACCACCACCACCTTCACCTCACCACCACCTTCACCTCACCACCACCACCTTCACCTCACCACCACCACCACCACTTCACCTCACCACCACCACCTTCACCTCACCACCACCACCACCTTCACCTCACCATCAGCTACACCTTTGATCTTCAGCACCACGCCCCCCCCCCCAGGTGAGGGAGGGTGAGGGGCGTGGGTGACTCAGCGCGGCTCCTGCGGGAGGTCGCCAGGCAAGGTCACTACCACCAGGAATGTGACGCTTACTGGGGGGCTGGGGGGGAAGCTCTGAAGGGAGGGAGGAAGGAGGGAAGCTTTGAGAGGGAAGGAGAAGGTAGGTGCGGTAGGAAAGGTAACTGGGGGAGGAAGGGGGAAGGGGGTAAGTTATGGGAGCCAGGGAGGGGAACTTAAGGTGGGAGAGAGAGAGAGAGAGAGAGAGAGACGCCTCTAAGGGAATCGTCATATCACACAATTCGTTTTAAATTTTTACATAAAATTTGTGAAGATATTTTTTTCCCAGGCTGTCAAAAAATATTTATCGATAATGTGACACGGGAAATGATTGTATGATATTCGTCTCTTTATATTTAAGGGTTATGTTGGTGTGACTTATTCCAGGAGTACGACAACAGGCTACATTATGACCCGTAATTATGACTTCAAGGCTGTGTACCTGGTGAGTCACACCTGTACACGGGGTGGGGGGGCGGCAGGTGACTCACGTGACGCACCGCCCGCCTCACTGCCTCCCACCTCAGCTTGTAAACAAATACTCATGTCATCGGTGACGTCATGGTGAGGTTGAATTATGGGGGGGGGGGGGGGGGGTGGACACGGGTCAGGTGTTGGAGGTGTCAACTCTTTGCTTGTGTTGTATTAGTGAAATGTTGCAAGCGCTGCCCCTAGAGTTGTTCATCCCTGACTATTACAAACGTCATTATGATAAGTGGTAGAAATAATAATGGTACTCAAATGAGGTGGGTAGTTTGTGGATATGTGGCGGGTATGAGGTGGGTAGTTTGTGGATATGATGCGGATATGAGGTGGGTAGTTTGTGGATATGATGCGGATATGAGGTGGGTAGTTTGTGGATATGATGCGGGTATGAAGTGGGTAGTTTGTGAATATGTGGCGGGTATGAGGTGGGTAGTTTGTGGATATGGTGCGGATATGAGGTGGGTAGTTTGTGGATATGTTTCAGGTATGTGGGGAGTTAACGAGGGTGAGGGAGAGTTGAAGCAGGAAAGGATTGGAGGAGAAGAATTATTGAATGAAACATTTTATTTAGCCAGAAAAACACAGATACAGAGAGGATAATAATAACAATATTAACATGACTGAGAACCTGAGCTGCACCTGATATATACTATACATTTATCTCAAGGAAGTATTATGTAACATTTAGTATCATCTGGAATAGTACAATAGCATGGTGGTAATGAGAACATGTTACCACGGTTATCACTTCAATATTTATTTATTTTATTATTTTTTATTTTTTTATTTTTTTTTTATTATTATTATTTTGTTTATTTATTTATTTATACATATACACACGCATACATACACATACACATATACATATAAATTAGAGTGGAGTTGAGAAACATAAGTATAATGGGGGAGCAGTACAGTATTAAGGTTGAACAAGAGGACAGAGCTGTCAGGATTATGTCTAGTTGGCAAATATGTTTATTGCAATGGTAATTTCTTATCTATTTACATAATTTCCGATAAAACGGTTTTGATGGTACAATAAAAGCAGGTACTGTAAATATAGTAGGTGTTACAAGAAATATTAATACTTAGACGATAGATAATTTTTTAGAGATGATTTAAAGGAAGGGAGCGTAGTCTTTGCTCGGATGGGTGGGGGTAAGTTGTTCCACACCTTCACACCATGATATTTTATGGAGGTCTGAGACTGAGAGGAGCAACCAGTGCCTCAAGGTCGACCTTTAAAACATCCATGTGTGAAATATAACATCAGGGGATTGCTTCATACTCAAGGAGGAGTTGGTGTGTTGGTGTGGTGTGTTGAATATCTGATCAGTGTGTCAGTAATAGTGCCGTGCCGTGCCGTGCCGTGCCACGTTACCTCACCCAGCCAGAGGAAGGTGTCCAGCCCTTGTATACAGCGCCTGCAACGTAGCGACCACTAAGACGATGACTGGCTGACCACGAGCTGTGATTATCTCCCAGCTTGTGAGAGGAGAGGAGGCGAGAGAGGATAGGAGACAAGAGAAGAGAGGACACGAGAAGAGAAGAGAATGTGGGTATGAGGAGAGGGAGGAGGGGCGGTAGAAGAAAAGATATTTGGAGCTAGATAAGTTATGTGGGCGTGGAGGGTGGGTATGTGGGCGTGAAGGTGAGAATGTGGGCATGGGGGGTGAGAATGTGGGCGCGGAGAGTGGGTATGTGGGGGTGGGGTCGTGGCTACCTGTGTTATTTCCTTGATGGAGAGCGAACTGGTCAGGAGGTAAAGGTGTGGGAGCAGTCATCCGTGTCCTCCTCCTCCTCTTCCTCCTCTTCTTGCTCCTCCTCCTACCCTTTTCTTCCCCCTACTTCTCTTCCTCCCGCAGCCTGAGTTTGTATGTACAAAGATCAAATCAGGTTAGGTTAGGTTAGCGTCAAGGTGAGAGAGAGAGAGAGAGAGAGAGACCTTGCGTCATCACTATCGTCATCAGCCAGGAAGCGACACGTGCCTCCTGAGTCATTTCCTCCTGCAGCCCCGTCGTGTGTTGTGCTGGGTGGTCACCCCTCCCAGGAAATGCAGAAATGACCCCTGTCCTCCTCCTCCTGTTTCTTTCTTTCTTCCTTCTTTTATTCTTCTTCTTCTTCTTCTTCTCTCTCTCTCTCTCTCTCTCTCTCTCTCTCTCTCTCTCTCTCTCTCTCTCTAAGTTAACGTGTTGTTGTACGTGTCCGTGGGTATCCTCCAGCGTGTTTAACCCTGTCCGTCCACGTACAGTGATCATTGTTGAAGCTGGTCCCTTTTGTGTGTCCTTATGTCTCTCTCTCTCTCTCTGTTTGCCAAACACTTCAGGCCACCTGGCTTATTGTATCGTGAACTTTGTAATTACTACATTGAATCAGGAATGCTTGAGGACATTCTTGCTGTTTATCCCAAATTTGCTGCTGGTCCGCACTGATTAGTCTTCAATTAGAATATGACTCCAATGTATATGAGCCACTGACCTATATATTCTGTTAATGAATATGATGTATTTCTTTGTGTATGAACCTCTGTCCTGTGTGGCAGTGAGAAGTGATACCACCCTCAGTGTCAAGACCTGACTGTATTTCTTTGTGTATGAACCTCTGTCCTGTGTGGCAGTGAGAAGTGATACCACCCTCAGTGTCAAGACCTGACTGAATTACTCACAGTAGGCAAACTGTACACCAATCTTTGTCAATATATTTGTTTAACTAAAAAAAACCTCTTGTTTGACCGTGTCCAGAGGGGGGGGGGGGGGGGGTTGTGTGTGTGTGTGTGATAATAATAATAATAATAATAATAATAATAATAATAATAATAATAAACGGTTTATTAATAGTGTTGCCGCCGGTGGGTGAAAATATACAGACTTAAATGTGATTTAGATCTAATATGTGTGTGGGTGTGTGTCCCAGTCCCCTCTGTCTCTTTTTCCTTCCCCACTCTCCTCTTCTTCCTCCCTTGCCATCCTCTCCCACCCTCCCCCTCCTCACCCACCTCCTCCTGGTCACAGTGTGGTGGTGAAACGCTCATAACCTCCCCCATATTTCCGCTTTGGTAACACTAGTACTATTTCCCTCCAGAACCTAACCTAACCTGATGTAGCTGAGTGAAAACTGTAGAGAACTGTAGCTAAAGAGTAATGTTCCGTAGCTTCAAGAAACTTATGTAGTTAAGCTTTTGAGTAAATAGTTTTTAGCTCTGAGGAAAGTTATAGAAAATTTTAGCTTTGGGTAATGTTATTTAGCTTAGTTATATAATGAGTCTTAAGCTAATAGTGAATCATAGCTTAATACTGTTTACTTTTAAGCTGTGCAGTGTGTGTGTGTGTGTGTGTGTGTGTGTGTGTGTGTGTGTGTGTGTGTGTGTCAGAGATAGCACTTAAAGGCGCTTGATGTTTGTGATAGCTTATTCATATATACTTGTGACGGAGGTGAGGCTAGCACACACACACACGCCCACGATGCTCCCAACGCCCACCCACTCCCACGACGCTCCCCACGCCCACGACGCACCCAACGCCCACGACGCACCCAACGCCCACGTCGAATCAATAGCTGCTCTGCTTCCTTTATCCATCAAATTTACATTACCTGGCGCCTGGTCCTGATGACTCGAAAGACGCGCCTGGTGGTGGGGCTTCCTCTCCCCGCCCCGCCTTCTGTTAACTCTGTTGTGGGACGACGTGGTGGTGGTTAACGTCATCTGTTGGTTCTGTTGTGAAGTGGTTAAAGTTACCTGTTGATAATCTTAAAGGTAACGCTCTCTGTTGACTGTTGTGAGGTGGTTAGCGCCATCTGTTGGCTCTGTTGTGAGGGGCACCAACGGATGGTCACCGTTGGTCAGCGTCATCTTTAGTGTCTTTTATTCAAGCCGGAAATAAGGATCGATTAACCAGTATTTTTTTCCACCTGTTGTAAACCGCTGCCCCTCCCCTGCCTACCTGTCCCTCTTCCCCCCTCAACTGTCTACTTCCCCCTCACCTATTTCCCCCTCCCCCTCTCCTGTTTCCCCCTCCCCCTCACCTGTTTCCCCCTCCCCCTCACCTGTCCCCCCTCCCCCTCACCTGTTCCCCCTCCCCTTTACTTTTCTCCTTCCCCCTTATCCCTTATCCACCTGTCTCTCTCCCACTCACCTGTCTCTGCCCCCCCCCCCTCTATCTCACCATACCTGTCTCTCTGTCCCTTCTCTCACCACACCTGCCCCCCCCCCCCCATACACCCCTCTCTCACCACACCTGTTTCTCTCCGTTTTATGAATGGGATGACAGAGGTAGGGGGGGTGGGGGGGAGGTCAGGAGGCACGTGAAGGGGTCATTTGAGAGGAGGACAAAGGTGATGTGACCGGAAGGAGGAAGTGGGTGAGAACGGAAGAGAAGGAGAGGAGAGGAAGACGAAAAGGAAGTGAGGGCGATATTAATCTCACCTGGCTGTTATGTCATTAATAACGGCCTCGCTCACCTGTACCCCCGTTGTATTATACATTAGTGACTGGTGTATCTGTTGTAGTGAGTGGAATAATACACTGTCCACCATCACCACCATTCTTATTTTTTATTTAGAAATGTCTTATTTCTTAAGGAACACATGAAGATTAGCCCCCCTTGCTTATTTCACCTGATTAAATACCCTAACCTAACCAACCCATTACCTAACCAACCCATAACCCAACCAACCCATACCCTAACCTAACCAACCCATAACCTAACCAACCCATAACCTAACCAACCCATAACCTAACCAACCCATAACCCAACCAACCCATAACCCAACCAACCCATAACCTAACCAACCCATAACCTAACCAACCCATAACCTAACCAACCCATAACCCAACCAACCCATAACCTAACCAACCCATAACCTAACCAACCCATAACCCAACCAACCCATAACCTAACCAACCCATGACCTAACCAACCCATAACCCAACCAACCCATAACCCAACCAACCCATAACCCAACCAACCCATAACCTAACCAACCCATAACCTAACCAACCCATAACCTAACCAACCCATAACCCAACCAACCCATAACCCAACCAACCCATAACCCAACCAACCCATAACCCAACCAACCCATAACCTAACCAACCCATAACCCAACCAACCCATAACCTAACCAACCCATAACCCAACCAACCCATAACCTAACCTAACCAACCCATAACCTAACCAACCCATAACCTAACCAACCCATAACCTAACCAACCCATAACCTAACTCCCCCACCCCAGGTAAAGTTAAGGTGTTCAATCTTCAGGTGAAATAAAAACTAGGGTGACTAATCTTCAATTGATCCTGATTCAAATTATATACTGATCATTCCATTATATCAAAGGTACATCCATGTTCCTAATTACTATTCATTCCGCAGGTGTTGGGATGACCTGGGATAACCGAGATTGACCTGGATAGCCCTGGAGTGACCTCTATGTGCCTGGGAGGTCATCTGCTACTTGACTAGGTGAGTGTTCTGAGTTTTCCTGAGTTGATTAAGTAACACTGGAACGTAAAGTAATAATGGAACACGTGGAACGGAGAATGTGTTTGTGATTGCTGTATACACCGCAAATTTTTCCTTCCACCAATTGTGTCTTCAGGCGCCGCGCGAAGCTTGTGACCCGAGGATATGTAATTAGGGTAAAGCGGCAGGGGGAGGTGGTTAGTGGTTTGTTTGTTTGTTTGTTTGTTTGTGTTTGGTTTGTTTGTTTGTTTGTGTTTGTTTGTTTGTTTGCGTGATTTTTTCTTTTTTTGGATAGGAAGCTGAAATTTGGACACAATAGTTAGTAAAGGCTTTGGTACCACTTCTTGCTCTGTGTGTGTGTGTGTGTGTGTTTACCATAGACAAACAGACAGACAGATAGATAGATAGACAGATAGATAGACTAGTTTAAATTAGCACAGTACAAGTCGAGTCAACTCAGACCATCAACAACTGAGCGTGGGAAGCACCTGACCCACTACTACTCCTGACCAGCCAGCCAGCCAGCCATGGAGAGTCAGCTCAGCTCCCATGGTTGACGAGAGGCGTGGCTGTGCGATGCCTGGCTCTATACAACAGGTAAAGCCAGGTAAAAATAAATAATGGAATGGAAGTATATTGTAAAAGCGCCCTCTGTGTTAAATTGGTGGGCGTGTTGCGAGTGCCATAGGTGGGGGGGGTGAGGGTTGGTAGGGGGTAAGCTCAGTATGTAGGGTAGGGGTAAACACACACACACTTACACACACAAAAAAACACACACACACACAAACACACACACTGTCGTCATAAATCAATCCCCCCTCCCTCCCCCCCCCCCCCCCCACAACCACCACCACCCTTTTAGGACTGGTCACAAGGCTACTGTATATAACCCCCAGTATAACCACAACCACCACTACACCTACCACCATCCACCACAACTACTACCCCCTTTTAGCTCTGGTCACTACTGGGTATACCTTTCTCCACCCCACCCCCCCACTTCCTCCACCCTTCCCCCCACTCCACCACCCCTGCCTTACCCCCTCCCACCACCACCCCCCACCTTCCCCTAACCCCTTCTTTTTTACACAACTTCCCGAATCTAGTAAACAACAACAAAATACAAATACAACAACAACAGCTACAAATAGACCAGTACCTATTTTTTTTTACATAATAGGGAAAAGAGGGACATATTGGACACGGTGTGGGGGGGGGGGTATATTGCCATAGTGTTTTATGACGTGTCCAATATTATATGATCTTCAAGGGGGGGGGGGGGGATGCACGTGTCCAAAAGGTTAGGTTAGCGGATATTGGATAGGGCAATAGGGCAATCGGTAAGGAGGACTAGGAAGGGGTTTATACTCTTGCCCCTTTGTGTGTGTGTGTGTGTGTGTTTTACAGTCTTGCCCCAATACCTTCACGGCCCCGGCACCTCGGTCACTGAAGAAACTAAAACTCACTTTACAACAGACACACTTACAGCAAAGGCACTTACAGCAAGAACTTACAAGAAACACACTTTACAACAGACACTTAAAACAAAGACACTAAGTACAGAAACACTTAGCAGCATAGACTTGCAACAAACACACATTACGACAGACTTTTACAGCTGACTTTACACCGCACTTTACAACAGAGACATAACAAAGACACTTACAACTACCACACTTTACAAGGGTCACGTTTAATCAACAGGTGAAATAAATTGGTGTTCCTAAAATCTTCCTGTGACCCTAAATATTTACCACGAAGCTAAAAAAAAAAAAATAAATAATAATAATAATAATAATAATAATAATAATAATCACAAAAAAATAAATAAATAAAAAATATTAGTTTTTGTTGTATGAATATTTTGAATTTTTGGCCCTGAATGACTCGTGTTGTGGTGTGTGTGTGGTGCCGGGGTCAACGTTTGATAGATGGCTCCATTAAATAGCTCTGATATTATGGTACGGAGCTGCACCATCACAAAGACTATACCATACAGGTCCTTTACACACACACACACACACACACACACACACGCGCGCGACCCATTATGTACACAATTCTACACCAGTTGTACAGAGTATACAGTACATTACTTAAACTGATAGAAGAATGATGTTAGGTTAGGTTTGGTTAGGTTAGGTTAGGTTAGGTTAGGTTAGGTTAGATAGGGTGTTCAGTCATCAGGTGAAATATCGTGGGAAGTCTAATTCTCTTAGTTTGAATCTGTCGTTGACGTGTATGATTCACTCAATGATTTAGTGTGTGTGTGTGTGTGTGTGTGGTTACAGGTACAACCAGAGAAATTTGTGTTAATTAGCTGCCACGATCCGAACCACAGGTGTGAGGGGTCAGGTGTGCTGGGGGAGGCAGGTAGTTGGAGGAGGGAGGGAGAGAGGGAGGGGTAGAGGTAGACAGTTGTAGGTGGAGGGAGGGGGGAAGGGGGGGGGAGACAACAGGATAAAGAGAAGGTAATCAAGGAAAGGTGACTTATTACACCTGTTGATAATTACCACAGGTGTTATGGTGGTCTTCCCTCCACCCCTCCCCCCTCCCCCCCCTTCATTCTGTACGTCTTCCCTCCACGTCCTTTATGGTATGGTTAGGTTAGGTCAGGTAAGGTTAGGTTAGGTTAGGTTAGGTTAGGTTAGGTTAGGTCAGGTAAGGTTAGGTCAGGTAAGGTTAGGTTAGCGTTAGGTCAGGTCAGGTTAGGTTAGCGTTAGGTTAGGTTAGGTTAGCGTTAGGTTAGGTTAGCGTTAGGTTTGGTTAGGTTAGGTTAGCGTTAGGTTTGGTTAGCGTTAGGTTAGGTTAGCGTTAGGTTAGGTTAGCGTTAGGTTTGGTTAGCGTTAGGTTAGGTTAGCGTTAGGTTAGGTCAGGTTAGGTTAGCGTTAGGTTAGCGTTAGGTCAGGTCAGGTTAATCTTAAGGTGAACTAAGATGGGGGTGCTAATCTTCAGGTGATGCATGGACCAGCCACCAGGAATTGTACCGCCGTGGGGGTAATTGGCTGAACCACAACGAAAATTGAAGGTGTAGTTAGTATTCATGAGGAGGTATTGTGGAGGGTGGGAGGTAGTGGTGGAGGGCGGGAGGTAGTGGTGGAGGGTGGGAGGTAGTGGTGAAGGGCGGGAGGTAATGGTGGAGGGTGGGAGGTAGTGGTGGAGGGCGGGAGGTAGTGGTGGAGGGTGGGAGGTAGTGGTGGAAGGCGGGAGGTAGTGGTGAAGGGCGGGAGGTAGTGGTGGAGGGTGGGAGGTAGTGGTGGAGGGCGGGAGGTTGTGGTGGAGGGAGGGAGGTAGGGGTGGAGGGAGGGAGGTAGTGGTGGAGGGTGGGTGGTAGTGGTGGAGGGAGGGAGGTAGTGGTGGAGGGCGGGAGGTAGTGGTGGAGGGCGGGAGGTGGTGGTGGAGGGCGGGAGGTAGTGGTGGAGGGCGGGAGGTAGGGGTGGAGGGCGGGAGGTAGTGGTGGAGGGCGGGAGGTAGTGGTGGAGGGCGGGAGGTAGTGGTGGAGGGTGGGAGGTAGTGGTGGAGGGCGGGAGGTAGTGGTGAAGGGCGGGAGGTAATGGTGGAAGGAGGGTGGTAGTGGTGGAGGGAGGAGGGAGGGAAGGAGGTAGTAGTGGAGGGCGGGAGTTAGTGGTGGAGGGGGGCAGGGGGCGTTGTGGTGGGGGGGGGGGGGATCAGGCTTCACCACAACAACATACACTAATGAATTACCTAAACGAACCCAACATAACCCAATCATCCAGGTAACGTTAGGATGTTATAAGTATCAGGTAAAATAAGGTAAGTAGTAGGAGGGTGGGGCTAATATTCAGGTGATATCTTCCTCCCAGTCGGTGAAGTAAATACAACAGACCTCCTGGCGGTGAGCATGAGGCCAGTGGTCGAGGCATGATGTTGCCATATTAGAAAATAACCAAAAATATGACAGTGTTGCCAGAAGAAGAAAAAAAACTGCAGAGGATGAGTTCACCGACTTGGCCAGGTTGTGAAGAGGCGATTTAATGTCTTTTTGCATAACTAACTCCGGGTTGTGAGATGGTGAGGTGTGTGTTGATGGAAAGGTGTTGAGATGGGGGTTTAATTGATGGGGTTGATGAGGTGGTAGAGGTTGATTATGGTGGTTGTGAGGGAGTGTTGAAGAGCAGGTGTGGTTGTAGCGAGGTTGAGGGTGAGGGAGGAGGAGTAGCGGAGGTGGTAGCAAGAGGAGCCTGGAGGGCCCCCACCTGTCGCATTCTCCCACGCTCCCCGCCAGCACGAGCGCCCGGGTCACCCCACGGCGAACGTGCCAGGGGCGCTGCGGGGGACCAGTAAAAACCTGCCAGGGGCCATGTAGGAGAAACTCAAGTACCTCGCTGCTGGCAGGTACTCGCGAATTGGTAATTAAGTGACCATCTCACCTGTAATGAATGCACGAACGGGTTGAGGGGAGGGAGGGGTGAGGCGGGAGGGGAGGGAGGGGTGAGGCGGGAGGGGTGGGGTGGGGTTGTGGTGGAGGAATTATGATACGTCAGATGGAGTTTTTTTGTGAGGTTGTGATGGGCTGTGGGCGGCAGGAGGGGTTGTGTGGATGGGGTTAGGTTAGGTTGGGTATTAGTCATTACAAACAAATACAATAATACTCAAATCGTCATCCCCATAAACTGCATCAAAACTGTACCACGACAACGGGTACAGTGAGATACAGGTGATGTTTGAGGGAGGGAGGGTGCGGGAAGGTGTAGTGGGGGTGTTTGTCGAGGTGGTAGTGTGTGTGTGTGTGTGTTGGTACTATGATAGGGTCAACTCCGTGATGGCTGAGGTCAGGAGAGAGAGAGAGAGAGAGAGAGAGATCGTGTATGTGATCTGTTTGCTCGGCGAAACTGAGATGTTTGATCAAACACACTATACCGTGGGACGGCTGTTGACGGTGTACTTTCATTTACCGCCCCAACCCACTCCAGCCCACCCCCGCCCTTCTAACCCCTCCCCAGCCCACCCCAACCCATCTTACCTCTCCCCAACCCACCCCAGCCCTCCTCACTCCTTCCCAACCCCTTCTAACCCACCGTAACCCACCCCAACCCATGATGTTTTGCTGGGACACGACATTCCCCTCTCCTTCCAATTAAATTTTACTGGGTAGGGCATTTCCTCCCCTCTCCCCCCACTCCCTTCCCCCGTTCCCCTCCCCCCCTTTCCCCTTCCCCTCCTTCCTCCCCCTTCCACCCCTCCTCCTACCCTTCCACCTCTCCTTCCCCCTTCCCCATTACCTCTCCTTCCCCCTTCCCCATTACCTCTCCTTCCTCCCCCTTCCACCCCCTTTTCCCCCTCCTCCTACCCTTCCACCTCTCCTTCCCCCTTCCCTCTCCTTCCTCCCCTCTTCCTTCTCCTGGGAAATAAAACGAAATGGGGGAGGAGACGAAATGGGTAACTTACCAATTATTTTAGGGGCCGCAGGAAAATAGGGCCGTCGTCCGCCTCACAAATTGGTGTTTTGTCCTTGATTTTTTTTTTTTACATAGTCTACAGGTAATTGCTTCGCCCGCCGCTAGTTATGGGTCAGTGGAGGCGTTCACTACAAGTCGAACACTTGATGTAACCCTGAACCACGCTTGTTAGTCCGGATAACACGCTCCTAAACTCACTCTCTTTCTGGCCCTGGCTGATGCTTTTATAGCCTAACCTAACCTATGGAATCCTGACCTAACCTAACCTAACCTATGGAATCCTGACCTAACCTAATCTAACCTATGGAATCCTGACCTAACCTAACTTAACCTATGGAATCCTGACCTAACCTAATCTAACCTATGGAATCCTGACCTAGCCTAACTTAACTTAATCTAACCTTACCGTCATTTACCTTACCTTACTTATCTAATTGAAACTGACACCTAACTTAAGCAATCCTGACCTAACTTAACCTATCCTCTCTCTCTCTCTCTCTCTCTCTCTCTCTCTCTCTCTCTCTCTCGTTAATCTTGGTTGTAAAAACAGAGAGTGGAGGCGGAGCTGTTACTGTGTGCGTTGGTCGTGACCATCCTCAGTGCCTGACCCTTGTACGTGCCCGCCCGCCGCCACGCCCACCACACCCGCCCCCCCCCCACCCCCTCATAATGGTTGGCTCTTTCCTCTAGTAGTGGACACACACACACACACACACACACTCTCTCTCTCTCTCTCTCTCTCTCTCTCTCTCTCTCTCTCTCTCTCAAAATATTCAGTGAATTGACGTGACTGCCAAATTATGCTACGTAATATGATCTATTTTAATTATCAGATTTAGTTTTAAAAATTCACACGTTTATGTATTAAAATCTGGCGTTTCTACTGTGTAAATCTGCCAATTTGCCTGGGATAATTCTCAGAGGATTTAGTTAAAAGTTCCTTCGTTTATCTACTGAAATCTGACGCGTCATTATCAGCAGGAGCAATTAACAGCTACCAGTGGTTCTCGCACCTCGTCCAGGCAGCAGATAAGTGGTCAAATCCAGGCCTGTTTATGTTGTTTGTCGACTGACCTGACTTGACCGTGGGAGCCCGTCAGCTGTGGCCCCCCTCCGTCTTGTTTACGTCTTTTAAGTCTTTTATTTATCATTTATCAATTATTTTTCTGTTATTTATTCATTACTAGACTTATTATTAACTTGTTCTTGAAGGAATGGATAAATTAGAGCCTCGTGTTGGATTTGGTTAATACCCTAACTGGTGACGTTATTTGGAAAGTAAACGTTCGGGTAAGTAACTATTTTTCGGCTGATTACAGTGGTGATGGATGTGTCTTGCCTCTCACTCGGGGGAATATATATTTAACTCTTATTTAATATTCTTACTTTTAATTATTCGTCTGTAACAACACAATCATACAATATAAACATTTAGGTCTGGTTAGTTAAATCCGCTTTAAGACTGAAGACTTGTAGTAGGGTTCAAATATGACGGGAAAAAAGTATAAGCACGGCAACCACTACATTAATAGACGAGTGAATAAAAACAAAAGAGGATCAAGTACATAAACAAGTCTGGCTAATCCAATTTTTAAAGGGAGGTCACAAGGGGGAGGGGGGGTTGTTTTTGTCCTGGTGAGCCTTAGAGGGCGTCCTGGTGAGCCAATAAGGGCGTCCTGGTGATGGTATATTAACAAGAGAAGCGAGGGAAGGATGTTTACATGGCCGCCATTAGCCACAGGAGAAAGTGGTAAGGGATTTGTAGTGTATTGTCTGTTGTGGGCTGATGTTGGTACCTGAACCACAGACACGGGATTGTTAGGTCTGACTGGCACTTTTATTAATATATATTTATACATACATACACATACATACATACATACATACACATACATACATACATACATACATACATACATACACCTATGCAAAATATACATACATAAAGGTCTTAACCCTTTCTCTGTTACACCTGATGATTAAACACCCTACCCTAACCTAACGCTAACCTAACCCAACGCTAACCCAACGCTAACCTAACCCATTACAGGTCACTCACCACAGCAGGTTCAATAATGACAGTAGGAGGGGCGTGCGGGCGTGGGCGTGCGGGCGGACAAAGCGACAGTGAGCAGCATTTTCCACAATCACGCCACCACCGCCCCGCCATCACTGTTTACCCCTAGTCTGTGTTGTGAACCTTCCTTCCTTCCTTCCTTTCTTCCTTCCTTCCTTCCTTCCTTATTAGGTTAGATTAAAGGGAAATAAGGTGATGTAAGCTAAGACGAGTGGAGGACTAAAGCGCCGAGGAGAAATAATAAGAAATTTTGAAATAATTATTTTATTTTTTACAGTTTATGAAGACTTCTCTAACCTAACCTAACTTAACCTAACCTAACCTAACCTAACCTAACCTAACCTTCGAGTATTCTGTTATAGTTATAAATAAGTATACAAGGAATGTTTATTATATGTGCAATGACTTATGTTGTGTCCAATGGGGTAATTACTCCCCTGGGCCCTCGGGTCACCTCAGTAAATACAGAATGAACATGAAAGTAAAATATCTCGTCTTTTTACTTTTCTATTTATTTAATAATGTTCTATATAAGAATTGAAAGTTATAATAATATAATTATTTAAATTGTAATAATTTCATATTTCAATCTATATAGTTTTAATATTTCTAATGACCCTCTCTTTAACAGGGGGCTTCTGTCCTATTGTGCACTGTTACTGAGGGGCTTTTGTCCTAGGGGGCTTTTGTCCTAGGGGGGCTTTTGTCCTAGGGGGCTTTTGTCCTAGGGGGCTTTTGTCCTAGGGGGGCTTTTGGCCGAGGGGGCTTTTGTCCGGGCCCCTAGGTGAGACACACACACACACATTCCACCACCACCATTATCATTAGTATTACTGTGTTTAGGTTAGCTTAGGTTAGCTTAGGTTAAGTGGAGGTGAGTGACCGAGGGACCAAACACGGAAGCGAACACTCACAGTGGTGGAACTTCCGCTTGTGGTTGATATATGTATGGACGCACACACAGGCACACACGCTATCAATGACCTCTGTTTTTTTGTGTTGTAAAATGACGGAAAAATATGTTAGTTTTCCCTGCAGGTAGTCAGAGAACAGGTGAGTTACCCAGGTAGTCACAGAACAGGTGATTTATACAGGTGATTTAATGCATTTTTTCGGTGGATTTTAAACGTGAAAAAATAACATTGCAGTCAGGAAACAGGTGATTTTGTTTTTTGTTTTTTTATTATTGAATGATATCAGTTAAACAAAAAAATTATTCATTGTTTTTAATAGTGATAAATTACATCATAGAACAGGTGATTTTATACATATTTATTTCATTGTTTACTTGTTTTTATTTTATTTTATGGTTAGGTTAGGTCAGTGAAGGTCATATTGCAGGAGAGTCATTCTTACCTGGCGGGTCACCTGTTGCGAGAGAGAGAGAGAGAGAGAGAGAGAGAGCTGAAAATTAATCTCTCTCTATATAATTCAGTAGCTACACAATACGTGAGCTATATAATACAGTGGCTACACCATACATGAGCTATATAATACAGTAGCTACACAATACATGAGCTATATAATACAGTAGCTACACAATACATGAGCTATATAATACAGTAGCTACACAATACATGAGCTATATAATACAGTAGCTACACAATACATGAGCTATATAATACAGTAGCTACACAATACATGAGCTATATAATACAGTAGCTACACAATACATGAGCTATATAATACAGTAGCTACACAATACATGAGCTATATAATACAGTAGCTACACAATACATGAGCTATATAATACAGTAGCTACACAATACATGAGCTATATAATACAGTAGCTACACCATACATGAGCTATATAATACAGTAGCTACACAATACATGAGCTATATAATACAGTAGCTACACAATACATGAGCTATATAATACAGTAGCTACA
This sequence comes from Homarus gammarus, assembly GCA_958450375.1. Lineage (NCBI taxonomy): Eukaryota > Metazoa > Arthropoda > Malacostraca > Decapoda > Nephropidae > Homarus > Homarus gammarus. The sequence continues at coordinate 333,821 of CAUDMG010000972.1, read as the reverse complement.
CCATACATGAGCTATATAATACAGTAGCTACACCATACATGAGCTATATAATACAGTAGCTACACAATACATGAGCTATATAATACAGTAGCTACACAATACATGAGCTATATAATACAGTAGCTACACAATACATGAGCTATATAATACAGTAGCTACACAATACATGAGCTATATAATACAGTAGCTACACAATACATGAGCTATATAATACAGTAGCTACACAATACATGAGCTATATAATACAGTAGCTACACAATACATGAGCTATATAATACAGTAGCTACACAATACTTGAGCTATATAATACAGTAGCTACACAATACATGAGCTATATAATACAGTAGCTACACAATACATGAGCTATATAATACAGTAACTACACCGTGACTTCCCATGATCTACCACAGTGCATTAACCATACCACAAACTGCTGTATATAATAAAGGTGATGTTTCTGTGTGGCTGGAGCGAAAAATGTTCGGGTGGACACAGTACCTCGCTTGAGTGACGCCAGTGTTGATATTCCGGTGGCGTTGACCTGTGCCAGTGACCCTTACCTGTTGATGGGCTCAGGTGTTCATCCCTCCTCCCCCACCCTCTCTCTCTCTCTGGCAGTGACCCCCATCATCTCCCCACTCTCCCTCCCTTGACAGTGACCTCTACATCCTGCCACCCCCCATCCCCCTTACACCCCCCACCCCCCCACAAGGACCCAGGGGTTCAGTGACAGCATGTAGCCTCCCGCCCCTCAATTACCCCCCTGAGTAGTTATCATGCACACCTCACCCCAATAGTCCGGGGGGGGGGGGGGGGGGCGACAATTGGATCGTTTTGTGGGTAATTGACTTAACAAATTCTAACTTTGTATTTAGGTTCGTTTTTTAAGCATTTTTTTTACCTGGTTATAATGGACTAAAAAATTCTAACTTTATTTTTTCGTTTCGGGTTTTTATATATTTTTTCTTTCTTCCTTTTTCTCTATTATTTATTTATTTGTTTGTTTATTACCTGGTTGTGATGTGACTCTTTAGGCGGCAGAATATATCACAGAGGACAAAGGTGTGTTACTAATTACCTCTGAAGACTTTGGTTAGCCAGGTGTGGTAGTGGGTGAGACAGGTATCATAGTACAGTGCTTTACTTACCTGCTGGGGGAGTGAGTGGCCCTCCTGCTGTGTGTATCATCTTTACCTGGGGGAGTGAGTGGCCCTCCTGCTGTGTGTATCACCTTTACCTGGGGGAGTGAGTGGCCCTCCTGCTGTGTGTATCACCTTTACCTGGGGGAGTGAGTGGCCCTCCTGCTGTGTGTATCATAGTACAGAGCTTTATCAACCTGCTGGGGGAGTGAGTGGCCCTCCTGCTGTGTGTATCATCTTTACCTGGGGGAGTGAGTGGCCCTCCTGCTGTGTGTATCATCTTTACCTGGGGGAGTGAGTGGCCCTCCTGCTGTGTGTATCACCTTTACCTGGGGGAGTGAGTGGCCCTCCTGCTGTGTGTATCATCTTTACCTGGGGGAGTGAGTGGCCCTCCTGCTGTGTGTATCACCTTTACCTGGGGGAGTGAGTGGCCCTCCTGCTGTGTGTATCATCTTTACCTGGGGGAGTGAGTGGCCCTCTTGCTGTGTGTATCACCTTTACCTGGGGGAGTGAGTGGCCCTCCTGCTGTGTGTATCATCTTTACCTGGGGGAGTGAGTGGCCCTCCTGCTGTGTGTATCACCTTTACCTGGGGGAGTGAGTGGCCCTCCTGCTGTGTGTATCACCTTTACCTGGGGGAGTGAGTGGCCCTCCTGCTGTGTGTATCATAGTACAGTGCTTTATCTACCTGCTGGGGGAGTGAGTGGCCCTCCTGCTGTGTGTATCATCTTTACCTGGGGGAGTGAGTGGCCCTCCTGCTGTGTGTATCACCTTTACCTGGGGGAGTGAGTGGCCCTCCTGCTGTGTGTATCACCTTTACCTGGGGGAGTGAGTGACCCTCCTGCTGTGTGTATCATCTTTACCTGGGGGAGTGAGTGTTAGTATGCTACGCCCACATGACTGGCACCATCCTCATGATAGCTGCTGTGATGCGCCACATGACTCGTCTTCCGTGCCATGAAACCTGATGTGTGCCGGACGCTGCTGCTGTTAGTGGTGGTAGTTGTTGTTGTTGTTGTAGTTGTTGTTGTAGTTGTTTTGTTGTTGCTGTAGAGGTAGGAGTTTTTGTTGTAGAGGTTGTTGTTGTTTGTTGGTGTTGTTGTTGTTGTTGTTGTTGTTGTTGTGAGAACTTGACGTACCTGCCTACCTGTGTTGTGTTGTACTAATGGGATCTGAAGTACTTACCTGTAATGTTATAGAACGTATAATAAAATAAATGATTCACCTGAAGATTAAACACCCCAGCTTATTTTGGGGACGAGGTTAGGTTAGGTTAGGTTAGCTTTGCTTTGGTTAGGTTAATCATTAGTTTAGGTTAAGTTAGGTTAGGTTGGGTTAATCGTTAGGGAGGGAGGTGTGGCTGGCAGAGGAGGGAGGTGTGGCTGGCAGAGGAAGGAGGTGTGGCTGGCAGAGGAGGGAGGTGTGGCTGGCAGAGGAGGGAGGTGTGGCTGGCAGAGGAGGGAGGTGTGGCTGGCAGAGGAAGGAGGTGTGGCTGGCAGAGGAGGGAGGTGTGGCTGGCAGAGGAGGGAGGTGTGGCTGGCAGAGGTTGTTAACATAGTATTTATCGCCTTACTTGACCTCTACTATCACCTTTGACCTGGCCTGACCTCACACCATTCCCCGAGAGGTCACCGCCGCTCGTGGGAAACTTGACCAGGTGACAGGCAGGGGCAGGTCAGGTCAGCTGCTGTGACCTTTGTCTGAGGATGAAAAAGGTCACGTGTGTTATTTGTTCCTTATCCACGCCCAGGGCATGTAATGACCCCCCCCCCCCCGCCCGCCCCCCCGCCCGCCCCCCCGCCCCCCGCCCGCCCGCCCGTGTGTGTGTGTGTGTGTGTGTGTGTGCATTCCCTGATCTGTCCCTATTTAAACTCAACCTTATCAAGAACTATCCTACGCTTAATCTAACCTACTTAATCCAAGGCTCAACGTAACCTAACCTGCTGAATCCAAGGCTCAACTTAATCTAACTTACTTAATCCAAGACTCAACGTAACCTAACCTACTTAACCCAGGGCTCAACTTAATTTAACCTACTTAATCCAAGGCTCAACTTAATCTAACTTACTTAATCCAAGACTCAACGTAACCTAACCTACTTAATCGAAAGCTCAACTTAATCTGACCTACTTAATCCAAGGCTCAACTTAATCGAATCTACTTAATCCAAGGCTCAACTTAATCTAACCTACTTAACTCAAGGCTCAACTTTGCGTAACCTACTTAATCCAAGGCTCAACTTAATCTAACCTACTTAACCCGAGGCTCAACTTAATCTAACCTACTTAATCCAAGGTCCAACGTAACCTAACCTAACAAGTAGACCATCTTGCCAGCCAACAACTGTACAGGACATAAAAAGCTTGTTGGCCTGCTCCCCCCCCCCCCCCCAGGTCAGGGCGTGTCGGGGGGGGGGGGGGGAGCAGCAGGCGGACATGTTTAAACGTTTTCGTGTGCTGGACGCGTGTGTCGGCCACCTCATCTCTGGTCAAGGTACCGCTCTGTTCCCCTCCCTCCCTTCCTCTCCCTCCCTCCCTTCCTCTCCCTCCCTCCCTTCCTCTCTCTCCCCCTCCCTTCCTCTCACTAACTCGGTGTCATCTATGTGTTTTATGTTTTATTTATAGAGTTTATTGGTTTAGGTTTATATATGGAGGTGTGAGGGAGGGGGGGGTGAGGGTGAGTGAGGGAGGGTGAGGGAGGGAGGGTGAGGGAGGTGGACCCCAAAAAAAGGAGAGTAGCAAAGAGGTGTTGAAGAAAGTGTTGGGTGGTCACAAGTCTCTGCCTGGTGTGTGGAGTGCGGCGTGGGAACGGGGGCCAGCACGTCTTCCCAACCCACACCGCTTGTGCCCCTGACCCGCCCATCCTACCCCCGCCCATACCCACTACCTTACCCACTACACAACTACCTACGATTCTCCTGGTTTCATTAATATGTACTAGAGTTTGGGATTTGAGTTTGATTTGATTCTACAGGTAAGGGTGAGACAAGGAGATGGGTGTTCACTATGTCGGGGTGCTGCCTCTCATCAGTTACCACCCCGCACGCAGTTTAGAGAATAGAATGTGCCGTCAAGAGGGCGCTATCTGGTTTCAATTCGGTTTATTTTTTCTGTGGTGGTGAGGTGGGGGGGGGGAGGGGGGGGTGATGTTATTTGTAGGAGGAGTAAAATCCAGTCAGACACACACACACACACACCATACAGTCCTGTGTGTGTGTGTGTGGTAGGTGGAGGATGACACACACACACACACACACACACACACACTTGATATGATCGTTATTGGGTGATGCTCGACACTTATGCCATTGTTTCCCCACGAGCCTGTCACCCCCCCTCCCCCTTCCCCTCGACTCAACCACCTTCTGTCATAAGGCTCAACATCCTGTGTGATTTGGCTGGTATTGAGGACCTTATACCCGGGTGAAGGATGCGCCCTTGCTGCCCTCCTGCGACACGTCAGCGGGCATCCCACATGACACGGAGGAACCGCGTGCCACTGTGTGTCCGCTCTTGACGGAGGCTTATGTTGGCAACCAATTTAGTTAATCATAATACATGAGGTGTAATTTGACGTGTGTGTGTGTGTGTGTGTGTGTGTGTGCTCTTGACAACACCGACTCATTAACTTGTTATGCCAGTTTTGTTAATGTAATGTTATGAGTCAGCCAACACCTGCACAATACACCTGTTATGATTGTTGTTATTGAAGCCTATATTAGGTGGTATAAGGTAAAGAAACACTAGTATTAGGCCCAGGGACTTATATATATCTACTGTTCTTTTGTGTTTGTATCGGGTTACTCAGTGAAGGTGAATGGATGAGTGAGGCAGCGAGTGAATGAGTGAGGCAGTGAGTGAATGAGTGAGGCAGTGAGTGAATGAGTGAGGCAGCGAGTGAATGAGTGAGGCAGCTAGTGAATGAATGAGGCAGCTAGTGAATGAGTGAGGCAGTGAGTGAATGAGTGAGGTAGCGAGTGAATGAGTGAGGCAGCGAGTGAATGAGTGAGGCAGTGAGTGAATGAGTGAGGCAGTGAGTGAATGAGTGAGGCAGCGAGTGAATGAATTAATGGATGACAGTGAATGAATGAATGAATGAAGCGATTGTTTACACTTGTATAGAGAGTGACACTATAGGCTGGCAATAGGCCTATGTGCGCCAGTCTATCACAACAACAATATTGACCTGACCTGACCTTACCTTATCGAATCATAAGTAACCTAACCTTTCCTAACTGAACCTAACACAACCCAAATTTATCAATAACAGAATTTCATGTCACATTTAAAACTACTACTACTACTACTACTACTACGATTTTTTTAACGTGGCCGCCAGCCTCCCCCAATAGCCACACCTTCGCCACCATTTATTTACCTTAATATTAAATATCCTAATACATAAGAAGCTATCCTATCAGTGTTAAATTAGTTGAGCCGCAGATCTATGAGGCATTCAGTGACTGTAGTACTGCCACCACTACTGCCACCACTACAACTACTAGCGTAATGAGTAAGTACCCAAGCTCTCCCTCCCCTCTCCACCAGCGGCCCGTTGCGAGGCACTTATTGTTGGTGTGTCAGTAAGTCAAGACGCCGGAAGCTGCCTACGTAAGTCCCTGTTTTTACCTCCTTGATGACCCAGCCTCTTACATGTGGAGGAACGAGACGGTAAGAAGAAAACCCTGAAAATGACACTTGCCGGATCCTTCTACAGGTTTTTATGGGCGGCACCTTGTTCCTCTGTACACCCAGGGGGGCTTATGGGCGGCGGTGTGGTCGGTGGGTGGGTGTGGGTGGGATGGGGCGTGGAGGGAATGGAAGATGTTAAAGGTGGTGGGTTCTGGATAGTATGGGTTGGATGGGGTTGTGGGTATGTGGGTGGGGTGGAGATTGTGGGCGTGGGTATGTGGGTAGGGTGGAGATTATGGGCGTGGGTATGTGGGTAGGGTGGAAATTATGGGCGTGGGTATGTGGGTAAGGTGGAAATTATGGGCTTGGGTATGTGGGTGGGGTGGAGATTATGGGCGTGGGCATGTGGGTAGGGTGGAGATTGTGGGCGTGGGTATGTGGGTGGGGTGGAGATTGTGGGCGTGGGTATGTGGGTGGAGTGGAGATTGTGGGCGTGGGTATGTGGGTGGAGTGGAGATTGTGGGCGTGGGTATGTGGGTGGAATGAGGTGTGACCGAGAATGAGGTACTGTACAAGCCGCGGACAGCAGCTAGTTTATTGTGCACCTCATACTTAAGGAGTAGAGGTAACAGAGAGTTTGGGTGGTGGGCGTAGTGTGGGTGGTGGACATGTGAAGGGTGGGCGTGAAGTTATCAGCGCCAAGGTCTAGTGGGCGGGGCTGGGGTCTCCGTGGGCGTGTGGGCGGTGTAAGGGGTTGGTGATGGGCGGACCTGAACAAGGGGATCACCTGATGATTCTTAATTGATGGCCACAGTGTCTCCCACTGCCGCGTGGTGAGGTGGTGGTGTGGTGGTGATGGTGTAGTGGTGTGGGGGTGATGGTGTAGTGAGCTGGTGATGGTGTGGTGAGGTGGTGGTGTGGTGGTGATGGTGTGGTGGTGTGGTGGTGATGGTGTAGTGGTGTGGGGGTAATGGTGTAGTGGTGTGGTGGTGATGGTGTAGTGGTGGGGGGGTGATGGTGTAGTGGTGATGGTGTGGTGAGGTGGTGATGTGGTGGTGATGGTGTAGTGGTGTGGTGATGGTGGGGGGGTGATGGTGTAGTGAGCTGGTGATGGTGTAGTGAGCTGGTGATGGTGTGGTGAGGTGGTGATGGTGTAGTGGTGTAGTGAGCTGGTGATGGTGAGCTGGTGATGGTGTGGTGAGGTGGTGATGATGGTACACTGGTATAAAGCTGTATCTACCACCATCACTCTTACTACAGAACCTATTGAGGAATATTCCTTCAGTAAACAGATATATTTATCTTCCAAATAATCGATGTGTTGCTTTTGAGACATAATGAGACATAATGCCTAGATGTCTTAATCCATATGTCTATTGCCTGTATATAATTGTTTTTAGTGAATAATCGTAACAGGGGCTTAGCGAGGATAAAATGATTAACGTTGAGTGAGCCATCCTTCCATCCTATACAGATCCTACATGTAGTATAGGATCCTTGAGTGAGCCATCCTTCCATCCTATACAGATCCTACATACGGTATAGGATCCTTGACCGGACACAGTCAGTTATCCTGTGTTGAATCGGGCCCCTGTTGCTAGGCTCACAGACCGTTGCGGGGGCCCCCTTCCCTTACCCCTTTCCTCCTTCACCCCCTTCCTCCCTCACCCCCTTCCCTTCCTCACCCCTTCTTCCCTCACACTCCTCCCTTACCACCTCCCCTCACCCCCCTTCCTCCCTCACCCCCTTCCTCCCTCACCCCCCTTCCTCCCTCACCCCCCTTCCTCCCTCACCCCCTTCCCTTCCTTACCCCTTCCTCCCTCACCCCATCCCTCCCACACCCCCTCCCCTCTAACCCCCTCCCTCACCCCCTTCTCCAACCCCTCTAACTCTCTTCCTCACCCCCTCTTCTCCCTCACCCCCTCTTCTCCCTCACCCCCTCTCCTCCCTCACCCCCTCTCCTCCCTCACCCCCTCTCCTGCCTCACCCCCTCTCCTCCCTCACCCCCTCTCCTCCCTCTCTAACCTTGCTGCCATCTGGTGGTCGGGGCGGGAAGTTGCCCTCGTTAGTTGATTGTATTGTTATGTCGTTAGTGAGTTGAGGTTAGCCTTCTCTTAGAGCGAATAGTAATGGTTCTCTTCTCTTCTCTTCTACCATCGAGAGAAACAAACTACATTAATTAAAAGAGAAAAATAAGGTAATTTGACTGTATATATTAAGAGAAGAAGAGATAATGGTAGAGATATTAATGGGTAAAATGAGAGACACTTTCACCATACAAGAGATAATAGTCGAGATAGTAATAGGTTAGGAAGGCAGGGAGAGACAGAGACAATAAATGGTTGGAGCAGATTATTTATGGTCCCAGAGAGTTAAGTTTAGTTTATTGACAAAGCTTGTAGTACAGTTTGCCTGTAATTCAGTCAGGTCTTGACACTGAGGGTGGTATCAGAGTCACGTGGGTAATGTCACTGTTCACTGCCACGCAGGACAGAGGTTCATACACAAAGAAATACATCATATTGTTACCGCAAGCGGTACATAATTATGATGACATATAAACAATTGTTATGTTAGGCTGTAACTCACAATGTAGAGTGTTGAGATAGTTGAAGATGAGAGGCCCAGAAGGAGGTTGGAGGGTGTGAAGGGAGTTTGTTTATGTATAATTATAATCACCTGACTCAGCCATAGCTGACCAGCCAAGGGGCCAGGCTATAGGGTGGGCATTTCAGTATAGCTACCCATATCTTAGAGTCAACACCTACCCTGGCTTCTCTCTAGACTTTCAACACGTAAGTTTAACTAGTACTTATTGTGTACACAGGTAGACTGTGTCATTGTTTTTGTGTTAAGATTAGACTAATTACATAGCCATGATTGTTATGTAAATATATATTGGACTAAACATTTATGTAAGAGTGCCTATGTATGACTTACTTGAAATACTAAATGAATTGTATTCAGCAGGTTTGACCGAATTAAAATGTTCGTGTACGACGTGAGAAGTATTATTCACCCTCTAACCGTCTGATTGGCGATTACAATCAAACGTCTACTGTGTAGCAGTGCTACCTTGAACCAACGCGCGGGCAGCAGTAACCAAGGTCAACTCAACTCAACCCACTGGAGGGAAGCGCTTGAGTGTGTGCGTGTGCGCGCGTGTTCCCAGTGCCACGGATTACAGTGCAACGCCAGTAGATTTAATGTGGCGATAATACTTGAACATTTTGTTATTGAAGAAAATAATGTTGTCAGAGTGAGCTCAGCCACTCTTAGTGTAGCGTGTGGATGTGTGTGTATCCAGTGGCGAGTAAGTGCAGTGCAATGTCCGTGTACTTCTCGCATCGACAATCGTTAAACCTTGTTTAGTCCAGAAAATAGTCTTGTCTGGGTGATCTTCATCACTCCCAGTGTAGTGCATATGAGAATGAAAACACTATGTCATTATTGTTGTCTGGCGTAAGTGCAGAACACAATTAGCAGTCATAATTGACTGAAGTGATATTTCTTTGTAAATAACCCAAATATCAATGTAAAGTCTGTAATGATATCAGGTGCTAGTGTATGACGAGGCACACGAACGAGACCTGATTCAAGAGTGGTGGAAACGAAAGCAATTCAAATTACCTGAATAAGCAAGATGTCGGAGATTGGGTATATTGATGACATGGAAGGAGAGTCAGACCTAGATAGAAGCAAACATTTTGACCTAATGACAATGGATCCGCCCGCCGAGGTACAATCAGAGAGTGGTGAAACAGGAAATGAGCTTGCAACACCAGGAGATCCACGGGAAGTCACAGTAGGGAATTGTATTATCAACAAGCAGTGGCCAGAGCTGAGGCAGCGTCGGATGAAGTAAACCGAGCCCTGCGAGAGCTTAAGGCAGGGTGGATGAAAACGATGCACACTGGAATGGTGGCGGGTCAAGAGACATCAGCACTAACACGAAGAAGTGACAGCTCACAGCCTTCGACAGAGAACTCCAGCAATTATGAGAAGCCAATAGTACGGGAAGAAACCCAGCAACAGGCATCGGTCAATGTCGAGAAAATGGCATCGTCTTTACCGCCAATGCTTGCAAACAAAGCGCCTCAAGTCACAATTATGCATCCACAGGGAGAATCAGAAAAGGGTGAGGCAAGGTTTGGAGATAAGTATGCATATGCGGACCAGCTGGTAAAAAGGCTCATCGACGCTCGCTCAGTGGGGGCGTTCGACGACGAAGGGCTGCGAAAACTGGCATCTCAGCCATGGGGTGCAGTAAGCCATCTGGAGAATCTGAACTTGATGTCTGAACTTGAAACAAGACAGACCTTCAGAACGCTGGTGATTAAGCTTCCCCCCAAATTGAGGGAACGCTGTGTGGATGATGTACGAAATTATCAGAAGTCGACAGGACACAGAACAGGGCTGGTGAAGTGGTTAGCGCTATATTTGGAGGAGAAAGCGGTGACGATGGATGACATGGCTCTGCTATCAAGCGAGGACAGTCAAGAAGGAAGTAAGAAAAGACCAGAAGGATCAGCGTCAAGCAAACGTGCCGTGGGCCTAGTGAGTATCAGTGAAGTGAAAGGCAACAGAGGAGAAACAAGCTCTGGAAAAGGCTCGTGCCCAGTGTGTTCCAGAGCACATGGATTAGCAGGGTGCGACGAATTCTGTAGCATGTCAGTGAGGGAGAGGTTAGAGAGGGTAAAAGATTATGTTGCTGTTTCTTGTGTCTGAAAGTGGGCCACCTTGTTGCTGAGTGTTGGTCACGCTTCAGGTGTGGCACTGATGGGTGCAAAGAGAAGCATTCTAGACTGTTGCATCAAGAACGAAGGGAGGCACTTACTGCAAGTATGTCAAACTCACGCCAGGGTGGCGTAAAGCGAAATTTTCAAGGTCTCGTGAAACAGGTGTCAGTGGCAGGCACCTCTGATGGTGGCATGACCCAGAAAGCCAACGACAGTTCGTACATGGCCAGAAAAATAGGCCATGTCTATGCTACAGGGACAAAGGACGCCCATGAAAACCCATACAGCTGCGAAAGCGACATCTGACTATCGAAGAAAAATGCCAAGATTGTACTGCCCATAGTGAGTGTGAAGATTCGGGGAAAGGACTCACACCAACGAAATCACATCAGAACTTTAGCTCTCTTGGACTCTGGCAGCGACAGGTCGTATTGCACCAAAGATCTGGCACAGAAACTAAGGGTGAAAGGGACACCGACCCTGGTAACCATGGGTACACTTGCCCAAGAGATTATACTCGAGTCAGCGGAGGTAGATCTAGAAGTGGTTGGCGCAGGCATGAAACGAGGCAGAACCATACTTGTGCCGAAAGTTCTCATTATACAAAATTTCCCCACAACGCTGCACAACTCCGTAGCGAACACAAGTGATATCCCAAGGTGGACCCATCTGCGAGGTGTGGAATTATCAGAATTGCAGAGCAACAGCATAGAAATTCTGATAGGACAAGATGTGCCACAGGCCCTGGTACCCTTGGAGGTCAGAGCAGGAAGGGATGGAATGCCATTCGCCATAAAAACGCGACTGGGTTGGACAGTAAATGGACCGGTGGGGCACCAAGACGCACAAGGCGTTTGCATGTCAGGATGCCTGATGACCGAAACTGTCGTGAGTCCTGAAACCCGTCTGGAAAGACAAGTTAAGCTTTTTTTGGGAGCTGGAAAGTGGGGACACAGGAGCTTTGCAGTCAGCAGCTCATTCACTTGAGGACAAAGGAGTGTTGAGGCTATGGTCAGAGACAGGCATCAAAACTAATGGTCATTACCAATTTCCCATACCGTTCCGTAATGAGAACACGGAACTCCCAAACAACAAGGCCGTGGCGGAGCGTCGACTAGATGGGCTTCGAAGGAGACTATCCAAGGACGCACGGCTGCGACAAGGATACGTAGAGGAAATAAATAAACTGCTTGCTGAAGGATATGCTGAATCAGTGCCCAAGTGCCAGTTGGAGTCAGATACTGGACTGGTCTGGTATCTGCCTCATCACCCGGTGTTGAACCCAAATAAGCCAAACAAAGTACGCATAATTTTTGACTGTGCAGCCAAACACAAAGGACATCGCTGAACGACCAGGTACTACAAGGTCCAGACTTCAGCAACAAATTACTTGTAGTCCTGTTTAGGTTTCGCCAGGAACTACAGCCATCATGGCAGATGTGGAGGCTATGTACCATCAAATCCATGTAGTGCCAGAACATCGAGATGCTTAAGATTCCTCTGGTGGGAGAATGGGGACCTGAGTAGAGAGCCAGTAACTTACAGGATGAAGGTGCACATCTTTGGTGGGGTGTGGAGCCCTTCATGTGCAACTTACGCTCTCCGGCGCACATTCCAAGACCACAGATCCGAGTTTCCCGACATGGTGGCGCAAGCGGAAGTCAACTTCTACGTTGACGACCTGCTCATGTCGCTGGACTCATCAAATGAAGCATCAATATTAGCGTGTCAGCTTCGAAGACTGTTGGCGTGTGGAGGATTTCGGTTAACTAAGTGGGCCAGTAATCACAAAGGAGTGTTGGCTACCATCCCACCGGAGGAGAGGCAAAATGCACAGAAGGAAATTGATCTGAGGCAAGACAAATTGCCAATGGAGTGAGCCCTGAGGGTTAGGTGGCTCCTGGAAGGTGATCAGCTCGCCATCAAGGTGCAACCAAACTCAAGGCCAGCGACCAGGAGAGGAGTACTAAGCCTGGTCAGTTCTATTTATGACCCACTGGGGTTCGTGGCCCCATTCATCATCAGGGCTAAAATATTATTTCAGTGTGAATGTAGGCGTTGATTAGGGTGGGACGAACCTTTGTCGGCTGTTAATCACACGACCTGGAGCACCTGGCTAGGAGAACTGGCCCACCTAGGGAAATTAAGGGTACCGAAATGCCTAAAAACAGCATGTGCTAAAGAAATCATCTCAGCACAGTTGCACACCTTCTGCGATGCATCGCAGGCTGCTTACGGTGCAGTGACCTATCTGAGAATGGTAGACTCTGGCGGAAGTATCCAGTGCTCTTTCGTGTACGGACGGGCCAAGCTGGCCCCACTCAAGCAACTGACAATACCAAGGCTGGAGCCTTGTGCAGCTGTCCTGGCAGTGAACGCTGATCGAACGATTCGCCGAGAAATGACCATGACCATACACGAATCTTATTTTTGGACGGATAGCATGCTAGTCATGCAGTACATCGCCAATTCGAGCAGACTTATTGTATCATGAACTTTGTAATTACTACATTGAATCAGGTGTGCTTGAGGACATTCTTGCTGTTTATCCCAAATTTGCTGCTGGTCCACACTGATTAGTCTTCAATTAGAATATGACGTCCAATGTATGTGAACCACTGACCTATATATACTGCTAATGAATATGATGTAGTTCCTTCTTTGTGTACGAACCTCTGTCCTGCATGGCAGTGAACAGTGGCATTTCCCACATGAATCTAACCTATATATAGTGTCAATGAATATGATGTATTTCTTTGTATATGAACCTCTGTCCTGTATGGCAGTGAACAGTGACATTACCCACATGAATCTAACCTATATATAGTGTCAATGAATATGATGTATTTCTTTGTGTACGAACCTCTGTCATGCGTGGCAGTGAGAAGTGATACCACCCTCAGTATCAAGACCTGACTGAATTACTCACAATAGGCAAACTGTACTACAAGCTTTGCCAATAAATTTGTTGAACATAAATACTTAAAAAACTTCTAGATCAGAGTTCATGATTCTGACTTGAATGTTTTTAAGTACAGCATTGGACAGGCCAAGGTCACGGTCAACATTTTCTTTCTTACATGCCTCATTGGCCAGTCTATCAGCACGGTCATGATACCTGATTCCAACATGGGACTATAGGGAGGGAGAGAGAGGGAAGGAGGGAGAGAAGGTGGATCGTGAAGGAGTAGTGGAAAGCAGGTTAGAGGGAGGGAAGGAAAGAGGGAGGGAGAGAGGGAGTGTTCCAGTCTGTAGTCAGGGAGTTCGTTACAGTAGGAGAGGAGGTCAGTCATAGGCAGGACTTCCTTCCGTGGGGCAGCCGTTCTTCCTTCCTTCCTGCCTCGCCCTCACCTTCCTCCTCCCTTCCTGCCCCACTCTCACCTTCCTCTTCCCTTCCTGCCCTCTCACCCGCTGCTTCCGCCCCCCTCCCTCTCTCTCATCCCCCTCACGCTTCCTGATGCTTCCTTGTTTCCTCTTCTCTTTTGTTTTGATATGTGATTAATTTCCTTTTTGTTAACCCAACCTAACTCCTAAGGTGGGGTTAGGTTAGGTTTGTTTTATCGTCATGTTAAATAAGCTGAGGGGGGGGCTAATCTTCAGGTGATCCCTTAACATCTGCTCCTGTAGGTACACACTGAAGGGGTCGCTACTGGACACGTGGCTCACATCTGTTGCCTAAGAGACCGTTTATCCACACACCTGTACTGTCACGGGCGGCTGGATAAAAAGTTCGTTTAGCTGGCACGTGCGGTGGGCGTGGGCGTGAGTTCCGAGGCGTTGGTGGGGCAGGTGGGGACTATACGGAGCGCGGGCGTGCGTCTATGGGCGTGGTGGGATAAGTGGGGTATAATGGGGAGTGGGCGTGGTGGGCAGGTGGGATCTCATAGGGTGTGGTGGGATCTTATGGGGCGTGGGTGTGGTGGGAAGGTGGGGGGTCTCATGGAGTGTGGGCGTGGTGACACAAGCAGAAGTGAGGGTAGTGGTGAAGGTTAGATCTCTCTCTCTCTCTCTCTCTCTCTCTCATGGACACACACACACACACACACACACACACACACCCCAACACTCACCCCCCCCCCCCCCCACAATAAACCCTTCTATCCCTACAGTAAATCACCATCTCACGAGAGCCCCAGAAGGCATTCCCACCTGTACATTTAACAGAGGACCAGCCATTATTTGTGTAGCATGGACGTATAGAGGACCTTTAGCATGTGTGTGGGTGGGCGGGTGTGGGCTGTGGGCGGGCTGGCCAGACAACACTCCTGGGGCCACTGTATAAATCACACCATTAACTGGGAGTCTTGTCTCTGCCGTACATAAAAGTGTGCAGTGAACGGTAATGTCACACACACACACACACACACACACACACCTAACCTAACCTAACCTAACCTAACCTAATCCAGAGAACGTAAGTGTTGAATAATAAGGTTTAAGGATGTGGTTTGGGTTTATTTGCTGTTTTAAGACCATATGTTTCCTGTATCTTGGCTCCATTAATTGTTGTATTTTATTGGTTAATGTTAAGAGGATAATAAGTAAACTTAAAAGGGTTATTGATATATGGAAATAAACCCGATTTAATACCTGTAATAAACAACAGCGACAATAACTGATTAAACCGAAATTAAACCATAATATAAATAACCTAACCACTAAACAAAGATATAAATAAAAATTAAACCTTGATGAAGACGACCAGACCAAGACGCCCCCCCCCCCCCCGCCCCCGTGGTCATGGTCTTAAACCCAACCCAACCTAACCTAGCCTAACCTAACCTAACCTAACCAAAAATCGCTAAAATTACACGAGAGAAAACAAGGTTGGGTTTAAGGTGTTTATCTCCGTTAAAACTCACCGAGGCGAGGCGGGCTGTGTCTCCCCCTCTCCTACTCCTCCTTCTCTCTTCCCTATGTTCTTCTCTCCCCATGTCCTTCTCTCTCCTTTTTCTCCTCTTCCTTCTTCCTCCCTTCTTTTACCCCTTCCTCACCTACGAACCTCTGTCCTGCATGGCAGTGAACAGTGACATTATCCATATGAACCTGACCTCTATACATTTATAGTTGTTAATGAATATGATGTATTTCTTTGTGTATGAACCTCTGTCCTGTGTGTCAGTGAGAAGTGATACCACCCTCAGTGTCAAGACCTGACTAAATTACTCAGAATAGGCAAACTGTACTACAAGCTCTGCCAATAAATTTGTTAAACTAAAAAACCTCCCACCCTTTTCCCCTTCATAAGACCCCCTCCTCCTCTCTCCCCTTTTTCCCCTTCTCCTTCCTTTTCCTTCTGTTCTCTCCCTTACCTCTATTCCCTGCTACCCTCTCCCCTTCCCCCCTCTCCCCCTCCCCTCCCCCTCCTCCCCCCTCCCCCTCCCCCTTCCCCCCTCCCCCCTCCCACCATCTTGTCAAGGGTGAGGCATGGAGGTTTGTTTTGGGTTGTTTGGGTGTCCCCGTCGTCGTGTTTTCCCCCAACAGGTTTGAGTCTCTCTGGGCGGAGTTTTTTTTTTTGTGGTGGGGGGGGGGGGGGGATCACACGAGAGATCAACAGTAGTAAGATTAATGATTACACCCTCACCCCTTCCCTCAACCCCCTCCCCCCCGGAGTTTCTGCTAACCACTCCTCAAACACTCCCCGGCAGGTGAGACAATACCATCTACCTGGATTACCTGAAGAAGTTACCCCCCCCCCCCCCCCCGCGCCCCTTCCTCATCACCTTATTTCACCTGATGAATAAACACCCTAACACTATTCTTGAGTGGGTGTGAGGTTAGATTAGGTTAGGTTAGGTTAGGGTGGTTAAGCTTCAGGTGAAATAAATTGGGGTGCATATAATTCAGGTGATATCTTTAGCCCCTTTGTTTGGTGGGCGGACAGAAATCTACCTCCTCGTTCTTATTCTTCTCTCCCCCCCCCCCCCTCTTCCCTCCCTCAGTGTGTATCTCTAAGTGTTTAGGTCTCACACTCGCTGGGGGGGGGGGGGGGGTGTCACTGTATTAAGCGCCAGTATGTAAATGAGGTGGTCATAACAAACAGTACGTGTTGACTCCCTGCCGTGTGTTGGGGCGTCACACCTGAAGAATCCCTCCTCTGTTGTCACGACATAACACACCGCTGCCGTAAACTCACCTCCGTCACAGATGGAAGTGTATAGAGGTAAACGCTGCTTGTCCAGACCAGGAATGTCCGATGTTTTCATACACAACACGAGGGAGAGACTGGCCGGTGGTACTCTTGGTTTAGGGAAGTTTGGGGTCATCAAGTGGCTGTGTCCCTCCCTCCCTCCCTCCCTCCCTCCACTCCCTCCACTCACACAAAATAATTAGCCACAATAAAGATCAAACTAGATGTTGACAAAAGTAATCCATTAACTTTTAACCCACAACAAGAATTAAAATAATATCATTAACTTTAGCCCGAGATAAACTTACTTCTTTTGTCCTTCCTTGTGGCATCATGTTCCTTGGCACTCAGACGCCTCTTCCTGGTGGCACTCTTGTGTGTACAGTAGGTGCCATTAACGACGTGTTTGTCCCCTCTCGGCCGTTTTGGTCACCTTCTCTAGTATTACCCTTACCTGTGGCACCCTCCAACTATAGCACCTTCCATTGGCACCCTCCACCAGTGCCACCTTCCATATATGGCACCCTCCACCAGTGGCACCTTCCATATATGGCACCCACCACCAGTGGCACCCTCCATCAGTGGCACCTTCCATATATGGCACCCTCCACCAGTGCCACCTTCCATATATGGCACCCTCCACCAGTGGCACCTTCCATATATGGCACCCTCCACAAGTGGCACCTTCCATATATGGCACCCTCCACCAGTGGCACCCTCCACCAGTGGCACCTTCCATATATGGCACCCTCCACCAATGCCACCTTCCATATATGGCACCCTCCACCAGTGGCACCTTCCATATATGGCACCCTCCATCAGTGGCACCCTCCACCAGTGCCACCTTCCATATATGGCACCCTCCACCAGTGCCACCTTCCATATATGGCACCCTCCACCAGTGGCACCTTCCATATATGGCACCCTCCACCAGTGGCACCCTCCACCAGTGCCACCTTCCATATATGGCACCCTCCACCAGTGGCACCCTCTTTAATTTCAAAATATTTTCTTTCTCAAAACCCGTCTATAAATATAAATGTTTTTGGCTGTGTGCACATAGTCTACGTTTGGGTGTGTGTACATATAATCGTGTGCCGTACATGGGTGAGATGCGTGTGTGCTTGCGTGTGTCAGCTGTTGGTTGCAGGAAATTGTAAATAATCGAGAGAGAGAGAGTCAACCCTTGTGGGTCCCTCACTACCCACTCCTTCCATACCACCACACCCCAAGGTGACTTGAGGCCTACCCTCCCTCCCTCCCTCCCTCCTTCCCTCCCTCCCACCTCATGGATGGTTACAACCACTTCACAGATGGTCACAATCACGTAACAGCTGGTCACATCCACCTCACCACCTGAGTCTCACCTGTATTTCGTAACCACCACCTGGGAGCCTCAGTGGCCACCTAGAAGCCTCACCTGTGTTTCGTGACCATTACTTAGAAGCGTCAGTGGCGACCTGGAAGCCTTAGCGGCCACTTGGGAGCCTCAGTGGCCACCTGGGAGCCTCAATGGCCACCTGGGAGCCTCACAGGCCACCTAGAAGCCTCACCTGTGTTTCGTGACCATTACTTAGAAGCGTCAGTGGCGACCTGGAAGCCTTAGCGGCCACTTGGGAGCCTCAGTGGCCACCTGGGAGCCTCAGTGGCCACCTGGGAGCCTCAGTGGCCACCTAGAAGCCTCACCTGTGTTTCGTGACCATTACTTAGAAGCGTCAGTGGCCACCTGGGAGCCTCAGTGGCCACCTGGGAGCCTCAGTGGCCACCTAGGAGCCTCACTTGTGATAGGGCCATCTAGCTCACACTTGTGGTTCAACAAGGTCATCATTACACGGGCCCTCAAGCCCTGCTCTCTGCTGGTGATTAACACCTGATGAAATTAGTTACAGCTCGCCGCCAGGTAGGTCTTGCCGGGGGGGTGGGGGGTGGGGGGCATCACCAGGGGGAGGAGGGTGGGTGTGTGGTGGTGTAGCGAGAGGGGTAGAGGGGTGATGGAAGGTGGTGGGAGAAGATGGAGGGGTGGCATGAGGGGCGGCAAGGAGGGATGTGGAGGGGCGGCATGAGGGTTGGGGGAGGTGGAGGGGCGACATGAGGGGTGGTGGAGGTGGAGGGGCAGCATGAGGGGTGGGGGAGGTAGAGGGGCAGGATATAAGAATGCTTGAGGGAGTTAACAGTGGTGAGGGCGGGGGAGGAGCCCCTTAGTGATGGTTATGGATGTTACTTGTCTCAGGGGCAGGGGGAGTGTGGGGCAGGGGGAGTGTGGGGCAGGGGGAGTGAGGGGCAGGGGGAGTGTGGGGCAGGGGGAGTGTGGGGCAGGGGGAGTGTGAGGCAGGGGGAGTGTGGGGCAGGGGGAGTGAGGAGGTAGGAGGCAACAGTGTGTGACAGGAAGGACTAAACACAATACACACAGGTAATGTTTGAGCACCTGAGGATGTTACCTGGCAGAGATAATTGGGAGTAACATTGTTCAGTTTTTTTGATCACCTGAAGATTAACCCTCCTAGCTTAACCTCTGACTTGACCAAATCTAACACTATCTTAACCTAACCCAACCTAAGCTAACACTAATCTAACACTAATCTAACCTAACCTAAATCTACCCTAACCTAACACTAATTTACACCTAACCTAACCTAATCTAACCTAACCCGACCTAAGCTAACATTAATCTAACCTACCCTCCCCCCCCCCAAGGCCGGTGTCTAATCTTCACGTAATCCCAATTTTTCGTGTACGCTGTGGTTAGTGTGATGCCTGTAGGGGTGGTGTAGGGGTGGTGTAGGAGGGGTGTAGGAGTGATGATAACGAGGTGAGGCAGTATTGTAGGACCTGGAGAGGGGGGGGGGGGTAGGGGTTAGAAGGAACTTAGATGATGGAACTTGTAATGACCTATTAGGAGGCACCAGGATGTGGCCGCCTCCTCCTCCTCCTCCAGGGTAAGACCAAGGTGCTCAAGAGGTGGTCAAGGATATGGTTGTCTTCGTCAGAGGTTAACATTCCTCCCTCTGTCTCGTTTGTGAGGGGCCTGAGGCATTAAGGTGGGGGGGGGGGGACTAATGATCTCTCTCTTGGCTCACCAGGTAGAAGGAGTTGTCATTGGTGTATCGGGTGTAAATGATGGTTAACAGGTAAATATAATTAAGGTAAACTGAGTAGTTAGATTAAGCACAAAGGTATGTTAAGGGGATTGTACATATTGTGTGAGTCATTCCCGGTGTAATGACTCTAGTGGTATGAGAAAAGGAAGTTGGATTCACCTGCAGATTAGTCACCCCCCTCCAGTTTATTTTACCTTTATATTAACCTAACCTAACTTCCCCAGGTAGCGTTAGAGTGGTTAATCATAAGGTGAAATAAGCTGGGGTGTCTAATCTTCATGTAGTCCCCGGTAATGATAGTGGTATTGGGACAAGGTGTGCAGACAGGTGAAGAGCACAGGCAGGTGTATCAGTGACGAGTAGGGGGACAGTACACAGCAGGAGTAGGTTCGATTAACTCGTAGGTGAAGCAGCAGTAGAGACAGCAGGAACAGCTGCAGGAATAACAACAGCAGCACTCGCAGGAACAATGGGAACAAGAGCAGCAGGAACAGTGGAAGCATCAGCAGGCAACACCAGTAGCAGCAGGAGCAGGTCAGCTCGTATATGAGGCCTTAATTTTCTACCTATTAACCGAGCTCACAAATCTGCGAGACGAACGAGAGACCAGCCTCGTGAGCCGCCGCACCAGCCTGATGAACAGCTGGAAAAAACCGATGACAGCTTTATCTGGACGGTGTTGGCCAGGGGAGTGGTTCATCCTGCCTCGTAATGGAACACAAGATGAAACACGTTAGTCTACGGCTGACTTACACACTGACATGATAGGGTCTTTAGTCGATGTGATGCGAGTTTTCGAAGCTTTTATTGAAGATGGCGGTGTGAGGGCCGTAGAGGATCACAGCTGGTGTATGTATACTCTCACACACACACACACACACCTACCTCATGGTAACCGCAAGTTGCCCTCAGGCGACCGCAAGATGGCGCGCGCCCTTGCCGCGTGTCTCCCTCAAGGACACGCGCTCAGCCACGTGTCTTAGTGACTCCTTGCAGAGACACGCGTCCCACCACGCTTCACAGTAGATGGTTACCGGACATGGGTCTTGTCCTGGTGGTGAGGCTGACACTTGTATGACACGTGTCTTGTGATGACAGGTGCCTCTACCTAGGAACTCCCGTGACAAAGGTGACGAAGTTGTGACACTTAAACCACTGGCATGACACACGTATCCTTGGTGGTCACACACTCACATGACACATAGACCTTAATCATGACACAGATAATAGCTTGACACGTATCCTCGGGGTGTGACACGCAGACACTCGCATGACACACGTGCGGTAGAGTATCTGTACTCCACCAAGTATCGACTTACACGCGGTACATATTCAGTGTAATCCATAGCAACACGCGCCTTGCCACGTGTGACGACGATTAATAGCGAACAATAGAGCTGCCACGTGTCCCAGCAGACTATTCATGCCGTGACGTATTTCATAACATCTGCTGGCAGGTAGACAATCACACGAACAGCCAGACACGTGGGCTTACCTCATACTGCAGTCATTAGGATATACACCTCAGCACGTGTCTTGATGCTTAAATGGAGGACACGCAGTCAATCCCACGTGCCCCGCTTCTACGTGTTATGGTCGTTACAAAGACACAGGCACAGTTCCACGGCCACGGTAGACACGCCCGCCCTGACACGTAACCCCGTGTGACCTTTGATAAATTGACACGTACTGTACACTCACGACCCGTAATTATGGCCCCAGACAGACCGGTGTTCTCGAGTGTGTGTGTGTGTGTGTGTGTGTGTGGGAAGATGTTAAATTTTATTCACGGTAGTTTATTATTATTATTATTATTATTATTATTATTATTATTATTATTATTATTATTTATTCACGACTCATCTGTCATGAGTGAATTATTTACGAATGTTCAATTCCATTCATTTAGCATTACTGATTATATATTAACTCTCTCTCTCTCTCTCTCTCTCTCTCTCTCTCTCTCTCTCTCTCTCTCTCTCTCATCTCAGCATCACGTGATGTACACCTACCCACACGTACTGTACAACTCCCACACGTGCTGTACAACTCCCACACGTACTGTACAACTCCCACACGTACTGTACAACTCCCACACGTACTGTACAACTCCCACACGTGCTGTACAACTCCCACACGTACTGTACAACTCCCACACGTACTGTACAACTCCCACACGTGCTGTACACCCACCACACGTGCACCATAACCCCAACACGTGTAGTGGCCCCACGCACGTGTCCACGGCGGCCCAAATGAGTAAATTGAGCTTGATTAGTGGTACCCCTTTGACGGCACGTGACACCCGCACCCCCCTGCACGTGACGCCCGCACCCCTGCACGTGACGCCCGCACTCACCAGCACGCGCCTCATTAAAAGTCATTGAAGCGACCGAAGGGGAGGGGGTGACGTGGAGGGGGTCACGGGGAGAGGGGGGGGTGAGTTACCCTCGGGGATAACACCTTATTGATTTTGTCATGTTATATTTCTCGTCTTTCGGAGGTTTGTATAATATATCCCGCCGTGTTGACTCTCTCTCTCTCTCTCTCTCTCTCTCTCTCTCTCTCTCTCTCTCAACCATTTCTAATCTCTCCCTACTCCACAACTACCACCACCATCGCTACCACCACCATCGCTACCACCACCATCGCTGCAACTACCACCACCATCGCTACCTCCACCATCGCTGCAACTACCACCACCATCGCTGTAACTACCACCACCATCGCTACCACCACCATCGCTGCAACTACCACCACCATCGCTACCACCACCATCGCTGCAACTACCACCACCATCGCTACCACCACCATCGCTACCACAGCCGCTCCCACCGTCAGCGTCATCCCACGATATCGTGATTCAGAAATAACCGCAATTTCTTCCACTTCCCACCCGCATCTCGACCCGCTCCCTCACCCCACGCCCTCACCCTGCGCCCTCACCCTGCCCCCTCATCCTGCGCCCTCACCCTGCACTCTCATCCTGCGCCCTCACCCTGCACCCTCACCCCACGCCCTCACCCTGCGCCCTCACCCTGCACCCTCACCCTGCACTCTCATCCTGCGCCCTCACCCTGCACCCTCACCCCACGCCCTCACCCTGCGCCCTCACCCTGCACCCTCACACTGCGCCCTCACCCTGCACCCTCACCCTGAACCCTCCCCACACGCCCTCACCCTGCACCCTCACCCCACGCCTTCACCCTTCACCCTCAACCCAGGCCTCACCCTATACCCTCACCCTGAACCCTCACCCTGAACCCTCACCCCACCCCGCACCCTCACCCCACGCCCTCACCCTGCGCCCTCACCCCGCCCCCTCATCCTGCGCCCTCACCCTGCACCCTCACCCCACGCCCTCACACTGCACCTTTACCCCCACACCCTCACCCTACACGCTCAACCCACACCCGGATCCTACGATGATTATAAACCCCCAGCTTAATTTACCTGATGATCAATTTAAGTTAGGTTTGGTTAGGGTGTTAAGCTGGGGTGGGTTAGGTTAGGTTAGGTTAGGGTGTTAAGCTGGGGTGGGTAATCTTCAGTTGCCGTTGTTTATTATGGACCACAACACTGACCATGTTTTGTTTCTTCAATAGGAGGAACTGAGAGCGATCGTCACTGTAGGCAGAAGGATGACGAAGGATCGCCTGGCGTACAGTCTTTAAAGGTAATTATTAATGGAGGAGAGCAATGAGGGTATAGTTGTTCGCTCGTGCTGGCATAACTGTGTTCGCTCGTGCTGTCATAAGTGTGTTCGCTCGTGCTGGTGTAAATATATTCGTTAGTGCTAGCATTAAGTGTTTTCGCTCGTACTGGCGTAAGTGTGTTCGCTGGTAGCCACATTTGACCTCTAGATATGACCTTGACCTATGACGCTGCCTTTAGTTGAGTTTCATTCATAATACATAGTTAGAACACGTGACGGATTCAAGTAATGTGCTGGTGTGTGTGTGTGTGTGTGTGTGTGTGTACTTAGACAATACAGGTATACAAAGAAGGTCAAGCAATAAATCATCTCCACCAACATTGACCCCTGACCTAACCCACACAGGTACCTTACCTCCCCGACCCCAGCAG
>CAUDMG010000972.1:195000-307500 GCA_958450375.1 Homarus gammarus | reverse complement strand
AGCTTGTTTCAGCTTAAGCTTAATGACTCAAATACTAACCTAACGCTAATCTAACCTAACGCAACACAACTTAACTCACCCAATTCAACCGAACCTCACTCATTCTAACCTAACCTAACCTAACCTAACCTAACCCCCAGGTAGAGTGATTAAGCCCTAAGGTAGAATAGGTTGATGGGCCTAATTCTTACGTGTTTTTTTTTTTAATTGGTGTTTTACCGTAAGTTGACCTGTTAGTGTAGTCTTGTGGCTTCACTTACGAGAACTATTGAACTTAAGAGACTTTTGAAGCTCGTGACTCTGGATCTTAACGTAAAACTTATTAGAACTTACTTTGGATCACCTGAAGATTAGACACCAAGTTTATTCCACCTGAACGCTACATGGACGTTAGGTTAGGTTTGGTTAGGTTAGGTTTGGTTAGGTTAGGTTTGGTTTGATTAGGATAGGTTAGGTTTGGTTAGGTTAGGTTAGATTTGGTTAGGTTAGGTTAGGCTAGCATTAGGTTAAGTTAGTGTGTTAAACCGTGAGATGAAATAAACTAGGGTGCCTAATCTTCAGGTGAACCTTATTCTGTTATTAAGGAAAATTTCACGTTAAGGGGAGGTAATAATTTAAGTGTTATGTTAAGCGTACGTCAAGTAGTTTTTCTGTCGCCCACAAAGTTTTTCCCCCGTGACGAACTACCTGCCGTTAGAGGAGGCACTGTGTTCAGACCTGTTGTTACCCTCTTATTGCCTGCCTCCACTTGTGGCACTCACCAACACGTTATCAAATTACCATTGTAAAAATATCCCCCGGCGATATTGTCAGTCGGTGAATGTTTTAGTATTTATCAAGTAATATGTAAGTCAGTCTGAACGATGGTTAGAGACGGTGAGAGAAAAGTAGCTGAACTTTGTGGATGTTGACAACAGTTGGCTCACAAGTGTAGAGGCGGCCACGTGGTGTCAGCCAATCAGAGGCCGCCTGACCCGTGGGATTGCTCCGCCCACCGCCCGTTGCCCGCTTCCTGCTCAGACACAGGTGCCGACAACAACTCCTCAGCGTGTACCACCTTCCTTACAAGAAACTCTCACAAATTATGAGTAAACATGAAAGAGACAATAGGGGATTGTTAATATACCGTCTAAACATTGTTACAGGCGGTATATAACTCAGGTTAACGTGAGGAGAAGGTAGTAGTTAGTGATGGTGTGTTGTAATGCTCGGTGAGTGGCCGTCGGGAGTGATCGTGTTGTGCTCGGGGCGTCCCGTCATTACCCGCACGTGCTTCTTCAAGGCGAAGTCCGCCACCTCGCCCCGGGTCGCTGAAGGACGCTCTGTGCTTCTTGAATCATGTTTTCTTTCTCCTCCTCCCTCAACCTTAATGATCATCATCAAGTTGAAGTGAAATTTTGGTTAAGATTTCACATCCTCGGTAGTGGCAGCCTTGGGGGGGGGGGGGGGGGGGGAGGTTGAAGTAAAACCCATCAGTGTGGGGTTACATAGGGGTGGCCCAGACCAGCCCGCATCACCCCCTCCTTGCCCCCACCCCCTACCACCACCACCTCGTCAACCCCCTCTCACTGATCAGACACCGACTGCCTTATTAAAATTTTGGCGTAAAAAGTTGTAATAACACCAGGTAGAGCAGCACCTGTACTTGTTTCGTCGAGGTGGGAGATGTGTGCCACGACCCCCCCCCCCCCCTCCCTAGACACACCAAGGAGTCCTCAAAGGTCGTACAAAATGGTGGTCTCTGGTGATAGTAACTGGTGATGGTAAATTGTATTTTTTGTGTGTGGTGGCTGGTCCCAGGGCGAGGCGGTGGGGGTGGTCGCTGTGTGTGGAGAAGCTGCCCCACCACCTTCCCACGGTCTGTACCTCCACCTATACCTCACCTTCCTCGCTTTCTTCCCTCACTCCATCTCTTCTTTTCTTTCTTCCTTACATAATCTATAAATCAGTTTACTTATTTCCCTAACTATCAATACCTCAAGAACATACAGTCATCATGGAATATACAGTTTAACTCTTATTTAGACTGTTGATGATGTCGAAGTCACAGTCAGTTGGAGGGTATGAGAGCCGTGGTGGCGGGTGCCCACTGGCAGGACCACGCGCGCCGCCCCGGGCCAACCACCAACTCCTCCCAAACCTCTTTCTCCATATATCGTTATTTTTACACACTCGTCCTGGCTACCGTGCTGTACCCTTAACCACCGAGAGATCCTGAACATAAACCTGAACTAGTTTGTGTTAAATACATGTATGTTTTGAGTGACAGGTGGTAAGATATTTGTAGGTGAACAAGTACTACTGTGTGTGTGTGTGTGTGTGTCGAGGTGGGCAGGGAGCAGGCGGGTCGTGTGCGGTGAAGGCCGGGATGACTACCACCCTCACGCCGCCCTGCCCCTGATGCTGCTTCTGCTGCCTACCTCCTCCTCCTCCTCCTGCTGCTGCTGCTGCTCCTGCTGGGGTACCTCCCTTCCTCTCTCACTTCCTCCTGGGACTGTATACTCGTTGTGTTGCTGCTGTCCTGGGGGGACTACTACCACTACTACTACCACTACTACTACTGGGGTAACCTGAATATGTGGACGTGTTTGAGTGTAGTACATAAATACAGTGTAGACGTCTTCTTTACACACACACACACCTCTTACATGGCCCTTCTGTGATTGTTACAGGGTGTTGTAGGTGTCACATGTGCCTGCCTCCTATACCTAACCTAACCTAACCTAACCTAACCTAGCCTAACCTAGCCTAACCTACGTCATTCTACACTCACCATCTCCTAGTGTTTGTTTTACCCCCTTTGTATCCTCCATTATCTTCCCATCTCCTCTTCTCCTCCTCCTCATCTTACTCTACTGCTTATTTCATCTGATGATTTATTATCCCTATGCTACCTTCGGGGTTAGTTTAGGTTAGGTTAGGTTAGAGTGGTTAATCATCAGGTCATATAAGCTAAGAATGGCAATATGACTTTTGTGATGTATCTAATAATAATAATATTAACATGACTGAGAACCTGAGCTGCACCTGATATATACTATACATTTATTTCAAGGAAGTATTATGTAACATTTAGTAACATCTGGAATAGTACAATAGCATGGTGGTAATAAGAACATGTTACCACGGTTATCACTTCAATAATTATTCATTAATTTATTTTTATTTTTACATTATATTATAAGTATATACATATTTTACAGTGGAGTTGATAAACATAAGTATAATGGGAGAGCAGTACAGTAATAAGGTTGAACAAGAGGACAGAGCTGTCAGGATTATGTCTAGTTGGCAAATATGTCTATTGCAATGGTAATTTCTATCTACCTGTGTGGCAATTTCTGATATAAAGCAGGAATATATAGTTAGTATTACAAAAATATTAATACTTAGACAATAAATATTTTTTTAAGAGATAATTTAAAGGAAGGGAATGTAGTCTTTGGTGGAACGGGTTGGAGGTAAGGTTGTCATAGTGTATAGTGAGGGAAAGTCTTGGTCCATATCCCCGGGTCACACTACCGACTCACCCACCTGTACAACAACCTGCTCCGTTACACCACAAATCAGACCCTCAAATTTTTTTTTTCCCTCTACTTACACCGACAGGCTCTCCGTTTCCCCCCCTTTCCCCCTCCCTCCTGCCCCCTCTCCCTCCTGCCCCCCCCCTCACTCCCTCCCTCCCTCCCTCCCGTCGCCTCCCCACGCCTAGGGATTATGGCGACCCGGCCCCAAGAAGGCTTCATAATGACCAAACGGCGGTTGTAAAAAAAGAAAAGAAAAAAAAGTTGAGGGTAAAAAAAAAATAAAAAGAGGGATTTTTGGGGCGTGAGAAAGTAGAGCCTGGGTGGGGAGGGGGGTGGAGGGGGGAGGGGGGTGGAGGGTCATATGTGGTTTTGGTGGGGGTGGATGTGGATGTGGTGGTGGGGTGGATAATAGGGGTGGATGTGGTGGTTTTGGTGGAGTATTTTATCCTCAGTTCTAAGACTTATAATTTAACAGATTAATTATGATAAAAGTCTTGGGTGAAGATTAGACGAGCTGAGATTAGACGCAAGATTAGGCGTAAACAGCTAGATTAGACGCAAGATTAGACGAGCTAAAATTAGACGAGCTAAGATTAGACGTAAACAGCTAAGATTAGACGAGCTAAGATTAGACAAGCTAAGGTTAGACGCAAGATTAGGCGTAAACAGCTAGATTAGACCCAAGATTAGACGAGCTAAAATTAGACGAGCTAAGATTAGACGTAAACAGCTAAGATTAGACGAGCTAAGATTAGACGTAAACAGCTAAGATTAGACGAGCTAAGATTAGACGTAAACAGCTAAGATTAGACGAGCTAAGATTAGACGTAAACAGCTAAGATTAGACGAGCTAAGATTAGACAAGCTAAGGTTAGACGCAAGATTAGACGAGCTAAGATTTGACGTAGAAGACTTTGAACATCTACGTAGAGAACCTGTGTGTTTTCTCTCACCTTCTCTTGGTTAAAACTGTTCATGAGTTATAACGTGTCTCAGGACCTGTCCATGTGTCTCAGGACCTGTACATGTGTCTCAGGACCTGTCCATGTGTCTCAGGACCTGTACATGTGTCTCAGGACCTGTCCATGTGTCTCAGGACCTGTACATGTGTCTCAGGACCTGTCCATGTGTCTCAGGACCTGTACATGTGTCTCAGGACCTGTCCATGTGTCTCAGGACCTGTACATGTGTCTCAGGACCTGTCCATGTGTCTCAGGACCTGAATAACCCAACAGTTGGTTATTTCCGTCATTTAACACCTTGTTTAGCCTCCCTGGGTAAACCTATCACATTACAGAGGGGGGGGGGACGACGTGGGGGGAGGGGTGACGTGGGGGGGAGGGGGATGATGGTTGTAGTGTATATTCACCTCACCTGAAGATTAGACACCCTAGTTTATTTCACCTGATGATTAATTGAACGCCTTTATGCTTCTTGGGTTAGGTTAGGTTGGGTTTGGAAAGGTGGCTGTAACAACTTAAAACGTACATGTACAGCTCAGTTAATGTGTACATATAAACCTCAGTCAATGTGTACATGAAGAAATGGATCAGCTGAAGATTCACACCTGGCCCTCACCTGTGCTCACTGGGGTCACCGAGTCTCTCACGACCCAGCCTTCAGTTGTGTGTAAATAATATAACCATTTTATATATAACTTGTATGTTAGTTTGGCTAGGTTAGGTTAGGTTGTTATTATCGTCCTCTTCTTCCTTCATTTATCCTCAATGTTCCTTGACCCTTGATTTATTATCGTTATCTGTTGTGCATTTTAAGCTGGTGTAGTTATCTGGGTCAACGCCGGGGTTAGGTTAGGTTGCTTCTCTTCTCTTCTCTCTCTCTGTTATCATCTTCCTTGTGTTGTTGTTGCATCACTTGACCTGCCATGACCCGACACCACCGACTCATGACCCGACGGTGGTGTGACGAGTTTTACCTTCGGGAGGAGTGGGTGAAAGAGGTGAGGTCGGGGCGCTGGTGTGTGTACTCACTGACCACTTATCGTTAAATATCCTTCCCCCGTTAGTCGAAAGTTACACCCCCATCGTAAAGGAGATGACCTGATGACTTGTTGTGTTGACTCGTGTATATCCTGACCTAACCTGACCTAACCTAACCATACAGTAGGTCAGGTGTGGAGGTTAGGTTGAGAATGAACAGCATAAAATAGGTCACCTGAAGATTGCTACACACACCCAACGGTAACCTAACCTAACCCAACCCAACCCAACCCAGGTAGCGTTAGGGGATTTAACTAAGCACAATAAACTGGTGGAGTCTAACCCTCAGGTGATCTCACTAAATACAGCTGAATGATTATGAGTACAAATCCAACTACCTCGTTAACAAAGACTTAAGCTAGGGTTAAAACATGACCTGACAGACCGCCTTGGTTGACTCACTGATAAGACTCGGGTCAAATGAGGTCACCACCAGCGAGCCGCATCCCGAGGCACTGTGGCACTGACCGAGCAAGGGGGGGGGGGTGAGATGGAGTAGGAGAGAGGTAAAGGAGGGAGGAGGGGGGCAGGTGAAAGAGGGAGGAAAGGGAGTTGTGATAAAGGAAGGAGGAAGAGGAGAGGTGATAGAGGAAGGGGGGAGAGAGAGAGAGAGAGACGTTTTAGAAAGGCAGTCAGAGTGATCAACCAACCAGAACCTCTTAAGTAACCAGGTAGTTCCCTCATAAAAAAAACTACACACACAACAAACCTTAACAGTCGAGAGTACCAATTACCGATAGTCATTCCTGTTCATCCGAGTACACCTGTATATTAACACACACACACACACACCTGGTCAAGTAAGGTTAGGTTAGGTTAGGTTTAGGGAAATGGTGGTTAGGGACCGGACAGTGTCAAACAGTGACGCACTGCAGGTACAGGGCACTGTCGTCAGTCAAAGAGGTACCGGGCAGTGTCAAGTGGTCAAGTAAGTACGGGGCAGTGTCAGGTGGTCAAGTAAGTACGGGGCAGTGTCAGGTGGTCAAGTAAGTACGGGGTAGTGTCAGGTGGTCAAATAAGTACGGGGCAGTGTCAGGTGGTCAAGTAATTACGGGGCAGTGTCAGGTGGTCAAGTAAGTACGGGGCAGTGTCAGGTGGTCAAATAAGTACGGGGCAGTGTCAGGTGGTCAAATAGATATGGTGGTTGAGGTTGAAGGAGACAAGATTCGTCATAACAGTCAACAATCTCTTAATGGATGGAGGAGTGAGTGAGTGTGGTGGCCGCCCCTCCCCGTCTACTGCTGGGGGTGTGGTCGGTACACACAGGTGCGGTGAGGTGCGGTGATCAACAGAGACGATTGAAATGTATGTGTACCATGGGCTTGAGGGGCTAGTTAGGGGCAGTCCGGATGTAGTACACTGTAGGCTGACTCATTTTTCCGGTATGTAAGGTAATATTAGGGCCATGGTCGCGAACTATAGGTCTCCAGGACAAGAGATGAGTGTTGTGTCCACCCGGCCACTGCACACCTTTGGTAATAATAAATAATTAAATTGGTAATGGTGTTTCTTAGTTTCTCAAGAGTGACGTCATCCGAGACCTCGCCGAAGTCTCCAGAACACACAGTAACTTGGTATCTTTTTTAACGTTGTCATAATTGGCTGAGTGATCGTCATGCCCATACTTGACCTTGGCACCCCGGAGGAGGCTATCCATGCCAAATTTGAGGACCCTGGCACTCAAGGCTCTCCCAGTACACACACACACACGATAAAGATTCCATGTGGGTCTCATTATATTATGAAGGTGACGTGTTGGTGCCACACAGGTGACGTGTTGGTGCCACACAGGTGACGTGTTGGTGCCACACAGGTGACGAGGCAGTGTTGTTATCATCACCTTCAGAGAGTCTTATCTTTATCAGTACTTATCGTCGGTATCCGCCCCGCCTCCTAGACCCCACGTCCTCCTGGACCACCTACACCACCACCTACACCACCACCTACACCACCACCTACACCACCTGTACACCACCACCTACACCACCACCTACACCACCTGTACACCACCACCTACACCACCACCTACACCACCTGTACACCACCACCTACACCACCTACACCACCACCTACACCACCTGTACACCACCACCTACACCACCTACACCACCACCTACACCACCACCTACACCACCTGTACACCACCACCTACACCACCTGTACACCATTATCTACACCACCACCTACACCACCACCTACACCACCTGTACACCAATATCTACACCACCACCTACACCACCTGTACACCACCACCTACACCACCACCTACACCACCTGTACACCATTATCTACACCACCACCTACACCACCACCTACACCACCTGTACACCAATATCTACACCACCACCTACACCACCTGTACACCAATATCTACACCACCTGTACACCACCACCTACACCACCACCTACACCACCTGTACACCAATATCTACACCACCACCTACACCACCTGTACACCAATATCTACACCACCACCTACACCACCACCTACGCCACCTGTACACCAATATCTACACCACCACCTACACCACCACCTACACCACCTGTACACCATTATCTACACCACCACCTACACCACCACCTACACCACCTGTACACCAATATCTACACCACCACCTACACCACCACCTACACCACCTGTACACCATTATCTACACCACCACCTACACCACCTGTACACCAATATCTACACCACCACCTACACCACCACCTACACCACCTGTACACCAATATCTACACCACCACCTACACCACCACCTACACCACCTGTACACCATTATCTACACCACCACCTTCACCACCACCGTTACCACCTACACCACCACCTACACCACCTGTACACCAATATCTACACCACCACCTACACCACCACCTACACCACCTGTACACCAATATCTACACCACCACCTACACCACCACCTACACCACCTGTACACCAATATCTACACCACCACCTACACCACCACCTACACCACCTGTACACCAATATCTACACCACCACCTACACCACCTGTACACCACCACCTGTACACCATTATCTACACCACCACCTACACCACCTGTACACCACCACCTACACCACCTGTACACCACCACCTACACCACCTGTACACCATTATCTACACCACCACCTACACCACCTGTACACCAATATCTACACCACCACCTACACCACCTGTACACCACCACCTGTACACCATTATCTACACCACCACCTACACCACCTGTACACCACCACCTACACCACCTGTACACCACCACCTACACCACCTGTACACCATTATCTACACCACCACCTACACCACCACCTACACCACCTGTACACCATTATCTACATCACCACCTACACCATTATCTACACCACCACCTACACCACCACCGTTACCACCTGTACACCATTATCTACACCACCACCTACACCACCTGTACACCAATATCTACACCACCACCTACACCACCACCTACACCACCTGTACACCAATATCTACACCACCACCTACACCACCACCTACACCACCTGTACACCATTATCTACATCACCACCTACACCATTATCTTAGCCACTACCTACACCACCACCTACACCACCTGTACACCACCACCTACACACCATTATCTACACCACCACCACCACATCACCACTTGCTATCACTACCACCACCTGACATCGTACGCAAAAAATATGTCAACAAAATCTTCCATAATTAGTGTTCACGTCGTTACTGTCCAGACCCGGAAAGTTTCGCTCAATAATTATTCCTCGTAAGTGAAGATGTTAAGCGTGATGACTTAAGCTGAAACAAATGAACAAATAAATGAACTAATACACATTGACCTGTTTTTTGGGGTTTGGGTTACAGTAATTACTCTTCCTTGTAGCTTTTAGGAGACGAAGTTAAGTCAGTATTTGGTGACGTAAGTGATGCTAAAGGAACGTTATCTAGTTAAGGTTAGGTTTGCTTTGGTTAGGTTAGGTTAGGCTTGGTTTGCTCTGCTCTGGTTTGGTTAGGTTAGGTTAGGGTTGTAGGTCATCTTAAGTTAACCAGTTAGGTACCGTCAATTGTCCAGGGAGTTTTGCCATTAACTGTACACTCTTACATACGAGACGTGTTGAACGAGCGAGTCTGGAACACTGTTGAGAGCTACTGCCCCCGTGTTGCTTACCTAGGACTTTGCTGCCGTGTGGGGGTGTCCGGCCAACTGTACTCATAAACAAAACAGTCATCTTTAGTGGATCTTTTTTCCATGGTCGGGTTTAGTCGACGTAATCCCTGCATGTCCCGGCCTGACTGTCAATACAAAAGGTGATCGATAAGTTCCTGTGCACCTGGTGTATTGGATAGTTATAATTGTTCTGTGTTATATTTACGTTATTATGTAGTTTGTTCTACTCAAAGTTAATATTGGAAACTGTAGGTACTTCTTACATATATTGTGAACATTTTTGGTGTTTGCTGTAAGTAGAACAAAGTGTAAAATAATGTAGGGATAACAATAAGCAACAATATTCTTCATTATTACAGGTGCACAGGGACTTTTTGATCAACCTAGAATTTGTTTTAAGTGTGGTGTAACTACCAGTGTGTGTGTGTGTCCTTGCCCTTGTTAACTCTCCCTTATCGTAGTTCGTGTTGGTAACTTGTCCACCTCTGATCGTCTTAAGTTATAATCAGGTGATGTTTGTTTGATAATCTGGACCTTGACTTGATGATTATCTATATACATGACGTCATCCCTGGGAGGTGTAGTGTCCACGTGCACGAGGGTACCTGTCTTAAGCCACACCTCACCCCCACCTCACCCCTACCTCACCCCCACCTCACCCCACCTTGCTCCTCTCCGTCTCACCTGGCCCCACTTTGCCTTGTCACTCTTCGCCCCGCCCCACCCCACCCCACCCCACATAGCCTCTCCTCACCTCGCCCCTCCTCACCTCTCCTCGCCCCTCCTCACACCATCCTGCCTGAGTAGTTTCCTTGGACGAATCACTTGAAGATTAGCCACCCAAGCTTGTGTCACCTGAAGATTAACCACCCCCACGCTAACCTAACCAACCCCCCTCTCACCCCCCCCCCCCCTTCCACAGATAGCGTCAGGGTGTTTAAATCATCAGGTGAAATAAACTGGGAGGGAGGGAGGCTAATCTTCACGTGATTCCCTTTAACTGAGGGGGTAAAAAAAATCACTCTTATCTGTGTGTGTTAAGTTACATCACAGACAAGACCGCCAACACAACCCTGAAATAAATCCCTGACTGTTGTAAATGGCTGTTGTTATTATTGCTTATAGTTCCGGGTGAATATTACGTAGGAACTTGTGAATCTGGGCTTTGTGTGTGTAATAATAATAATAATAATAATAATAATAGTAATAATAGTAATAATAATAATAATAGTAATAATAGTAATAATAATAATAATAATAATAATAATAATAGTTGTAATAATAATAATAATAATAATAATAATAAACGGTTTATTAATAGAGTTGCAGCCGGTGGGTGAAAATATTCAGACTTACATTTGATTTAGACATAATGATATAATATGCATTGAATACATTTACAGGGCTGTACAGTACATAAATCAGGAGTTGTTTATTATTTGAACAATAGATGGGATGGTGCTGTTCTTATATCTATCGGTGCGGGCTCTTATGGGCTGAATTTTGTTGTAGTGGCGGACTGCGCGAGTTGGGTGGGGGGCTGCAGGAGGTGGCGAGGGTGGTGCAGTAGTCCACGGCCAAACCTTTCCAGTGCTTGGTGGTGGAGGTCACTGAGGGATGGCATTTCCAGGGTGGAGAGAGCGTTGTTGTAGCCGGAGTATTCTGCGCCGAGCATGATTCTGCAGGCTCTCTTCTGTACCTTCTCTAGCTGACGTTGTTGGGTAGCGTTGAGAGAAGACGACCAGGCTGGTGACGCATACGTTAGTTTGGGGAGAATAAAGGCGTTGTAGATAGTCCTCAGCTCTGGCGTGGGTGCCCCAAGTGACCTGAGTCGTCGTAGCATGTAGAGACGGTACAAGTGTAATAAAATTCCTTCACCCTGACAATACAGTATATTCCTCCCTGTCCAACCTTCACCAACCTGACCCTCGTATCAAAGACCATCACAATGCCACAGAGACCAGTTCTATACGTGTTAACATGAGTGAGTGTTATGTAAGAAAACCTAAAACCCTTAAACCCTTGTTCTAGTGGTTAATACCTTGGATTTATTTCTGAAGTACATGGCCTATATATAATGGCATGTATGTGTACCCTGACGGCCTGGCCAACCGCTGAGTGCCCCCCCGAGGTCCTCTTCACCCACCCTCAGCTTCTCTTAGGAGTATCAGTAACCTTTCGCCAGTAACAGAGTCCATTATAAATTCATATGCAGATGCCATCAATCCACACTGTGCAATTTCTCTACTATCGTGGCTGGTCATCTTGCCTCCACCCACCTCCCAGACACACCGCCACACACACACACACACACACACACACACATACACACACACACACACACACACACATACACACACACACACACACACACACACACACACAGTAATCTTGGCTCGTAAATTAGGTAAATTTCGACTTTACACCGAAAACAACTTCTTAAATATAGGGCAACTGTCGACCTGCCATCTCCTGCCCTGCCCTTCTATTTTCTGTTCCTGCCGTATCTTTTCTTGCCCTCTTAAGCCCTACGCTGTTCACCCTTGCCCTTCTTTCTCCTACTCTTCCTTTGTCTTGCCCTGACATACCCTCCTCTATATTGCCCTCCCCCCTGTTGCCTTTCCTTCTCGTTCTCTTCCTTTGTCTTGCCCTCCCCTGCCTTGCCCTCCCCTGCCTTGCCCTCCCCTGCCTTGCCCCCACCCCGGCAGATGTTCAGAGGACATCACCTCATCTCCGGCCTATACCCCAGGTGCTCCCCCATCACCCCAGGCTCCTGCTTGCACCCTCCTCCTCCTCCTGCCATTCCTCCTGCTATGCCCCCTCTTCCTCCTCTTACTATTTCCCCTCTTCCTCCTTCTCCTGCTATTCCTCCCCCCCCTCACTCTACCTCCCCCTCCCACTCTACCTCCCCCACACCCCAAATCCACCCCCCCTCTCCCCCATGTAGGAGAGTACAGGTATCTCTCTCTACCTGTTCCGCCTCCACACAGGTACTAGTGCTCCCCCCCCCCCCCTCTTCCTTCCCTCCTCTCCAAGTTCTCTCTCTTTTTTCCCTCTTTTCTCTTCACTCCCCTCCTATCCCTTCCTCTCCTATACTCTCACTTCTATCCTCTTCTCCCTTCCTCTCCCCATTCCTCTTCTATCTCCTCCTCTCCTCCCCCGCCCATAATCCCAGAAGGACTTTCCGTCTTATCTCAGCTGGTCGACTCACCAATTTGAGTCAGCGATAACAGGTAGACCCCGCCCGACGGCCCGCTCCCTGCATACTCATTACCACCCACTGGCCCACAGGTGCGTCCAGGTGTGTTTATGACTGCAAGAACTCATCGTATTAAGAGTGCAGAGATTGTAAGTTATGTGTGGGTGGGTGCGGGGGTATGTATGTGGGTGTGGTGGTGGTATGTGGGTGTTTGTGTAAGTAAACTGTATATTTGTGTGTGTATGTGTGATTTAAATTAATAGTACAAGTGGAATGAAACCGCCTTCCACACACACACACACACACACATACACACACACACACACACACCTTATCTGTTTACCAGCAACACACGGCCACAGGTATCGAGCCGGCTATCACCCAACACTCCACCTGGTGATTGTGTGTAGTAACCTGTAAACACACGAGGACGATACCTGTAGCTATCGTCAGTATTGTTACCTGGGCAGATTGATGGCCAGGTAACTGTGAGAATTGCTACGGTACCTGTTGTAGGGGACCTGTGGTGGAACGATACCTGTTATGGGAGATCTGTAAGGACCTGTAGTGGGACGATACCTACTGTAGGGGCCTGTTGGAGTAAAGGGACGATACCTACTGTAGGGGCCTGTTGGAGTAAAGGGACGATAGCTTGATTAAAGATTGTAATAAGTGGGTAATACTTATAAAGATGTCATGAAGATTTGACAACCCCCATCTACCCCACCTGAGGAATAGGCACCCTGACGATATTCGGGTTGCTTATTGTACACGAGAACCAATAGTGATGATAATGATGAAATGTAATAATGATAATGATAATGATGATAATGATGATAATAATAATGATGATGATAATAATGATGATATATCTTTTCCCAGCCATCATCACAATTCTCTCTGGTTACACAGTTATCAAGAGTCTCCATTTATCTTTTTTCCTTCATTATTATTTACGTTTGTTGGGATTAGGGTAGGTTAGGGTAGGTTAGGGTAGGGTAGGGTAGGGTAGGGTAAGGTAGGTTAGGGTAGGGTAGGTTAGGGTAGGGTAGGTTAGGGTAGGGTAGGTTAGGGTAGGGTAGGGTAGGTTAGGGTAGGGTAGGTTAGGTTAGGGTAGGTTAAGTTAGGGTAGGGTAGGGTAGGGTAGGTTAGGTTAGGGTAGGTTAAGTTAGGGTAGGGTAGGTTAGGGTAGGGTAGGGTAGGTTAGGGTAGGGTAGGTTAGGTTAGGTTAGTGTGTTTAACCATCAGGGGAAAATAAGCTGAGGTGCCTAATCTTCATGTAATCCCGGAGTTGACAGACACACACACACAGACAAAGACAGACAGACAGACACAGGCAGACAGACAGACAGACAGGGAGGACACTAGGCGGTACCTGCACGAGACACCTGGTGTGTTGTGACAGCGGCGGGATCACTCCATCTGCCCACCCAGTCTACCTGTCGCACATTTCCGGCATTCCAACGGTGATTCCCGGCGCGAATTCCCAGGAGGAACAATATGGAACGGGTGGCGGGAGGGAGGGCTGGGATAGGGAGGGAGGGGGAGGAAGGAGCTCGTGGTGGCGCGCGTGCAGCTGTTAACTCATCCCCTCCCCTTGTTTCTTACCCACCTCACCTCCACCCTCTCTTCCCCACCTCTCCCCTCCCCACCTCACCTCCCCACCTCTCCGTCCTTCCCCTTCCCTTGTTTTGGCTTTTAATAAGTAACAATGGTACTTACAAACGCATGTGTGGGTTTATAAGTAACACTGATACTTAAAAAAATAACCCATGTATGTATGAGTGTATGTACGAGTGTATGTATGAGTGTATGAATGAATGTACGTGTGTATGAGCGTCTAATGTTGTGTTTTGTTGTTTATTACAGGTGAGAGGGACACCTGTACTGGCGGTGTACAGGTGAGACACACTTACTAATTGTGTAGCCATATTGGAACGTTTGGTGAGTCTCAGTGTAATATTGTCGCCATATTGGAACGTTTGGTGAGTCTAAGTGTAATATTGTCGCCATATTGAAACGTTTGGTGAGTCTCAGTGTAATATTGTCGCCATATTGAAACGTTTGGTGAGTCTCAGTGTAATATTGTCGCCATATTGAAACGTTTGGTGAGTCTCAGTGTAATATTGTCGCCATATTGGAACATTTGGTGAGTCTCAGTGTAATATTGTCGCCATATTGGAACGTTTGGTGAGTCTCAGTGTAATATTGTCGCCATATTGGAACGTTTGTTGAGTCTCAGTGTAATATTGTCGCCATATTGGAACGTTTGGTGAGTCTCAGTGTAATATTGTCGCCATATTGGAACGTTTGGTGAGTCTCAGTGTAATATTGTCGCCATATTGAAACGTTTGGTGAGTCTCAGTGTAATATTGTCGCCATATTGGAACATTTGGTGAGTCTCAGTGTAATATTGTCGCCATATTGGAACATTTGGTGAGTCTCAGTGTAATATTGTCGCCATATTGGAACATTTGGTGAGTCTCAGTGTAATATTGTCACCATATTGGAACATTTGGTGAGTCTCAGTGTAATATTGTCGCCATATTGGAACGTTTGTTGAGTCTCAGTGTAATATTGTCGCCATATTGGAACATTTGTTGAGTCTCAGTGTAATATTGTCGCCATATTGGAACATTTGGTGAGTCTCAGTGTAATATTGTCGCCATATTGGAACATTTGGTGAGTCTCAGTGTAATATTGTCGCCATATTGGAACATTTGGTGAGTCTCAGTGTAATATTGTCGCCATATTGAAACGTTTGGTGAGTCTCAGTGTAATATTGTCGCCATATTGGAACGTTTGGTGAGTCTCAGTGTAATATTGTCGCCATATTGGAACGTTTGTTGAGTCTCAGTGTAATATTGTCGCCATATTGGAACGTTTGGTGAGTCTCAGTGTAATATTGTCGCCATATTGGAACGTTTGGCGAGTCTCAGTGTAATATTGTCGCCATATTGGAACGTTTGTTGAGTCTCAGTGTAATATTGTCGCCATATTGAAACGTTTGGTGAGTCTCAGTGTAATATTGTCGCCATATTGGAACGTTTGGTGAGTCTCAGTGTAATATTGTCGCCATATTGAAACGTTTGGTGAGTCTCAGTGTAATATTGTCGCCATATTGGAACGTTTGGTGAGTCTCAGTGTAATATTGTCGCCATATTGGAACGTTTGGTGAGTCTCAGTGTAATATTGTCGCCATATTGAAACGTTTGTTGAGTCTCAGTGTAATATTGTCGCCATATTGGAACGTTTGGTGAGTCTAAGTGTAATATTGTCGCCATATTGAAACGTTTGGTGAGTCTCAGTGTAATATTGTCGCCATATTGGAACGTTTGGTGAGTCTCAGTGTAATATTGTCGCCATATTGGAACGTTTGGTGAGTCTAAGTGTAATATTGTCGCCATATTGAAACGTTTGGTGAGTCTCAGTGTAATATTGTCGCCATATTGGAACGTTTGGTGAGTCTCAGTGTAATATTGTCGCCATATTGGAACATTTGGTGAGTCTCAGTGTAATATTGTCGCCATATTGGAACGTTTGTTGAGTCTCAGTGTAATATTGTCGCCATATTGGAACATTTGGTGAGTCTCAGTGTAATATTGTCGCCATATTGGAACGTTTGGTGAGTCTCAGTGTAATATTGTCGCCATATTGGAACGTTTGTTGAGTCTCAGTGTAATATTGTCGCCATATTGGAACGTTTGGTGAGTCTCAGTGTAATATTGTCGCCATATTGAAACGTTTGGTGAGTCTCAGTGTAATATTGTCGCCATATTGGAACGTTTGTTGAGTCTCAGTGTAATATTGTCGCCATATTGGAACGTTTGGTGAGTCTCAGTGTAATATTGTCGCCATATTGAAACGTTTGGTGAGTCTCAGTGTAATATTGTCGCCATATTGGAACGTTTGGTGAGTCTCAGTGTAATATTGTCGCCAAATTGGAACGTTTGTTGAGTCTCAGTGTAATATTGTCGCCATATTGGAACATTTGGTGAGTCTCAGTGTAATATTGTCGCCATATTGGAACATTTGGTGAGTCTCAGTGTAATATTTTCGCCATATTGGAACATTTGGTGAGTCTCAGTGTAATATTGTCGCCATATTGAAACGTTTGTTGAGTCTCAGTGTAATATTGTCGCCATATTGAAACGTTTGTTGAGTCTCAGTGTAATATTGTCGCCATATTGGAACGTTTGTTGAGTCTCAGTGTAATATTGTCGCCATATTGAAACGTTTGTGTAGATTCCCACTTTATTTCCACTAGGTAACCTGCCTCACATATTTCCTGCCAATATTCCCAGTAGGTTAGGTTAAGTTAGGTAAAATAAGATTAGTTTAAGTTGAGTTAGGTTATGTTCGGTTCGGTTCGGTTCGGTTCCTCGTGGTAGCGCGCGTGCGGGAGTGACGAATGGCGAATTTTAACACTTAACTTAAAATCAAATATATCTTTTCATATTAAATTCTTTTGAGTATTTTATTGACATGAGATAAATTCTTAATTTTTTCTTTAATGGTTTGAGAAGAAAATACTCAATGGGAATTAATATCTTCAATGTTTTAGTTGTAAATAATGAAATAAATTACTGTTGGATGGCGAATATTATCTTAATGGATATTTTTTTTTCACTATAAGGACAATATTTTTTATTTGTTATATCACAGGTAGACGATATATTAATGACAGGTAACAGGAATTATAGAGGAATAATGGCTGGATATATTATACTATAGTTATATCATGTTATATAGCCACTCTGTCCCCCCCCCCTCCCTACCCGTCTGGTCACCATCTGCCCAGGATTCCTAACATTCCAGGGCATTCCCATTCCCAGCAACTATTCCCACCAAGTGGTCTGGAATCACCTGGTGCTGATATAACGAATTGTGGTAGTTGGTGAACACGTGTGTGTGTGTGTGTGTGTGTGTGTGTGTGTGACAAATACACACACACACACACATACATAAACACATATACACACTTATATACATCATTTGTTGTGTATAGTGTGTATGATGCCACGGTCAGTAGATATTAACTCTCTCTCTCTCTCTCTCTCTCTCTCTCTCTCTCACCAAGTCCTCCTGCCCTCCACATTCCAACACTTGGCTGGGAATATTCCCATTCCCAGGCGGACAGAAGTGTGCTGAGTGGCGTCAGATTGGGCGTGGTGCTGCCAGGCTTCTGGAAGATTCCTAATCATTTCCACAGATTCAAATATTCCAAGATATTCTCATTTTCGGTAATTCCCAGATTCTTAGAGGTTATAAAATACTGTGATTCCCAGATTCCCATATTATAATTCCCAGTGTTACCCAAAATCGTAAACATTCACAAATTCTTACGTTCCCAGGGAATTAAAAAAATTCCCATATTCCCATAGATTCCCAAATTCCCAGTAATAGTTCCAGTGTAGTTTAGATGTCAGTTACTCTCTCCTTATACTTATACCACGACGCAACCTTATACCATGACGCAACCTTATACCGTGACGCAGCCTTATACCATGACGCAACCTTATACCGTGACGCAACCTTATACAATGACGCAACCTTATACCATGACGCAACCTTATACCACGACGCAACCTTATACCACGACGCAACCTTATACCATGACGCAACCTTATACCATGACGCAACCTTATACCGTGACGCAGCCT
Source organism: Homarus gammarus (assembly GCA_958450375.1). Taxonomy (NCBI): domain Eukaryota; kingdom Metazoa; phylum Arthropoda; class Malacostraca; order Decapoda; family Nephropidae; genus Homarus; species Homarus gammarus. The sequence continues at coordinate 288,947 of CAUDMG010000972.1, read as the reverse complement.
TATACCATGACGCAACCTTATACCGTGACGCAACCTTATACCATGACGCAACCTTATACCATGACGCAAGCTTATACCACGACGCAACCTTATACCACGACGCAACCTTATACCATGACGCAACCTTATACCATGACGCACCCTTATACCATGACGCAACCTTATACCGTGACGCAACCTTATACCATGACGCAACCTTATACCGTGACGCAACCTTATACCACGACACAACCTTATACCATGACTTAACCTTATACCATGACGCAACCTTATACCATGACGCAACCTTATACCACGACGCAACCTTATACCATGACGCAACCTTATACCACGACACAACCTTATACCACGACGCAACCTTATACCATGACGCAACCTTATACCATGACGCAACCTTATACCACGACGCAACCTTATACCATGACGCAACCTTATACCATGACACAACCTTATACCGTGACGCAACCTTATACCATGACGCAAACTTATACCATGACGCAACCTTATACCACGACGCAACCTTATACCACGACACAACCTTATACCACGACACAACCTTATACCACGACACAACCTTATACCGTGACGCAACCTTATACCATGACACAACCTTATACCACGACACAACCTTATACCACGACACAACCTTATACCATGACGCAAACTTATACCATGACACAACCTTATACCACGACGCAACCTTATACCGTGACGCAACCTTATACCATGACACAACCTTATACCACGACACAACCTTATACCGTGACGCAACCTTATACCACGACGCAACCTTATACCACGACGCAACCTTATACCACGACACAACCTTATACCATGACACAACCTTATACCACGACACAACCTTATACCACGACACAACCTTATACCACGACACAACCTTATACCGTGACGCAACCTTATACCACGACGCAACCTTATACCACGACGCAACCTTATACCACGACACAACCTTATACCGTGACGCAACCTTATACCACGACACAACCTTATACCACGACACAACCTTATACCACGACACAACCTTATACCATGACGCAACCTTATACCGTGACGCAACCTTATACCACGACGCAACCTTATACCACGACACAACCTTATACCACGACACAACCTTATACCATGACGCAAACTTATACCATGACACAACCTTATACCGTGACGCAACCTTATACCATGACGCAAACTTATACCATGACGCACCCTTATACCATGACGCAACCTTATACCACGACACAACCTTATACCACGACACAACCTTATACCACGACACAACCTTATACCATGACGCAAACTTATACCATGACACAACCTTATACCACGACACAACCTTATACCACGACACAACCTTATACCATGACGCAAACTTATACCATGACACAACCTTATACCACGACGCAACCTTATACCGTGACGCAACCTTATACCATGACGCAACCTTAAACCACGACACAACCTTATACCATGACGCAAACTTATACCATGACACAACCTTATACCACGACGCAACCTTATACCGTGACGCAACCTTATACCATGACGCAAACTTATACCATGACGCAACCTTATACCATGACGCACCCTTATACCATGACGCAACCTTATACCACGACGCAAACTTATACCATGACGCAACCTTATACCACGACACAACCTTATACCACGACGCAACCTTATACCATGACGCAACCTTATACCACGACACAACCTTATACCATGACGCAACCTTATACCACGACACAACCTTATACCACGACGCAAACTTATACCATGACGCAAACTTATACCATGACGCAAACTTATACCACGACGCAAACTTATACCATGACGCAAACTTATACCATGATGTAAACTGAACCAAATAGATCCGTTGTTGTTTAGTTGTTATTGATGTCCAGTTATTTTTTTTTGGTTGTAGATAAGTAAAAAAGTAACTTAATTCACTCTTAAGTATAGTTTGTGTTTTTTGTAAGTGAATATCGCGTCAATTGACTTATTATGGCGACTGCTGATGTACTGTGATATAAATCAATCCATCTATCATTGTATCTGTTAGTCACAAGCGTTCAGTAACACAGAAGTTTCTCTCACGTCTCTATACAATTCTGCCATCTGCTGCCAACCTGTCGCACATTCCTGACATTCCAGCGCCATTCCCAGCAGTGATTCCCAGGAGCGACAATGAGGGTGAGGGGGGGGGGGGGGTTTGCCTGGTGCAGCTCGTGGTGGGGCGCGTGCAGCTGCTGTCCCGCGCCGGCTCCTGGGTGTGTGTGTGAGTGAGTGAGTGAGTGAGTGTGTGTGTGTACGTGCAGTATAAGTAATTTTAAAGTACACTATCATAAACCTGTATTAAAATGTTCCTTTAAAAGTTTGGCCACTAAGACAGCGAATACCTTAGAACAGGTCACTATATCATTACTCTTAAGGTTTGTTTTAGTTCTCTGCCTTTATTAAGTGACTCAATATACTTACCTACTTTGATTACAGACGCCACATGAACATTAGGTTAGATTAGAGTTTGGTTAGGTTAGGTTAGGTTAGAGTTTGGTTTGGTTAGGTTAGGTTAGAGCTAGGTTAGGTTAGGTTAGAGTTAGGTTAGGTTAGGTTAGGGTGTTTAATGATCAGGTCAAATAAACTAGGGTGCTTAATCTTCAAGTGATCCAATAGAACCAGTTTTTAATAGGTAAATAAATATACAAATGATCAGTTCACACACACACACACAGGGTTGTACCATCGTCTCCACACACGTGTTAGCCAGCCCTGCAGGTGTCGGCCCCCCGTCCCCCCCCCCCCCCTTCACACGTCGCTTGGAATATTCTCATCCCAGGCATCTCGTGTTGGTGTGTGATGCCTCAGCCTCTGCCACATACAGTATACATACATATATCCCAGACAGCTTAACATATACAGTATACATAACACATATACAGTACATATCCCAGAGAACTGAATGTGTATGTGTGGTGTATACGATATGCCATGGTCAGGTCTGGGTAACGGAACCAGTCATTGCAGATAATAACTTGAAATTACCTTTAGGCTATTCGTATAATGGTTAGGTTAGGTCAGAGTTAGGTTGAGTTACCATTGGTTTAACCTAACCTAGCCTAACCTAACCTAACCTAACCTAACCTAACCTGAATTACATATATTATTAAGGGCTTAGTATCTTTAGTCAGGCCAAGTTATCTGTCCCACATTCCAGCACCATTCCCGGCACCCGTTCCTTCTTCTACATCATCTGTCCCACATTCCAGCATTATTCTCGGCACCCGTTCCTTCCTCTACATCATCTGTCCCACATTCCAGCACCATTCCCGGCACCCGTTCCTTCTTCTACATCATCTGTCCCACATTCCAGCATTATTCCCGGCACCCGTTCCTGTTCTCCATCACCTGCCTAACATTCCAGCGCTATTCCCAGCAGTGGTTCGTCATCCCCCCCCCCCCCCCCCCGGACAACAGGGACATTGTGTTGGTATTCCGCGCGGCTCTTGTAAACAAAGCGTTGCCAACTCTCGTCATTTACTTCAATTGCAAGACTTGGTAAGATTGAAGGATTATAAATGTATTGAGTTTTGTTATTATTATTATTATTATTATTACTTTATACTGAAGGAACGTTTTTGTTATTTTAACTTAATTGACATATTGAGATAAAAACTGACGTTGATATTTAACTGACGAATAATGATAATTTGTGAAGATGGAGAGAGAGAGAGAGAGAGAGAGAGAGAGGGGGGGAGGATGATACTTTAACTCTTCTGTTCTCAAAGGGTTTAAAAAGTATATATTCGTGGATATTTACTCAAACAACTCTATTGAAACTAACAGCAACAGGAGACAGTTAGGTTGTTACCTGAGGCAGACAGCTTGTAACACACTGCCAGACGCTCTCTGTCACTACCTGTCTTCTCGGCTGTCACTCCTGTTCTCTGGTAACAAAAATATTCAGTATTTACCTCAGATAAACATATGAACATAAGAATGGAGGAAACTGCAGCGGGCCTATTGACCCATACTGGGCAGTCCCGTTTACACCCAACCCCTATTGCTCATATATCCACCCAACTTATGTTTGAAGCTATTCAGCGTATTAGAGTTAATGATGATATTTGGTAACTTGTTCCACTCATCCACTACTCTGTTTCCAAACCAGTGTTTACCTATTTCCCGCCTAAATCTAAATTTGTCTAATTTAAAACCATTGTTACGAGTTCGCTCCTGCTTGGATAGTTGAGTACCTTTGTAATGTCCCCTTTGTTTAGCCCTGACTTCCATTTATACACCTCTGATGATAGTGTGTGTGTGTGTAATAATAATAATAATAATAATAATAATAATAATAATAATAATAATTAACGGTTTATTGAAAAAGTAATGCAGCCCGAAGGCTGAAAATATGCATTGGACATAAATGACTTATTACATACATTGGTGGTTTAACAAAAGCCTTCATTAGAGAAAGGTAAAGGAACATACAGTGAACATGCAGATTAATGTAGGTGTTGAACAGCAAAAACGTAGTGTAGTAATTCCCTCCCAGATGGTGTTAGGAGGGACCTCACGTGATGTAGTAGTTCCCTCACAGGTGGTGCATGAGGGGCCTGATGTGGTGTAGTAGTTCCCTCACAGATGGTGTTATGAGGGACCTCACGTGGTGTAGTAACTCCCTCACAGATGGTGTTATGAGGGACCTGACGTGGTGTAGTAGTTCCCTCACAGATGGTGTTATGAGGGGCCTCACGTGGTGTAGTAGTTCCCTCACAGATGGTGTTATGAGGGGCCTCACATGATGCTGTAGCAACTCATTCACTAAGTGGTGTCGTAGCATCATGGGGACACAACGTGGTCTGGTGTCACAGGACCTGAGTGAGGTGTGGTCCCAGGCCTCCCTATCGTGGACGGATTAACACATAGCTGGTGTTGTTGAGTCTCAGGGGCAGTTATCACTGGGTACCTGGGACCTCACTGTGTGAAGGTTAGCTTGGGTAGGACTCAGCTGTTGTTTTTCACTGCCTTAAGCACTGTCCACCACTATTCAATACTGGTTCCATTCCTTTCCTAAATGAAATAGTAACTTCTGGCGAGAACTTTTTGATATTTCGGTGTGTGTGGGGGGGGGGATCTGTTTTACACTGACTTATAATTTCTCTGAAAGAATGACAAATTCTCTTATCAAAGGAAATGATACTTCAGTATTTATACACACACACACAGACACACACACACAGACACACACACACACAGACACACACACACACACACACACACACACAGACACACACACACACACACACACACACACACACGAGACAACCTGCCAGTGTGTACACAATATGTGCGCGTGTCTATAAATGGCAGAGAGCGCGAGTGTGTGCATAATGTATAAATGAACATTTGAATACAGGGATGGTGGTGGTGGGTGTCCCGGATGTTGCGGTGACGTCAGTGATGAGGTCATCCTGCAACATGTCGCCGCCACTCACTAAGCGTAACACGGCTTGTCACCACCACTCAACATGCGTAACAAATACTGTTGCTACCACACAACAAGCACGTGAAATGTCGCCGCCGCTACTCAACAAGCATAATATTTTGTCGCCACTCATCAAGCGTAAGAAGTCATCACCACTCAACAAGCTGAAGAGATGATGTTACCACTCAAGCAGCATAACATGTTGTCGCCTTTACTCAATAAACATTGTCGGTGCTCAAGAAACATTACCGTCTTACCGCCACTCAACAAGCGTAATCCATGTTTCCTCCACTCATCAAGCATATCATTGTGCCACTACTCAGCTAGCATTATAGACGATTCTGCCACTCAACAAGTATAACATGTTATCGCCACTCAACAAGCATAATGAATGTCGCTGCCACTCAGCAAACATAACATGATACAGGTACTCAACAAGCATAATAAATACTGCCACCACTCAGCAAGCATAATAGATGATGCCGCCACTCAACAAGCATAATAAATACTGCTATCACTCAGCAAGCATAATAGGTGATGCCGCCACTCAACAAGCATAATAGATGTTATTGCCGCCACTCAACAAGCATAATAGATGATGCCGCCACTCAACAAGCATAATAGATGATGCCGCCACTCAACAAGCCTAACAGATGTTATTGCCGCCACTCAACGAGCGTAACTTGGCCTAAATAAACGCGTGAGGGAGGAGGGCTGGGAGTGACAACATGACTCAGCGTTAATTAAGGGTTGTTGTGGGAGAGGGGGAGGAGAGAGGGTGATGTGAGGGAGAGGAGGAGGAGAGGGTGATGTGAGGGAGAGGAGGAGGAGAGAGCGTGATGTGAGGGAGAGCGTGATGTGAGGGAGAGGGTGATGTGAGGGAGAGGGGGAGGAGAGGGTGATGTGAGGGAGAGGAGGAGAGAGGGTGATGTGAGGGAGAGGGTGATGTGAGGGAGAGGGTGATGTGAGGGAGAGGGGGAGGAGAGGGTGATGTGAGGGAGAGGGGGAGGAGAGGGTGATGTGAGGGAGAGGGGGAGGAGAGGGTGATGTGAGGGAGAGGAGGAGGAGAGAGGGTGATGTGAGGGAGAGGGGGAGGAGAGGGTGATGTGAGGGAGAGGAGGAGAGAGGGTGATGTGAGGGAGAGGGTGATGTGAGGGAGAGGGTGATGTGAGGGAGAGGGGGAGGAGAGAGGGTGATGTGAGGGAGAGGAGGAGGAGAGGGAGAGGGGGAGGAGAGAGGGTGATGTGAGGGAGAGGAGGAGGAGAGGGTGATGTGAGGGAGGAGAGAGGGTGATGTGAGGGAGAGGAGGAGGAGAGAGCGTGATGTGAGGGAGAGGGGGAGGAGAGAGGGTGATGTGAGGGAGAGGGTGATGTGAGGGAGAGGGTGATGTGAGGGAGAGGGTGATGTGAGGGAGAGGGGGAGGAGAGAGCGTGATGTGAGGGAGAGGGGGAGGAGAGAGGGTGATGTGAGGGAGAGGGTGATGTGAGGGAGAGGAGGAGAGAGGGTGATGTGAGGGAGAGGAGGAAGAGAGAGGGTGATGTGAGGGAGAGGAGGAGGAGAGGGTGATGTGAGGGAGAGGGGGAGGAGAGAGGGTGATGTGAGGGAGAGGAGGAAGAGAGAGCGTGATGTGAGGGAGAGGGGGAGGAGAGGGTGATGTGAGGGAGAGGGGGAGGAGAGAGCGTGATGTGAGGGAGAGGAGGAAGAGAGGGTGATGTGAGGGAGAGGGGGAGGAGAGAGGGTGATGTGAGGGAGAGGAGGAAGAGAGAGGGTGATGTGAGGGAGAGGAGGAGGAGAGGGTGATGTGAGGGAGAGGGGGAGGAGAGAGGGTGATGTGAGGGAGAGGAGGAAGAGAGAGCGTGATGTGAGGGAGAGGAGGAGGAGAGGGTGATGTGAGGGAGAGGGGGAGGAGAGAGCGTGATGTGAGGGAGAGGGTGATGTGAGGGAGAGGGGGAGGAGAGAGCGTGATGTGAGGGAGAGGGGGAGGAGAGAGGGTGATGTGAGGGAGAGGAGGAGGAGAGGGTGATGTGAGGGAGAGGGGGAGGAGAGAGGGTGATGTGAGGGAGAGGAGGAGAGAGGGTGATGTGAGGGAGAGGGGGAGGAGAGAGCGTGATGTGAGGGAGAGGAGGAGGAGAGGGTGATGTGAGGGAGAGGGGGAGGAGAGAGCGTGATGTGAGGGAGAGGAGGAGGAGAGGGTGATGTGAGGGAGAGGGGGAGGAGAGAGCGTGATGTGAGGGAGAGGAGGAGAGAGGGTGATGTGAGGGAGAGGGGGAGGAGAGAGGGTGATGTGAGGGAGAGGACGAGAGACAGGGTGATGTGAGGGAGAGGGGGATGTGAGGGAGAGGAGGAAGAGAGAGGGTGATGTGAGGGAGAGGAGGAGAGAGGGTGATGTGAGGGAGAGGGGGAGGAGAGAGGGTGATGTGAGGGAGAGGAGGAGAGAGGGTGATGTGAGGGAGAGGGGGAGAGAGGGTGATGTGAGGGAGAGGAGGAGGAGAGAGGGTGATGTGAGGGAGAGGGGGAGGAGAGAGGGTGATGTGAGGGAGAGGACGAGAGACAGGGTGATGTGAGGGAGAGGGGGATGTGAGGGAGAGGAGGAAGAGAGAGGGTGATGTGAGGGAGAGGAGGAGAGAGGGTGATGTGAGGGAGAGGGGGAGGAGAGAGGGTGATGTGAGGGAGAGGAGGAGAGAGGGTGATGTGAGGGAGAGGGGGAGAGAGGGTGATGTGAGGGAGAGGAGGAGGAGAGAGGGTGATGTGAGGGAGAGGGGGAGGAGAGAGGGTGATGTGAGGAGAGGACGAGAGAGAGTGATGTGGGGGAGAGAGGGTGATGTGAGGGAGAGGGGGAGGAGAGAGGGTGATGTGAGGGAGAGGGGGAGGAGAGAGCGTGATGTGAGGGAGAGGAGGAGGAGAGGGTGATGTGAGGGAGAGGGGGAGGAGAGAGGGTGATGTGAGGGAGAGGGGGAGGAGAGAGGGTGATGTGAGGGAGAGGGGGAGGAGAGAGGGTGATGTGAGGGAGAGGGGGAGGAGAGAGCGTTATGTGAGGGAGAGGAGGAGGAGAGGGTGATGTGAGGGAGAGGGGGAGGAGAGAGGGTGATGTGAGGGAGAGGAGGAAGAGAGGGTGATGTGAGGGAGAGGAGGAGGAGAGAGGGTGATGTGAGGGAGAGGGGGAGGAGAGAGGGTGATGTGAGGGAGAGGGGGAGGAGAGAGGGTGATGTGAGGGAGAGGGGGAGGAGAGAGGGTGATGTGAGGGAGAGGACGAGAGACAGGGTGATGTGAGGGAGAGGAGGAGGAGAGAGGGTGATGTGAGGGAGAGGAGGAGGAGAGAGGGTGATGTGAGGGAGAGGAGGAAGAGAGGGTGATGTGAGGGAGAGAAGGAGGAGAGAGGGTGATGTGAGGGAGAGGAGGAAGAGAGAGGGTGATGTGAGGGAGAGGAAGAGAGAGGGTGATGTGAGGGAGAGGGGGAGGAGAGAGGGTGATGTGAGGGAGAGGAGGAGAGAGGGTGATGTGAGGGAGAGGGGGAGAGAGGGTGATGTGAGGGAGAGGAGGAGGAGAGAGGGTGATGTGAGGGAGAGGGGGAGGAGAGAGGGTGATGTGAGGGAGAGGAGGAGAGAGGGTGATGTGGGGGAGAGAGGGTGATGTGAGGGAGAGGAGGAGAGAGGGTTGTGTGAAGGAGAGGAGGAGGAGGAGAGAGGGTGATGTGAGGGAGAGGAGGAGGAGAGGGTGATGAGAGGGGGAGGAGAGAGGGTGATGTGAGGGAGAGGAGGAAGAGAGGGTGATGTGAGGGAGAGGAGGAAGAGAGGGTGATGTGAGGGAGAGGGGGAGGAGAGAGGGTGATGTGAGGGAGAGGAGGAGGAGAGAGGGTGATGTGAGGGAGAGGAGGAGGAGGAGAGAGGGTGATGTGAGGGAGAGGAGGAGGAAAGGGTGATGTGAGGGAGAGGGGGAGGAGAGAGGGTGATGTGAGGGAGAGGAGGAGGAGAGAGGGTGATGTGAGGGAGAGGAGGAGGAGAGGGTAATGTGAGGGAGAGGAGGAGGAGAGAGGGTGATGTGAGGGAGAGGAGGAGGAGAGGGTGATGTGAGGGAGAGGAGGAGAGAGGGTGATGTGAGGGAGAGGAGGAAGAGAGAGGGTGATGTGAGGGAGAGGGGGAGGAGAGAGGGTGATGTGAGGGAGAGGAGGAAGAGAGGGTGATGTGAGGGAGAGGAGGAAGAGAGGGTGATGTGAGGGAGAGGGGGAGGAGAGAGGGTGATGTGAGGGAGAGGAGGAGGAGAGAGGGAGAGGAGGAGGAGAGAGGGTGATGTGAGGGAGAGGAGGAGAAGGGTGATGTGAGGGAGAGGAGGAAGAGAGAGGGTGATGTGAGGGAGAGGAGGAGGAGAGAGGGTGATGTGAGGGAGAGGAGGAAGAGAGGGTGATGTGAGGGAGAGGGGGAGGAGAGAGGGTGATGTGAGGGAGAGGAGGAGGAGAGAGGGAGAGGAGGAGGAGAGAGGGTGATGTGAGGGAGAGGAGAGAGAGAGAGAGGGTGATGTGAGGGAGAGGAGGAGGAGAGAGGGTGATGTGAGGGAGAGGAGGAGGAGAGGGTAATGTGAGGGAGAGGGGGAGGAGAGGAAGAGCAGAAGAAGGAAGATAATAAAGCAGGGAGAAGGGGAAGAACGATAAATAAGACGTAGGAAAGTGGAAGAATAAAAGACAATGTATGAGAGAGAGAGAGAGAGAATAACAGACGAATGAAGAGGATAGAGGAGCAGGAGAAGAGAAGAAAGATGATAAACGTAGGAAGTAAATAAACAATTAGATTCAATTACCTTCCCTTTCTCCTCTCTATTCTTTACTCCTTTTCCCTTCCTTCCCCATCCCATTCTTCTTCATCCTTTATCCATCCGTCTATCCATCATGATAAGGTGCGACATTAGTAGTACTATCCACACGCTCACCCACCCACCTACCCATCTACCTATCCCCCCCCCCTCCCTCCATTCATTCATCCATTCACACACACAGCCTCTGTACGCGCCCCCTCCCTCCCACACACACACACACACACACACTTCCGGGCTGTGTAGTAATTAATGCTCCAACTTCCGGTCGTGATTGGTGGACAGTGGACGGATCGAACTTCCGGCCTGTGTGTGTGTGTCCCCCCCCCCCCTCCCCCCTTCTACTACCACTATCACTCGCTACCACCTATAGTACCACCATTTAATACTACCAACAACGACTACCACTATCACCACCAGTCACCATCATGCTATCCAAAACAGAAAATGGACCACGTGAAGTTTAGGCACCCCAGATTGTTTCACTTGATGAGTAAACACCGCAACCTGATCCTCCCCAGGTAGCGTTAGGCCGTTTAATTAGCTCAGGTGTGTCGTCTTCAGGTGACCCCAAGCAACTGTTGACGTCTTGATTCGTTAATGTTTAGTATGCAGGTGAGGGGGGGGGGGTGTGTCACATGTACACCAGGTGTGTGGTGGTGGCGTGACGGTCATAGTAAGTGTGTGGCCGGAGAGGATGACGACAGGTGAGTCTTCTATCCTGGGCGAAATAATTATACAATGAAAATATGGTTGGGGACAGATGTTTGTTAGGTTAGGTTAGGTTAGGTTAGATAGGAGTCTGAGGTAGGGCCGTGGTGGCACCCCTGACCAGCACCATCAGGCCGACTCATGGCATCAAGGCGCCACCATGGGCTCAGCCTCGACACGTGCACTAGATGATAATGTGTCAGGGGTCAGGGTAAGTGCACGTGCACTGCCCAATACCAGTATGGTGGTCACGTGCAGCACGTGTGACCACCATGAGGACACGTGCACAACCAACTACCAGCATGAACTTACACCAACACGTGCACTTACCGCCACTATGTGGGAGTGCACGTGTTAGGGACGGCCGTCACATGTTCGGCCACTGGTAATGAAATCAGTGTGAGGCCCGACCCACTCCCACGGTGCTGGTCTCCCCACTCCCACGGTGCTGGTCTCCCCACTCCCACGGTGCTGCTCTCCCCACTCCCACGGTGCTGCTCTCCCCACTCCCACGGTGCTGGTCTCCCCGCTCCCACGGTGCTGCTCTCCCCACTCCCACGGTGCTGCTCTCCCCACTCCCACGGTGCTGCTGTCCCCACTCCCACGGTGCTGCTCTCCCCACTCCCACGGTGCTGCTCTCCCCACTCCCACGGTGCTGGTGCCGGGTCTCCCCGCTGTAAGAAAACAAAATTATCTCAGGATTATAAATACATTACAGGGCAAGTCCTTAAAAAGAGCAAAGTAAATAAGACCATAAATTGTGGGTGTGAGGGAGGGCGTGCGCGGCGAGTGTGCGAGGCGGGTGGTCACTGCCTCCCTCCCCGCCTTGTTTTTCTCATTCACAGCCTGGCCGTCGACACCCCCCCCCCCTCCCCCCCCCTCAAGACACTACCCTGTAATTTATCTCGCCTTATATATATATAGATTATATGTGTGTAAAGTGTTAAATAACGTTACTAAATAAGGTGTGGATGACGATGGTGTTACTTAAAGTTTAAAGAAAGTGGGAGCGACGCAGGTCACTCCAGCCTGCGTGAAACCATAAACTGATGCACGATGCTACACCTTTTTGAAGCTCCGATTTTCTTTATTCACAATTCATATTTCTATCTTTTTGTTTGGTGTTAAGGATGCATTAGGTAATTGTCTATCACGTGAACTAAAAACATTTGGTAGTTTATATACTTTAGGGTAATTAAAGTGGATTATTCAGAACGTGGGAACGTGTGACCTGGTAAATGGTCCAGTTTGTAGGATGAATTTGTAAGTGAGCCGTTGTGTCAAGTGTTCCAGCGGTGCTTCATCAGGTGGCCGTGTGTGTGTCGGGATGATGACGTGTAGACGAAAGTTGTGTTGTGATTGGTAGTACGATAGTTGAGTGGTGGTGGTGTGGGTGTGTCTGCTGCCACCCACAAGTCGGCAGTTGTCCACGTGGGAGTTGTCAGCTTAGCGCCACCCTCCGCCGTCTTGATCCATCAGCCTCTCCCTTATCTGCCTCCCTCATTATCTTCTCTTAACCTACAATATCAAGTATTTGTTTGTCTACTCCCTCTTCGAGAATGACAAAGATGATAAAGATATAACTGTAAGCTGCTGCAGAAGGTCACTTGAGCGGAGGGAAAAAAAAAACAAGTAGACAGCAGAAGGTGGGTGAGGCGACCGCCCGCCTGTGCTCAGCGCCCTGTGGATGTGCGGGTGCCAGGCCATGCCCTCCCTCCCTCCCTGCCACCCACAGGTATATGGGACAACCATGACCACATTAATAAACCACTTAACTGTCTCTTTCTGTTGGCCCGTGTCTTGGTCAGTTCACAGGAGGGTCATTAATGAACGGCCCTCATGGTAACAACTGGCCAACGTGTTATGTGAAGACGGCTGTCCCAAGGAGGCGGTGGTCGCAGTAACCAAAGTGACACCATAACAGAACCGCTGTCCCACGCTCACCACACTCACCAGTAACAACGTCTATACCGCCTCGCCCTCACCATCTTCACTATCTAACCGTCCACAAGTATTACTGATGGGATGGTGGAGAGCCAGAGTGATACCCAAACCCAGTAGTCTGCCAGTAGATACGGAGAATGAGGCTTAATAATAATATACGTACTCAGTGCTTCATAGTGTGTCTGGCACCAGGGAGTTACCACTTGTTGCTGCCCTCCCGTCTAATGATGCTCCAAGTAAGGTGTGTTGACTAGCTGGTTCCTCCATTGTTTTATGGTCGTTGGGAATGAGAGCAATGGAGAACACTTGTTGTCAAATTACGTATAGAGGTACGTAAATAGCGCGTGGATAATGAGTTGTAGAGAGCGTGTGTGGCGAGGCGTGGCAGGCGCGGGCACGAGTCAGGGTGCAGGTGTGCGCGCTGCCCGGCTGTGGGAACGCGCCTGTTCCCACGGTGCAGCCACATTCCTACACTCTCATGCCACACGCCGCCACTATATGTCTACCTTTTATTATTTTACAGACTAATGCTATTAAGTTTGGGTATTTATTGCGTGCAGTTATTGCTTGAGTATTATAAGTGTCGGTTAGTAAGAATAAAAAGGAATATAACTATTACATATTGTTTAGGCCCAAGTTGAAGCCTTTTCACGGCAGTGGTTGGCGACGCCTGGCAACTCGGCCCTCTGGTGTATAAGAACGGCGGTGCGGTGCGAGGTCGAACATACTCTCTCTCAACCTGCTAAGAGAAACTGTTGTGCCTTACTGGATACCCGAGCACTCAGACACACACGCTTGACTCTCGCTATGGCGTCAACATACGAAGTGAACATTGAGGATGTGGAGCCGCTGTCCCGCACCTACCAGTACCGCAAGGTGATGAAACCCATGCTGGAACGCAAGCGGAGGGCCCGCATCAACAAGTGCCTCGATGAACTGAAGGACCTGATGGTAGGAGCCCTTCAATCTGAGGGCGAGACCATCACCAAGCTGGAGAAGGCCGATGTGTTGGAGCTGACAGTTCGTCACCTACGGAAACTGAAGCAGCACCACGCCCTCGCCCTGCCCCCCCACAATCACGCCCACGACAAGTTCCGTGCAGGATTTACACACTGTGCTAATGAAGTGTCTCGTTTTGTGACCTCAGTGCCTGGCGTCGACATCCACGTCTCCACCCGCCTCTTGTCACACCTTGGCAGCTGCATCAATCAAATAGACAAGATCTCTGTGCCACAGCCCGCCGCGCCCATCACGCCCGCGGTCACGCCCACCTCCACGCCTCCCAACATGGTGCCCATCACAGTGACAGTGCCCCGTGTGTACACTCCACCAGCCAGCCCGGAGAGCAAACCCAGCCCCACCAGCATGCCCGTCATGGTTTCTCCGCAGCCCACCGCCGTCAGCCCCAAACCCAGCAGCCCCAGCCAGCAGGTGTCCGCCCCTGGCCGTGTGGGAGTGCCCTCAGGAAGCCCGATGTGGCGTCCCTGGTAATGTGGCGGCCCAGAGAGCCCGCCCCCCAGTACCTGAGTGCCTGTGCCCCGTCGCCCGAGTCTCTATGTCCCCAGCACGAGAGACCCAAGTCTCCTGATCCTGGCACACAAGAGAGACGCCTCATCTGTTGCGTCTCGCCGCCCCCAGCACCAGAAGTTGGTCTGTACTCCCTGGCACACGCGAGAGACCTGCTGCGTCGCCTACGTCTCGCCGCTTCCAGCACACACGAGAGACCCGAGGCCCGCCTGTTGTCTCGCCGCCCCCAGCACGCACGAGAGACCTGAGGCTGCGTCTCCCTGGCGCACACAAGAGACCCGCGGCCCGCTGCTGCGCACACGCTGCGCTGTGATATTCACTGTGATACTTGTCTTTCATACATACAGAGTTAATACAATATTTATTTTGTTATTCTTGTTAATAAAACAGTCCCGAATGTACACCATCTTTGTTGTCTCCTCTACACACATTAATATTTATCAGCAAATTATTGACACATTTTTCTATACATGAAGTAAATGTTTCAAAGGAATGACAAAAGGAAGGTATGAGAAACCTGTCCAATACAGAATATAACCTGAATTTGAAGGAGATATTTGCCCTGTAGGAATACTTACTTACACAACATATTGTATTAATATGAATATACATGAATCATTATTAACAGCTGAAAGATACATAAACTTTGGTAATACTATGGATACTTATTAACAATTGTAAGAAGAAAGTTGCTATATATATCCGACAAGTAACCCAACAAGGAAAAATATGACCAACACGGTTGAGAATATATAAAAACAAACATCTTAATACACAAAAATAACTTAACTCAGATGATGAACATGTGTTATGGACGGAGTAATGCATGACTGGTCGACTTATGGACTGATATATACTGTATATTGGACAGTCATTGGGTACAGTTAATCATTACTGACAGTTTAACTTGAAGGTGTTTATATTTAACAGCTGTGTACATGAGCGGGGTTGACATCCTCACTACAGCTCAACATGAAAATAACATGGTGATGGGGGCTGCTGTGTTATGTATGGAGTGCAAGGAACACGAAACACAGGAGGAGGAACACCATCACTTTACACACTGTAGCAATATTTCGATACCTCCCCCCACCCACCCACTCCCTTAGCCCCCAACCCACCCACTCCCTTAGCCCCCAACCCACCCACCTCCAGCGCCACTGTGTAAGTAAAAGCATAACACTTACAAACTATCGCTTCTTGCCAGACTGAACCGAACCAAGATGGTGATTGAACTAACTAGTCGTGTAACATTCACCAGTAGTTTATTATTGAAGTATTCTATGATAGTATTGAAGTTACTTATATTTTACCATATACTTATAACATTTGGGGGTTGTTGGTGTAAAGTGATTTAAGAAACTGAGTGTTGTGATAACTTTGATGGAAATAACAAACTGGTTTTATTTATTTTATTTTTTATTTAAGTTTTTATAAGTGTGTGTGCAGTATGCATACACACGACCTGATGTACACTAGCATACACCTTCCATTATCATACAAGCGTCATAAATATAAAATACAAACATAAGGTGAAATAATACAATATCATACAGGCTACAATAAGTTTGGTAATGCATTAAGATACAATAATACAATAAGGGACACCAATACAATGATATATAACAAAATACAGTTATACAATACAGCCAATACAACAAAATACAACAAAATACAGCAACACACTATTATGATGATGGACGAGTCTGTTTACCTGTTATGAGAAAGAGTTTTATAAGATACCTGGACGAGGAGTTGAGTAATCAGATAATGGGTGCAAGTGTATGAGCAGTGCCACGAGGTGTTGGTGCAATGACTGGTGGTGGGAGTAATGTTTAGGTGGGAGTAATGTTTAGGTAGGAGTAATGTTTAGGTGGGAGTAATGTTTAGGTGGGAGTGATGTTTAGGTGGGAGTGATGTTTAGGTGGGAGTAATGTTTAGATGGGAGTAATGTTTAGGTGGGAGTGATGTTTAGGTGGGAGTGATGTTTAGGTGGGAGTGATGTTTAGGTGGGAGTAATGTTTAGGTGGGAGTAATGTTTAGGTGGGAGGGATGTTTAGGTGGGAGGGATGTTTAGGTGGGAGTGATGTTTAGGTGGGAGTAATGTTTAGGTGGGAGTGATGTTTAGGTGGGAGTGATGTTTAGATGGGAGTAATGTTTAGGTAGGAGTAATGTTTAGGTGGGAGTAATGTTTAGGTAGGAGTAATGTTTAGGTGGGAGTAATGTTTAGGTGGGAGTAATGTTTAGGTAGGAGTAATGTTTAGGTGGGAGTAATGTTTAGGTGGGAGTGATGTTTAGGTGGGAGTAATGTTTAGGTGGGAGTAATGTTTAGGTGGGAGTGATGTTTAGGTGGGAGTAATGTTTAGGTGGGAGTAATGTTTAGTTATAATGTGTACACTTATTCTCGGTCACTCACCAGTCATATCAGTGATGTGTGAGGCCTCTGGTAAATGGCTTCAACCGAGTCTTAAGAGGGCAAGGAAGGAAGGAGGGAAAGAAGGATGGATGGAAGGAAGGAAGGAAGGAAGGAAGGTATGTATGTATGTGTGTACGTATGTATGTATGTATGTATGTGTGCGTGTGTGTGTGTGTGTGTGTGTATGTATGTATGTGTTTATCATTACTCTCTTACGTTTTCTTTATTATTACAAGTGAGTTTTGGTTCAGGGTCAATGTTATATTAATGTTCTTGTGGTTATTGTTTCTCACGTACAGCTGAGTAGCGAGAACATAGTCTTAAGTGTTCACACAGTCAAGGCCACAAGACTCCCTCCCTCACCCTCTGTACAGTTGCCTAAATCCTGCCTGTGAGAGGTTGGTATTATGCTAATATATGAATCCTGTTGAGATGTTGTTCCTTTAACCTTTTATCATCAATACCTGTTTAGTCCTCTATGTCTTTGTACGTGTTTTAGTGTTGACGTGAATCTCTTCTCGTGCTTAAGTCAGTCCTTTCCATTGTGAGAATTTGGAAGCATAATTCTCTGCGTTTTGCGTACGTCCTGCAGTCTGTTGGACGGACTTCCCGGCAAAAAACTCGAGCGGAAGGTGAACGCGCATATAGCACGACGCACACCGGAACACCGCGCTCACTCCGCCGCCTAACTACCAATTTAAGACGCTGTGGGAAAATCCTGACGAATCTGTCTATGGGAAACCACCTGCTCAAGACGCCCTGGCCTTCATCACCACCTCCGTCCGGGGGGTTGCGAGGGGGGGGGGGGGGAGGGGGATGTGTAGGTAGACGGACCTAGTGAGAATGGGGAGTGTTGGGGGGTTAACGTCAGGGTGTTAAGCTGGTACTAAAGCATATCAGGTTAGATAAGCCGATAATGGGGAGGTGAGGGCAGCGGCGCGCACTTGAGGCAGCGTACGTTACGGGTTTCCGGGCGAATGAATGGCCGGGATCAGAGGTGAGGCGCCCTTGCATCCCGGACCACGGGAAGTGTGCGTCACCATTCTTGCTCAATTCGCCTACACCTCCTCCTCAGTTCACTGTAAATCCTTGAAGATTCATTGTTGCGAGAGGGCGTGAAGCTGTTACGAGGTTTTGAGAGGTTGAGTGTTGGGGCAGAGTGACGGTGGTGGAGACTCCGTGTGTGGGAATGTCGGGCGGGGGCAAGCATGGGTGGCGGAGGAGAACGGAGCATGTCGGGGCGTCCTTCCTCGCCGCGCGGCGTGGGAACGTCTTGGGCCGCCAGCTATGGGAACACACCTGCCCGCCGAGGCCACCCAGCTCCTCCACCGCCACCACAGGGGCGTGCCGGCGCCGCCCCCCGCACGCACCGCCACACCTCACCACCACCACAGTGATGGTGGCCGCCAGCCGCCATCAACACTTGTTATGGTCCCTGTCTTGTGCAATACGCATTCTGTCTGCATCAGACGGAGACTGAATACAATATGTGCACACGGTGGCTGTGTAGTCAGAGGCTCACCTGGTGTGGTGAACACCTCGGCCAGCCTGTTAAAGTTACCTCTTTAACTTGTAATGTTATAAATTGATCTAATAGCTCGATGCCTTGTTAACACTCTGGTTAATAAGTTGCTCCATGAGGCCTTAGTGCCTCATTAATGGGGGGCCTCTATGACTCTTGACCCACCCCCCATATTCCTACATTGTTAAGAGTTAAAGCAGCGATGTGTTAGATAATGATGACCAAGGTGGCCCAAGACCTGGGGGGGGGGGGGGGGGGGTCACTGTTACTCGCCAGGTGATGGTGAGAGAACCAACAGATAAATTTAGACCACAAACACCGTGTTGTTGTTGTGTGTGTGTGTGTGTGTGTGGAGGGAGGGTCAGGAGGGCGCGGCCTCTGCTGCTGGTGTTATATGAACAAGGACGACTTCACACCATTACCGTAACCTCGCCTTTGTCCCTGCTGTTGGTTCACAACACCTCTGACACCTTAACTGTCACAGTATGGATAAAGGGTAAACAGATCACTTGAAGATTAGACACCCCGAACACAAACTTAACCTAACCTACCACTAATTTAACCTATCTTAACCTAACGCTAACCTAACCTATTGTAACCTAGCAACGTACATGTGTGTGTATGTAGTTCTAGTCTAACAAGGCAAAATATCCGTCCTCCAGGTTAATACAGTGGTTATGGTCGCGGTGCAGATGTGTTCAAATTACAGTGTGGGTGAGAGGCATGAGAAGCTGGCCAGTCGTCACGTGTGAACTGTTACGGTAAATTACTTGACTAAAACCTTCACTGTTATACCTATGTTGTCTTAAATAAAGTTTGGCGACGTATTTATTTTGTTATTTTGTATGTTATTGTAGGTGTTATTATTAAATGACGTCTTTCAGTTGTTATAGTTGTTTGAGGAGTGAGGTTGGTGAGCCAGGAGACAGGTCGACTTGTGAGGACGTGTACAGGATGAGTGCTGTACCAGGGCGAGCCTCCCGCCACCCGGAAGTATAGCCTCCAACACGTACAAGAGCTGTACCTACAATTTCTGGAGTTAAGGACTCGTAATTCATAATGTAATAGAGAGTAAAACGTCGACGCGGCGCCTCAAAGCACGAGTCTAACCGCAACAGTGTGGCCGCCGGCGTGTTGTGTCAGGGGCTGGTGAGGCGCCTTACTGGTGGTGTTGACCATTTCCCCTGTGTCCTGCCCTCCTCCTCCCCTCCCGGGCTCTTGCGGAAGGGTGCCCCCGCGGTTCCTAGGAGGTCCTGGGCGGGGAAGTGGGTTAGCCGGAAGGAAACGGGTGTGCGGGCGACTCCCTACACCCCCGCCCCGCCCGTCGGGTATCCCAAAACCCACCAGGAATGTATCTTTTTACGCCCAGTGACTAACCGTTCACTGTGGATATGTCAGACTACTGCCTCACTTCCTCCTCCCCTTTCCTCTGATCAGATTCATTCAATGATTAATATCCTGTGGGAGTGATCACCGCTAATCGTGCAGGTAAAGAATCAGTGCGAGCAGTGCAGCCGTCACTATTAAACCCCGTTGGTGGAGGACCACAGGCCTGGGGTCCTCCCGGCCGTCAACACTGGGCAGGTTTGAATGGGAGGCTCTTGGTGGCCAACAATTTCCCGCCGCAACGGACGTTCCCACCAGCACAGGTTTTGGCGGGAAATATTGTGAAAGATGGCGCCTGGAGAGTAGCAGTTTCTCAGGCTCGCCCCTCAATGTTCCTCGCCCCGGAAATGTCTCCTCCCTACATTGGAAATTCCGCCGCGTCTCCCCGTCTGTTTTGAATATGAGAGAATGAATGAGACTCTAATTTGCATAAACCCAACGTTTTACATACATTGTCCGCGGGGGTCAAAATTGGAGCTGACAAGTGGTCTTGGAGTTGTCGTTGAGAGGAGCCACCAAGAGCGGCTTCCTCGCATCCTGGCCGGTGATCAGGTCCCCTCCCTGAAGCCCTTCACGGCCCCTTCCTGCCGGCCCCAAGTGGTCACTTTGCACACCCGCGGGACAAGATGGCGGGTGAGGAACATGGCCGGGGAGGAGGTGATTAAGCGAGGCAGGTACCGCAGCCGAGCTACCTGTTGCTGGCGCTTCCTGTCATAGGGAGGTTCCCACGCTCGCACAAGCCCGGCATGCGCGTGGCGGTCGTGGCGGCGGCGAGGCGGCAGTGGACGTGCGTCGCGATGCTCACGCGAGCTCCTCAACCCCACCTCTGATTTATAGCTTCAAACTGTGGTACTGTACAGTGTGTCTGTCTGTCTGCACTCACCGCCACCAACTGTATTCGTGAGAGGTGTACACCGGCTAGTATGAGAAGCAGTTGTTTATTGTGCAGTGTATTAGAAATGTACACTAATAGCTGCATACCTCTCCTCTGTCCGGCACCTCTCAGTCGCGTAAGATATTCATGTGGTCAGGAAGTAACAGATCTTCCTTATAAATTATTCTTCTCATAACTGATGTTTTTAACTTGATCTTATATTAGACGCAAGAAAAACAATGAGGTTTAAATAACACTGACTTGTCACAACATAGTTCTCTCTCTCTCTCTCTCTCTCTCTCTCTCTCTCTCTCTCTCTCTCTCTCTCTCTCTCTCTCTCTCTCTCTCTCTCCTCATGGTCGTATGAGACATCAACACTCGAGGTTAACAAGTGTTTACTATCATCAATCGTGTTGGTTAACCTTTGGTCTCTACTCCTTCTGCTACTCCCGCTGCCCCTTCACCTGTAGATGATGGATGGGTGGGTAGATACAGGTAGGTAGGGTGGTAGATGTATTGATAGATAGGTAGGTAGATTGATTAGTAAGTAGATACGTAGGTAGATAGGTAAGTACACAGGTAGATAGCGATGATTTTTATACATACATACATACATACATACATTGTCATACGAGTACAATAGCAGACATCACAGCTGTTGGTCACGTTAAGGGAGCAGGGGCAGAGTGTGAGATAGAACACATAACTGGTAATATCGTCTTAGAGTTTTTTAACGGTGTTTTAGAATGACACAAACAAGCAGTAACTTCCCGTTAGGCCCTCCCATACACACACACTCAACCTAACTCAATTCTTAAGTGTCTGAGGGTTGGCGACTACTGCCCACCACGCTATGTATTTTCGGTGTGTGTTCAGTTATTCACCTGAAGATTAACCAACCTAACCTAACCTAACCCCCCTCAAATAGTGTTAGGTTAGGTTAGGTTAGGTTAGGTTCGTTTAGGTTAGGTTAGGGTGGTTAATCTTCAGGTGATCCGATGTATTCGTTGACATTACTGAAGACGTCTCGGTAATAAACCCTATGTAACAGATGTTCAACAACCCGAGGGAGTGATCTCATGGCGGTCGCGGTATGATAAATGCGGTTAGCCATCTGAGGTGTGCGCATGCGTGGCTCATGGCCAGTGTGTGTCCAATTATTTACGGTGGGTGGCCCAGGAATGGTGGCCACAGGTTGGGATTTTAATATTTTGTGTGTGTGTGTGTGTGTGAGAGAGAGAGAGAGAGAGAGAGAGAGAGCATCATTCTGGCTATGACCTCATCCTCACACACCAACCAGTCATCCTTCTCATCACTCATCCTACTCTTAGCAGCCCCACCCCCATCCTTCCATCACTCCCCCCATCCTTCCATCACTCCCCCATCCTTCCATCAGTCCCCCATCCTTCCATCAGTCCTCCATCCTTCCATCAGTCCTCCATCCTACCCACCATTCATCCTACTCCTAGCACGTCTTAGTCTCTTTCCTCCTCTCCCTTCACCTCCCACTTGTCTCTCACTTCACTGATATCTCCTTCTCTCCCTCCTTCACTATTCCACTTGTTTCCACCAGCGCTAATTCCCTTCCCTAACCACCTCCTCCTCCTCTCTGCTTCCTCTTTTCCACCCCCTGCACCCTTCCACCCACCCTCTGCATCCTTCCACCCACTCTCTGCACCCTTCCACCCACCCTCTGCACCCTTCCACCCACCCTCTGCACTTCCACCCACCCTCTGCACCCTTCCTTCCATCCCCACCTCCTTCCTTCACCAGTATGTAGAAGAAGTGAACACGACTGAGAAATTAAACTTAACACAGTATACATAGTCAGACAAACACACATACACAGTGAACAACAACAATTTATATGGATGACATGAAGATTAGACACCCTAGATTATTTCACCTGATGATTCAAAACCTTAACGCTACCTGGTGGATGAGGGGGGGGGGGAGGTTTGGTTTGGTTAGCGTTAGGTTAGGTTTACGTTAGGTAAGGTCAGGTTAGTTTAGATTAAGGTAGGTTAGCGTTAGGGTGAAATAATATGAGGTGCTTAATTTTCAGTGTTCACTTAAGTGTTCACGTAAGAGCTCACTTGAAGACTCACTTTAGGGCTCCACTTGAAGACTCACCTGAGGGTTCACCTGAAGACTCCGTATCAAAATTCCTGGCATCATAACCCGCGACTCGTAATTAGCCGTCAGGTAAGGAGCACCAACTGACAAATAAGTAATCAGTGTCGCCAGGAGGACACGGCCTGTGCTCCGCGTGTGTTCCTTGAGTGCTCCGCGTGGGATCGTCTTGAAGGTCCCAGCACACACGCATGAGGAGGGGGTGGGAACAGGGGGGGGGTGGGAAAGAGTGTGTGGGGGGGAGAGAGAGGGGGTGGAAGAGAAGGAGGAGGGATGGGAAATAGGTGTGTGGGGAGAGACAGAGGGATAGGAGGAGGAGGACTAGAGGGGAGAGGGAGGACAGAAGTAGGAGTGGAAAAAATGGATAAGGAGGAGGGAAAGAGAAGGTGTCGAGGAAGAAAGGTTAAGACCTATTCTCTGATTCCCTGTAGCTTAGACACCCTAGATTATATCACTTCATAATTAACCTAACCTAACCTAAATCCAACCTATGTAGCATTAGGTTAGGTTAGTAGGTTAGGTTAGGTTTGGTTATTCTGTCCATAAAGGGTTCAGATTCAAGAGTCTGAATCTCGGGTTCGTAGTTCAGGAGGAGAGGCAACAGTACTTTAGTGGGTGAGTGTACGTTTCAACACGGACTTACGTACACCTGGTGATACTGAGGGTCATGGGAGAGGAAGGGAGGGGGTCATGGGGGAAGGAAGGGTGGGGGGTCATGGGGGAAGGAAGGGAGGGGGTCATGGGGGAAGGAAGGGAGGGGGGTCATGGGAGAAGGAAGGGAGGGGGGTCATGGGAGAAGGAAGGGAGGGGGTCATGGGGGAAGGAAGGGAGGGGGGTCATGGGGGAAGGAAGGGAGGGGGTTCATGGAGGAAGGGAGGGGGGTCATGGGGGAAGGAAGGGAGGGGGTCATGGGGGAAGGAAGGGAGGGGGTTCATGGAGGAAGGGAGGGGGGTCATGGGAGAAGGAAGGGAGGGGGTCATGGGAGAAGGAAGGGAGGGGGTTCATGGAGGAAGGGAGGGGGGTCATGGGAGAAGGAAGGGAGGGGGTCATGGGAGAAGGAAGGGAGGGGGGTCATGGGGGAAGGAAGGGAGGGGGGTCATGGGGGAAGGAAGGGAGGGGGGTCATGGGGGAAGGAAGGGAGGGGGTTCATGGAGGAAGGGAGGGAGGGGGGTCATGGGGGAAGGAAGGGAGGGGGTCATGGGGGAAGGAAGGGAGGGGGTTCATGGAGGAAGGGAGGGGGGTCATGGGAGAGGAAGGGAGGGGGGTCATGGGGGAAGGAAGGGAGGGGGTCATGGGGGAAGGAAGGGAGGGGGTTCATGGAGGAAGGGAGGGGGGTCATGGGAGAAGGAAGGGAGGGGGGTCATGGGAGAAGGAAGGGAGGGGGTCATGGGAGAAGGAAGGGAGGGGGTTCATGGAGGAAGGGAGGGGGGTCATGGGGGAAGGAAGGGAGGGGGGTCATGGGAGAAGGAAGGGAGGGGGTCATGGGAGAGGAAGGGAGGGGGTCATGAGGGAAGGAAGGGAGGAGGATTGTGGAGGTGAAGGAGGTGGATGGACGTGTAGGTAGGATGGTAATGGAGGGGTGAGGGAGGGAGATAAGAAGGGGGAGGAAGGGGGATCAATGAGGGAGGAAGGAAGGGAGACATCAACTAATTAAACGTGACCTCAGGTGTGTCAGTCACGCCCCCTTAATCCCCCTCCTTCACCCTCCCCACCCTTCCCCTACTCCCTATCCGACCCCCCCCCCTCTAACCCCTCTCTCACTTTAACCTCTCTTCCCCCTTTAACTTCTCTCCCTTTTTAACCTCTCCCCCTTCAACCTCTGTCTACCCCCCATCAACCCCTCCCCCCTTCAACCTCTGTCTACCCCCCATCAACCCCTCCCCCCTTCAACCTCTGTCTACCCCCCATCAACCCCTCCCCCCTTCAACCTCTGTCTACCCCCCATCAACCCCTCCCCCCTTCAACCTCTGTCTACCCCCCATCAACCCCTCCCCCCTTCAACCTCTGTCTACCCCCCCTCAACCCCTCTCTCCCCCCATCAACCCCTCTCCCCCCCCATCAACCCCTCTCTCCCCCCCATCAACCCCTCTTTTCCCCCTCCAAACCCGACGTCACCCGGCTCACCCGAATCTTACACGGGAAATCCGGCTGGCTTTGTGTGACTGGCTTGGTGCTGGCTGGGTTATTTAGACTGGCTTAATGTTGGACGAGTTTAACTGTCTCGCGGAACAACAGGTACAAACAGGTGATAATGCAGACCAATTTCACCTGCACCTGTCATAGAAGACGCTACAGGTGACATGATAGGTGTGGGGGTGTGTTGTGAGGAAATCAGGTGTATATAAACAGGTGTAGAGTGTGACAGGTGTAGGATGGGAATGGCAGGTATGTATATAAAGGTGTTGGGTATGACAGGTGTGTGTGGGAAGATTGCTTATAAGATTATGTAGTGTGGTAAAGATTGAGTACGTGATGGTGTGTGGTGTGGTGTGGTGGGGTCATGACTGGCGGGGATGTGGTACAGTCTGGCGGGTGTGCAGTAGAACAAGAACCAGGTGTGCACATGTGAAATAATATCATGGTGACCAGGTGTTGTGTGTGTGTGTGTGCGCGCGCGCCTCAAACCCCTGGGGGCTGCCTGAGGTATATCACAGCAGGAGGACGATGTGCAAGTTCCCACGACTCCACCAGGAAGTGTGCGGGAGGCGGGGCTGTCACCCTCCACCGCCTGCGGGGGAAACACTCGCTAGTCTTGTAAGACGGAGGGGAAGGGGGGCGGCACTGGAAGAAGGTGGGGGGGAAGGGGGGCGGCACTCAGTCGTCTTGGGGGGCTAAAAAGTGGGTTTGATTTCCTTAAGGGGGCTGGAGAGAGTGGGCTTAGGGATTTGGAACTTCAGGAGGGACTGGGGAAGGAGGAAGAGGGGGTGTAGAGGGGGTTTGGAGGTGATAAGGAGGGGTTGGGGAAGAAGGAGGGGATGTAGCGGGGGCTTGGAGGTGATAAGGAGGGGTTGGGGAAGAAGGAGGGGGTGTAGAGGGGGTTTGGAGGTGATAAGGAGGGGTTGGGGAAGAAGGAGGGGGTGTAGAGGGGGTTTGGAGGTGATAAGGAGGGGTTGGGGAAGAAGGAGGGGGTGTAGAGGGGGTTTGGAGGTGATAAGACGAGGTTGGGTTAAGAGGAGGAGGAGGAAGAGGGGATGTTGTGTGTTAGACTGCTACAATTATCATAGTCATTGTCTTGATGGGTCTCTAGTTCTTCCCCTCGTGGCCTCAGTTGCTGTAGTCGCTGTGTTCCATCTCCTCGTCGTGCTGCTGTTGTAAAGTCCTGTAGCAGCTGTACACTTGTTCGTTGAAGCTGTACACTCGTTCGTTGAAGCTGTACACTCGTTCGTTGAAGCTGTACACTCGTTCGTTGAAGCTGTACACTCGTTCGTTAAAGCTGCACATTGTTGGATGAATTTTAGCGCCTTCCCTGTGCTCGCTACTACTGTGACTTACTACCTGTTACTTAAACGCTCCTGCACCAGCTACGACTTCTGCTGATGCGTTGATTGCTGTTCCTTTTATCACAGGTGTTACTGTTCCCGCTGCTGTTCCTGTAACGTTGTTTTTACAGCTTGAAATATTACGCTTTTTAATTCAGTAGTTGAAAGTCGAGTCATCATCACCAGCCAATGAGAAGGTTGCCTGTGGTCTCTTTGTTCTTATTGGTTGTCTAGTGTGAGAATCTAGGAGGTTCTGTCTGTTCTAGAGAGGGTCTGTTTTTACGGTGCTGTAGACTTCATTGTTTAGACACGTGGCAAGAATTGGACACACACACACACCACTAAGCATGACGTCATTCACTATCAGTCTGTGTTCAGGTGCTTGGCTACACAACAGGATAAGATAAGGATTCATTCATGACTCAGTGACGTGTTTCAGGGAATCCAGGGGGGGGGCTCACTTCAGGGGGGGGGGGGGGGTCGACAGTTGATACCTTAATATTTTTGGTGTGTGTGTGTGTGTGTGTGTGTATGTGTGTGTGTGTGTGTAGTAATAGCTGTACTTTCCTTCATCTAGTATATCTACCTGAACTAGTATCTACCTGT
The DNA here is from genome assembly GCA_958450375.1 of Homarus gammarus. NCBI lineage: Eukaryota > Metazoa > Arthropoda > Malacostraca > Decapoda > Nephropidae > Homarus > Homarus gammarus. The sequence goes on along the minus strand of CAUDMG010000972.1, from coordinate 262,046 downwards.
TCTAGTAACTCTTTTACCTGTACTAGTATCTACCTATACTAGTAACTCTTTTACCTGTACTAGTATCTACCTGTTCTAGTAACTCTTTTACCTGTACTAGTAACTCTTTTACCTGTACTAGTATCTACCTGTACTAGTAACTCTTTTACCTGTACTAGTAACTCTTTTACCTGTACTAGTATCTACCTGTACTAGTAACTCTTTTACCTGTACTAGTAACTCTTTTACCTGTACTAGTATCTACCTGTACTAGTAACTCTTTTACCTGTACTAGTAACTCTTTTACCTGTACTAGTATCTACCTGTACTAGTAACTCTTTTACCTGTACTAGTATCTACCTGTACTAGTAACTCTTTTACCTGTACTAGTAACTCTTTTACCTGTACTAGTATCTACCTGTACTAGTAACTCTTTTACCTGTACTAGTAACTCTTTTACCTGTACTAGTATCTACCTGTACTAGTAACTCTTTTACCTGTACTAGTAACTCTTTTACCTGTACTAGTATCTACCTGTTCTAGTAACTCTTTTACCTGTACTAGTAACTCTTTTACCTGTACTAGTATCTACCTGTACTAGTAACTCTTTTACCTGTACTAGTAACTCTTTTACCTGTACTAGTAACTCTTTTACCTGTACTAGTAACTCTTTTACCTGTACTAGTATCTACCTGTACTAGTAACTCTTTTACCTGTACTAGTATCTACCTGTACTAGTAACTCTTTTACCTGTACTAGTAACTCTTTTACCTGTACTAGTATCTACCTGTACTAGTAACTCTTTTACCTGTACTAGTAACTCTTTTACCTGTACTAGTATCTACCTGTACTAGTAACTCTTTTACCTGTACTAGTAACTCTTTACCTGTACTAGTATCTACCTGTTCTAGTAACTCTTTTACCTGTACTAGTAACTCTTTTACCTGTACTAGTATCTACCTGTACTAGTAACTCTTTACCTGTACTAGTATCTACCTGTTCTAGTAACTCTTTTACCTGTACTAGTATCTACCTATACTAGTAACTCTTTTACCTGTACTAGTAACTCTTTTACCTGTATTAGTATCTACCTGTACTAGTAACTCTACCTGTCTAGTACTTTTACCTGTACTAGTAACTCTTTTACCTGTACTAGTAACTACCTTACTAGTACTCTTTACCTGGACTAGTATCTACCTGTTCTAGTAACTCTTTTACCTGTACTAGTAACTCTTTTACCTGTACTAGTATCTACCTGTACTAGTAACTCTTTACCTGTACTAGTATCTACCTGTACTAGTAACTCTTTACCTGTACTAGTAACTCTTTTACCTGTACTAGTATCTACCTGTACTAGTAACTCTTTTACCTGTACTAGTATCTACCTGTACTAGTAACTCTTTACCTGTACTAGTATCTACCTGTACTAGTAACTCTTTTACCTGTACTAGTATCTACCTGTACTAGTAACTCTTTACCTGTACTAGTATCTACCTGTACTAGTAACTCTTTTACCTGTACTAGTATCTACCTGTACTAGTAACTCTTTACCTGTACTAGTATCTACCTGTACTAGTAACTCTTTTACCTGTACTAGTATCTACCTGTACTAGTAACTCTTTACCTGTACTAGTATCTACCTGTACTAGTAACTCTTTACCTGTACTAGTATCTTCCTGTTCTAGTAAATCTTTACCTGTACTAGTAACTCTTTTACCTGTACTAGTATCTACCTGTACTAGTAACTCTTTTACCTGTACTAGTATCTACCTGTACTAGTAACTCTTTTACCTGTACTAGTATCTACCTGTACTAGTAACTCTTTTACCTGTACTAGTATCTACCTGTACTAGTAACTCTTTACCTGTACTAGTATCTACCTGTACTAGTAACTCTTTTACCTGTACTAGTAACTCTTTTACCTGTACTAGTATCTACCTGTACTAGTAACTCTTTACCTGTACTAGTATCTACCTGTACTAGTAACTCTTTACCTGTACTAGTAACTCTTTTACCTGTACTAGTATCTACCTGTACTAGTAACTCTTTTACCTGTACTAGTAACTCTTTTACCTGTACTAGTATCTACCTGTACTAGTAACTCTTTACCTGTACTAGTATCTACCTGTACTAGTAACTCTTTACCTGTACTAGTATCTACCTGTTCTAGTAACTCTTTACCTGTACTAGTATCTACCTGTTCTAGTAACTCTTTACCTGTACTAGTATCTACCTGTACTAGTACTACTGCTAGTAACTCTTTACCTGTACTAGTATCTACCTGTTCTAGTAACTCTTTACCTGTACTAGTAGCTACCTGTACTAGTATCTACCTGTACTAGTATCTACCTGTACTAGTAACTCTTTTACCTGTACTAGTATCTACCTGTACTAGTAACTCTTTTACCTGTACTAGTATCTACCTGTACTAGTAACTCTTTTACCTGTACTAGTATCTACCTGTACTAGTAACTCTTTTACCTGTACTAGTAACTCTTTTACCTGTACTAGTATCTACCTGTACTAGTAACTCTTTTACCTGTACTAGTAACTCTTTTACCTGTACTAGTATCTACCTGTACTAGTAACTCTTTTACCTGTACTAGTAACTCTTTTACCTGTACTAGTATCTACCTGTACTAGTAACTCTTTACCTGTACTAGTATCTACCTGTACTAGTAACTCTTTACCTGTACTAGTAACTCTTTACCTGTACTAGTATCTACCTGTTCTAGTAACTCTTTACCTGTACTAGTATCTACCTGTACTAGTATCTACCTGTTCTAGTAACTCTTTACCTGTACTAGTATCTACCTGTACTAGTATCTACCTGTACTAGTATCTACCTGTACTAGTAACTCTTTTACCTGTACTAGTATCTACCTGTACTAGTAACTCTTTACCTGTACTAGTATCTACCTGTACTAGTAACTCTTTACCTGTACTAGTAACTCTTTTACCTGTACTAGTATCTACCTGTACTAGTAACTCTTTTACCTGTACTAGTAACTCTTTTACCTGTACTAGTATCTACCTGTACTAGTAACTCTTTTACCTGTACTAGTAACTCTTTTACCTGTACTAGTATCTACCTGTACTAGTAACTCTTTTACCTGTACTAGTAACTCTTTTACCTGTACTAGTATCTACCTGTACTAGTAACTCTTTTACCTGTACTAGTATCTACCTGTTCTATTATCTACCTGTACTAGTATCTACCTGTACTAGTAACTCTTTACCTGTACTAGTATCTACCTGTTCTAGTATCTACCTGTACTAGTATCTACCTGTTCTAGTAACTCTTTACCTGTACTAGTATCTACCTGTACTAGTAACTCTTTACCTGTACTAGTATCTACCTGTACTAGTATCTACCTGTTCTAGTAACTCTTTTACCTGTACTAGTATCTATCTGTACTAGTATCTACCTGTACTAGTAACTCTTTACCTGTACTAGTATCTACCTGTACTAGTATCTACCTGTACTAGTATCTACCTGTACTAGTAACTCTTTTACCTGTACTAGTAACTCTTTTACCTGTACTAGTAACTCTTTACCTGTACTAGTATCTACCTGTACTAGTAACTCTTTACCTGTACTAGTATCTACCTGTACTAGTATCTACCTGTTCTAGTAAATCTTTTACCTGTACTAGTATCTATCTGTACTAGTATCTACCTGTACTAGTAACTCTTTACCTGTACTAGTATCTACCTGTACTAGTATCTACCTGTACTAGTAACTCTTTACCTGTACTAGTATCTACCTGTACTAGTATCTACCTGTTCTAGTAACTCTTTTGCCTGTACTAGTATCTACCTGTACTAGTATCTACCTGTACTAGTAACTCTTTACCTGTACTAGTATCTACCTGTACTAGTAACTCTTTACCTGTACTAGTATCTACCTGTACTAGTAACTCTTTACCTGTACTAGTATCTACCTGTACTAGTATCTACCTGTTCTAGTAACTCTTTTACCTGTACTAGTATCTACCTGTACTAGTAACTCTTTACCTGTACTAGTATCTACCTGTACTAGTATCTACCTGTACTAGTATCTACCTGTACTAGTATCTACCTGTACTAGTATCTACCTGTATTAGTAACTCTTTACCTGTACTAGTATCTACCTGTACTAGTAACTCTTTACCTGTACTAGTATCTACCTGTACTAGTAACTCTTTACCTGTACTAGTATCTACCTGTACTAGTATCTACCTGTACTAGTATCTACCTGTACTAGTATCTACCTGTACTAGTAACTCTTTTACCTGTACTAGTATCTACCTGTACTAGTAACTCTTTTACCTGTACTAGTATCTACCTGTACTAGTATCTACCTGTACTAGTAACTCTTTACCTGTACTAGTATCTACCTGTACTAGTATCTACCTGTACTAGTAACTCTTTACCTGTACTAGTATCTACCTGTACTAGTAACTCTTTACCTGTACTAGTATCTACCTCTACTAGTAACTCTTTACCTGTACTAGTATCTACCTGTACTAGTAACTCTTTACCTGTACCTGACTAGTAACTCTTTACCTGTACTAGTATCTACCTGTACTAGTAACTCTTTACCTGTACTAGTATCTACCTGTTCTAGTAACTTTTTACCTGTACTAGTAACTCTTTTACCTGTGCTAGTAACTCTTTTACCTGTACTAGTATCTACCTGTACTAGTATCTACCTGTACTAGTAACTCTTTTACCTGTACTAGTATCTACCTGTACTAGTAACTCTTTTACCTGTACTAGTAACTCTTTTACCTGTGCTAGTAACTCTTTTACCTGTACTAGTATCTACCTGTACTAGTATCTACCTGTACTAGTAACTCTTTTACCTGTACTAGTATCTACCTGTACTAGTAACTTTTTTACCTGTACTAGTATCTACCTGTACTAGTAACTCTTTTACCTATACTAGTAACTCTTTTACCTGTACTAGTAACTCTTACCTGTACTATTATCTACCTGTACTAGTAACTTTTTTACCTGTACTATTATCTACCTGTACTAGTAACTCTTTTACCTGTACTAGTATCTACCTGTACTAGTAACTTCTTTACCTGTACTAGTATCTTCATCAGTACCTTTACCTGTTGCTAATGGGTAAATAAAACTAAATCTAATGAAGTAACAGACGATTTCAGGACCAGCGACTTTGAGTTGGACAGACAAACAGACAGACGGGAAGTAAAAGAAATTGACAGATTTTTTTTTACTGTCAATATTCCGTCAACTTCACAAAAACCTCAGAGTGACGAACGTAAACAAAGATAAAAGTAGAGAATAGAGATAGACGGGAAGGAGGAAATTAAACACCTGACGATACAGTTGATAGACAGACAGATTGACAACTGGACAGGTGGAGGAAAAAAAATATCGACGAACAAGGAAACGAAATATTGGACTAAAAAAAAAAAAAAAACTAAAAAAAGATTGAATGGTGATGAAGAATTTAAAGTGTGTGTGTGTGTGTGTGTGTGTGTGTGTGTGTGTGTGGCAGGAGAGAAGGAATGTATATGAAGGTGAGGTAGGAAGAGGGAGGGAAGGTGAGGGAGGGTACAAAGGTGAGGTAGGAAGAAGGAGGGAAGGTGAGGGAGGGTACAGAGGTGATATATGACTTCCTTCTCCCTCACCCTTCACGACCCCTTCCTACCCCTCACGACCCTCTCCTACCCCTTCACGCCCCCTTCCTACCCCTCACGCCCCCTTCCTACCCCCTCAAGCCCCCTTCCTACCCCCTCACGCCCCTCTCCTACCCCTCGCGACCCCTCCCTACCCCTCACGACCCCTCCCTACCCCTCACGACCCCTCCCTACCCCTCACGACCCCTCCCTACCCTTCACGACCATCTCCTACCCCTCACGACCCTCTCCTACCCCCTCACGACCCCTCCCTACCCCTCACGACCCCTTCCTACCCCTCACGACCCCCTCCCTACCCCCTCACGATCCTTTCCAACCCCTCACAACCCCTCCATACCCCTCACGCCCCCTCCCTACCCCTCACGACCCCTCTCCTACCCCCTCACGACCCCCTCCTACCCCTCACGACCCTCTCCTACCCCTCACGACCCCTCCCTACCCCTCACGACCCCATTCCTGCCCTCTCCTTGCACTTTCTCACATCATTCTTCACGCCCTCCACCTCTTACAATCCTCCCCCCCCCCTTCCTGTGTCAGCCCGAGCGTGCCCGATGTCACCCCCCCCCCCCGACTCATCATATCCCCCACCCCCTCTTTCCCATCATAAACGTCTTCAGGTGGGGGTGGGTTGGGCGTGGGCTGGGTTGGGCGTGGGGTGGATGTAGGATGGTGTGGGGTAGGGAAGCGGGAAGAAAGGAGTGGAGGTGGGGAGAAGTGGGCTTTGATGTGGGGTGAGACGGTGTGAGGTGGGTGTGGGTGAGGTGGAGAAGGATGGGTTGTCGTGGGTTGGATGTAGGATGGGCGTGGGTTGGGGAGTGGTGGGGTAGGATGGGTGGGGAGGGAAGGGGAGTTTTGGGGTTGGTTGAGCGTGGGTGGGGAGGGAAGGGAAGGGGTGGGCGTGGGTGGGGAGGGAAGGGGTGGGCGTGGGCGGCCACAAAGGACTCGCCACCATCACCGTCTTGGTTCTCACGCTGCTCACTCAAGATGAACACACTACCGTTCTCCTCACTCAGTCCCTCTCTCTCTGCCGCAGGGAAGCCGGTCACCACTCACCCACCCAACCACCCACCACACGCCAAGCCACCCACCACTCACCCACCCCACCACCCACTCCTCACCAACCACCAACCACACGCAAAGCCACCCACCACTCACCCACCCAACCCCACCACTCACCCACCCAACCACCGACCACACGCCAAGCCACCCACCACTCACCCACCCCACCACACGCCAAGCCGCCCACCACTCACCCACCCAACCACCAGCCACCCACCACACGCCAAGCCACCCACCACTCACCCACCCAACCCCACCACTCACCCATCCCACCACACGCCAAGCCGCCCACCACTCACACCCACCACACCCCAGCCAAATGCAACTCGCCAACTTCTCTCGAAAGTATACAGGCCACCCACCCACCCATCCATCCATCCACACAGGCGGCTTATCCACCCACTTGGTCCCATCCACCAAACATACAGGGGACCATTTGCTGGACCACCTACCAATGCAACTGTCGCCACCCACCCCCCACCCCCCACCCACAGCACGCGAGGCCGCCCACCTCTCCAAGACCGAAGTGTCGCTCACCATCACACTATCATACCGGTGCCACCCACCCACCCAAGACAGGTGGCGAGGGGGGGGGGGGGGGAGAACTGCCACCCACCACGACGTAAGTGTGATAAGTGATGATAGTTTTCTGACGGTGGTGAAGGTGAGGGAGAGAGGGAGTGTGGGAGAGAGGGAGGGAGTGAGGGAGTGAGGGAGTGAGTGAGGGAGGGAGAGAGGGAGTGAGTGAGGGAGTGAGGGAGAGAGAGTGAGTGAGGGAGTGAGGGAGTGTTGGAGAGAGGGAGTGAGTGAGGGAGTGAGGGAGTGTGGGAGTGAGGGAGTGAGGGAGTGAGTGAGGGAGAGAGGGAGTGAGTGAGGGAGAGAGGGAGTGAGTGAGGGAGTGAGGAAGTGTGGGAGAGAGGGAGTGAGTGAGGGAGAGAGGGAGTGAGTGAGGGAGAGAGGGAGTGAGTGAGGGAGTATGGGAGTGTGGGAGTGAGGGAGGGAGTGTGGGAGAGAGGGAGTGAGTGAGGGAGTGTGGGAGAGAGGGAGTGAGTGAGGGAGTGTGGGAGAGAGGGAGTGAGTGAGGGAGAGAGGGAGTGAGTGAGGGAGTGAGGGAGAGAGGGAGTGAGTGAGGGAGAGAGGGAGTGAGTGAGGGAGTGAGGGAGAGAGAGTGAGTGAGTGAGGGAGTGAGGGAGAGAGGGAGTGAGTGAGGGAGTGGGAGAGAGGGAGTGAGTGAGGAGTGTGGGAGAGAGGGAGTGAGTGAGGGAGTGTGGGAGAGAGGGAGTGAGTGAGGGAGAGAGGGAGTGAGTGAGGGAGAGAGGGAGTGAGTGAGGGGGAGTGAGTGAGGGAATGTGGGAGAGGGGGAGTGAGGGAGTTACGTCATCACTCCTGCCTGTGTGTCGTGGTGACGTTTTACTTTTGTTTTTAAGAGTAGCTGCTTGTTTATTGTGCACCCTATGATTATCTTAGGCACATTTGTATAAAATTGTGTCCAAGTTACCTGCAGTATGTGGAAATAACGCTAATTGGCATACCTGAAGATTAGACACCCCAGCTTATTTCAACTGAAGGTAACCATCCTAATGCTAACCTAACCTAACCAACCCCCCCCCCCCTCAACTAGCGTTAGGGTGTTTAATAAAGGGAAATTAGCTAGGGTGTCTAATCTTCAGGTGATTCTTATTTTCTATCGTGGTCCCCCCCCCCCCCCCCGTGTCTATATATACCTGCTAAATTTCTCTCATTATACCTGTAAGTTTAATTAGTGTTTTGGTCTTACCTGTAGGAACCTTTTAAGTCCACCTGGACGATGGGAGTTACTCAATTCACCTCCAATCAAGATAAACATTAATGTAAGGCTGAGTTTACCTCTTGGAGAGACAATCAACACCAGGTGAACATCTCTTTACATTACCCGCGTCACCTGTCCTAGTATTATTATCCTCAGGTGTTAGATTGATTCATATCTCATTCATTCACTGACCACAAACACGAATAATGATGATGTAAAATTAACCTCCCACCGTATGCGCTGTGGGTAACCAAAGCATCAGATAAGATCACCAGCATCACCCCAGTGTGTTCAATATTGACTCCCTGCACGGTGAAACTTTTTTTTTTTATCAGGTAGATCCATAATTAATTACCACCAGCGCCAGGGGGTGAGTTTTTATTCTGGTGGTGGCCGAGTTTCCGTCCGCGTGGCTAGTGGTGCAGAAAATGTTTGGTGAGGCCCCGTGAATACTAATAGTCGTGAGGTCTTGAGAGGGTCGACGAGTGTGCCGGCCGCCCTCCCTCTTGCTATGTCGCCTCGCCTTCCAGATTCATGCACAACACACATTGTTTCTGGGTCACTGAGGCGCTAACATGGGTCATTGAGGCTTTAACATGGGTCACTGAGGCTCCAACACGGGTCACTGAGGCTCCAACACGAGTCACTGAGGTTCCAACACTCCTAAGTCATTTAGGCTCCAACACACTGACCTTAGATCACTGAAGCTCCAACACGGGTCACTGAAAATGTAACTTACGACTACAGTAACGTGCCGGCTACAGTGACGTGACGACTACAGTGACGTGACGACTACAGTGACGTGACGACTACAGTGACGTGCCGACTACAGTGACGTGCCGACTACAATGACTTGCCGACTACAGTGACGTGACGACTACAGTGACGTGACGACTACAGTGACGTGACGACCATAGTGTCCTCAAGTGCCAGGAACACTTACTCCTTTATACTCCATTACACACCATTATATTCCATCATACACCATTATACACCATTATACAACCAATAGACACCATTATACTCAGTTATGCACCATTATACACCATTATACACCATCATACACCATCATACACCATTATACAACCAATAGACGCCATTATCCTCAGTTATACACCATTATACACCATTATACACCATCATACACCATTATACACTATCATACACCATTATACAACCAATAGACGCCATTATACTCAGTTATACACCATTATACTCAGTTATGCACCATTATACACCATTAATAAATCTCTAACACTCGCCTGGTGTTCAGTTCCTCATTAGAATAAAACTGAACTGGTCAAGAGCCCATGTAAATAACACAGTCAAGGCAGCCTCGTACCGTCTCTACATGCTACGACGACTCAGGTCACTTGGGACACCCACGCCAGAGCTGAGGACCATCTACAACGCCTATATTCTCCCCAAACTAACGTATGCGTCACCAGCCTGGTCGTCTTCTCTCAACTCATTCCAACAACGTCAGTTAGAGAAGATACAGAAAAGGGTCTGCAGAATCATGTTCGGCGCAGAATACTCCGGCTACACCAACGCTCTCTCCACCCTGGAAATGCCATCCCTCAGTGACCTCCACCACCAAGCACTGGAAAGGTTTGGCCGTGGACTACTGCACCACCCTCGCCACCTCCTGCAGCCCCCCACCCACCTCGCGCAGTCCGCCACTACAACAAAATTCAGCCCATAAGAGCCCGCACCGATAGATATAAGAACAGCACCATCCCATCTATTGTTAAAATAAAAAACAACTCCTGATTTATGTACTGTACAGCCCTGTAAATGTATTCAATGCATATTATATCATTATGTCTAAATCAAATGCAAGTCTGTATATTTTCACCCACCGGCTGCAACTCTATTAATAAACCGTTTATTATTATTATTATTATTATTATTATTATTACACTCCACCATACAGTCGTGTGTGTGTGTGGTAGGTGGAGGATGACACACACACACACACACACACTCCACTCCACTCCACCATACAGTCGAGTGTGTGTGTGGTAGGTGGAGGATGACACACACACACACACACACACACACACACACACGGAATCCATCAGACTCTCTATCCCTTGTGTCTTGTGAGAGGGAATGTCGTTAACTCTGTATACACCACGATGTGTGTGTGTGTGTGTGTGTGTGTGTGTGTGTGTGTGTGTGTCTTTGTTTTATTTGTGTTTTTCTTTTGTATGTATGTACTGTATGTATGTATGTATGTATGTATGTATGAAGCTGGCTGGAGCTTCTGTACGTGCACAGAGAGAGAGGCAGAGACGAAGTAACACACACACACACACACACACACACACACACACACCGAATACTTAAAACTTTATGTTATCAAAGTGTTACTAAGGATGTATTTCCTACTGCGACTGTCATGTGCGTGTTTGCTTGTGTGTGTGTGTGTGTGTGTGTGTGTGTGTGTGTGAATTACCGTGAGAACTCAAATTTCTTGCTTGCATGGCGTGCGTGTGACTGTCATTTAAGTGTGTGTGTGTGTCTGTCTGTCTGTCTGTCTGTCTCTCTGTCTGTCTGTCAGTCAGTCTGTCTGTTTGTTTGTTTGTGTATGTTGGTCTCTATGTTTGTGTCTTACATTGACGTGTATGTGTGTTTGTGTGTGTTTGCGTACGTGCGTATGTGTGTGTGTGTGTGTGTGTGTGTGTGTGTGTGTGAATTTGAGAGCCGTGGACATGAGAGTTACACACGAATATGAATTTAGTCATGAGAGTGTGTGTCCGTTATTGTTAGATGACCGTAATGACAAGTTAATGTCCGTTGTTGTTGATGAGTGTCCTAAGTAACACCAGTTAGGACATCCTACCCTCCTCCCTACCCCCTCCCAACCTCTCCCTTATCCGTACATATATAAATAGGACACTAACTCCCTGAAAACATTATCACCTAAGAACGTAAAATAATCACCCATGAACGTAAAAATTATCACCCATGAACAAAAGAACATCGCCCCCTTTATGTGACTGAACTTTTTACACACAGTAACTGGCTTTAGGAACACAGATCTAACTCCCTATTATGTAAAACTCAATAAACTTGTACGTTTATTTACATTTAGAGTGGTGGAAGTTACTATTAATTCAGCATAATGGATATATGTGGTTGGCTTTGGTGTTAGTGAAGAGTATAGACTAGTGCGTGATGCTAGCAACAGGTAGTAGGCCCGTCCAGGCTACTAGTTGCTCCTCAGCCCGAGTCCGTCCTACCAGATTACCTCAATTTCGTGAATGTCTTCCTCCGTATTTTTGTTATTGCCAGGGTTATCCAATTGGTTAGATAACATGTTTTCTTTTATGGATATTATTTATATTCATCTAGAATTAATGCAATAGGTGTTCATAGTCAGGCGGAATGGTTATTTCTGGTAAGGTTTTATGAAGAAAGTATCGGATGGCAGAATTTGATTTTGGCGGGGTAGTGTGGGTAGTGGCCGGGTGGTGGCAGCACCTCCCGCGACAACAACACGCGCCCGCCGCCCGCCACGTGGAGCCCCACACAGCACACTTTCTGGCGCGAGGCACCTTCATCGCTGCGTAGTGCTCACTTGTTACCTCTTATTAATTCTTCCTCTGGTTAATTTTCTTCATTATTTTCCTCATATGTGAATTATTATTAATGTTGACAAATAAACGTAGTAATATGGTTGAAAGATTTTTTCTTAATTGATTAATGTAATATTTTTTGTATAATCTAGATATGGAAAAACGATTTTAGTATGTCAAAAAAATAATTGTAATAAATAAAACCTGATATAAATTTGTTTGTAAGGAATGTAAGGAACTATCGTGCGAGGATATCCACCAATCAAAAATAAAAAACTATATTCGGTTCAACACATCCATAACAGTTAACCTCACTCCCTACATCAAGACACGTCTGAATTTCTCCAGTTTCCAGTTACAATGTGAGGGCGCCATTTTATCGACTCAAAAGAAACCATTGAAAATCTTTGAGGCTACACGACAGGTCTGGGAGAGGGGCCTCGTCCCTGGCTTATCTCCCGCCACTCCACACACCCCGGCAAAAACGGTGGTCGGTGGCTGGGATCTTCCCGCCTCTGTGTTTCAAGTACCAACGGGAGTACTGTCTCTTTTTTTTGCCCATGTTAAGGTCATCTTTGTCTCGTTTTTGTGTTTATGCTATAATGGTCTTAACTCGGCACAATTTAACAGGTTCGTGTTATTGAAACTATCGGATTTAACTTGAACAAAGATATAAGCCTTTGATTCAAATGTTAGGCTAAATTCAATAAGTTATTTGAATTTCTGATATATATATATATATATATATGTGTGTGTGTGTGTGTGAGTAAAAATACTTGGCTCACAATATATATGATTTTAATAGTTTGATGACTTTAAGAGTTATTTAAATCACCGATGTTTATATATTAAAAAACACGGAAAATATGACCCAGCAACTTGTATAATTTCAGTAAACATAAGCAGCGAGCAGCATACTGTCCACCCAACAACCCCGCGAGGGACGACTGGCGTGTGACAGTAAAACCACATTGCATTAATGAAGGTCATTCTGGTTATCTGACAATTATATGTTGATGAAGGAGAAGAAGCAGTCACTAATGTGTTGCGTGTGTGTGTGTGTGTGTGTGTGTAGACGATGACAACACCAGCATGCAGCCCTCCGTGTCCCCCAGTGGTCGTGCTGTGGGATACTGCCTTGAAAGTAGTTCCTCTTTGAAAGTTTGTTCTTCCTTGAGAGTAGATCGTTCTTCAGCAGTACCTCATCCTTGAAATTAGTTCTGTGAATAGTACTCTTCAAAATAATTCATCCTTGAAAGAAGTATTTCCTTGAAAAGTAATTCAGTAAAGGATTTATAAATTATTACTATATTAATGATACAAGGAAACATAGTAATAGTTGTTGTTTTCTTTCTGATAAATGGTCAGTGAAAATTTTACTCGGAATATGACGTTTACAATTTTATTTTTTTTTTAAATAGAATTATGACGAATTCTTGAGTGAAGTAAATCATGTTGTCAGGAAAATCGTGAGTTTATATTGAAGGATTAAGTGTTGCGTCACCCGCCAGGCCGCCCCGCGCGCTTCTGATGCGCATTTGTCTCACCTCAACACCCACTGTGTGTTTGAGTGTGTGATGGGTTTTAAAACAACCTACAACATGGCGAGGCTCTCAACCAACGCCAGTGATCCAAGTCGTGTCCGAGAAGCAATAAAGGAAACGTTCGCACGGTGGCTGTGACGCCTTGCATTCACAGCACCAAATTTATCGTCGTCTCCAGGCCATCTACGCTGGTGTGTGTGTGTGTGGAGCCCATCCCCTTGCCCCCTCGTGCCCCCGCCCCCCTGGGCCGCTCCTGCCCCCGGCCTGCCCCTGGGGTTTCCTCTCAAGACGTGGGAACGGCTGCCGCGCACACCACAAGCCACTGGCTGAGATGATCCGCCACCGCCCGCCCCTCGCCCACACACTCCCTCCCACCAACAGTGTACTACGCCTTAACTCACCCCACATGCTGCACACAACACCATTTGTTACCTCACTACTAAACTGATAATATTTGTCATATAACTGGTAGTAAGAACAGTGTGGGTGTGTGGGGCGGGATGGATGACGGGGGCGAGGAAGTAGTAAGGATGGAGGCAGGCGGGGCTACTGGAGATGAGGCCGTTGTTAATTCCCGGTCGCGCTGGGGAGCCGCCGGCCCGCACCTGCCTCGCTTTCCCACGTTCTACACTCTCCTGTTTGTTTGTTCTCTTGTTTCCCTAGGCACTCCTGCACGCTCGTTGACCAACCACTGTTATCATTTGGACGGATTTTGCTATTTCTTCTTGTTGGTTCACTCTTACCTCGACCAAAATGTGACTTTTCTTGAATAGCATTTGTACCTTAACCTGATTCATTTACATAACGGATATTTACACCAGAGTGAAGTACCGTTCTCTTACAAGATAACTTGATTATTATTTATTAAAGCTTTATACAGAGGTGTAGTTACAGTAATCAACCTATTAGTTACAACCAGTTAGTCAGGGTCACAGTTGCATGCCGTCCACCCTTCTCCCCGCGCGTCATCACAACAACTTGCTCTCCTGACCACACGAAACGTCGACAAATATGTAATTATAACGCTTGTGGACAGTCATACCCCAGGGACCTGCAACCTTCGCCTTCTACTACTAACATTTTCGTGGACTTATTTTTTCTCCTCTTCTTTAATTTCGAGTGTTTGCGTCGTCACGATCTCCAGCCCTGGCGAACCATGCGGGCGCTGCGGTTTGTGGAATGGCACATTAAACATCACATCACCGCCATCATCATTAGCATGTTGACACCACACTTTCTCTTGGACTCTTGTCTAGGCGTTTATACAAGTGGCGTTCAACCTCCAAGGAAAGTGTTGGAACCTGTAGAGAAGTGCTAAACTAATGCTCGTAGTGTTTTTGATATCATTTTGAATATTATGAAATAAATCAGATGGAGAAAAGTTTGTGGTGGAATATTACTCTACGTTAATGTTTTGTTAAGAAATGTATTACATATAGTGAAGGTAATGGTTACTGTAGGTGTGTGTTATCTCGTAAACAAAGAAACAGAAGCGGTACTGAACTGGGAAGTGGGTAGCGTACCGGCCACCTTACACACACACACTCACACACACACACTTCCTCCGTCTCTCTCACCACACACCTGCACATTACCGTAACTCTCTCCCCCATTGACCCGCCTATCTCCTTAAGTGCTACACACCTGTATGACTTCATTAACCTGCGCTACCCATTAATCACCTGTATAAACTAACTGTACCTGGCGGATCATTGTATTTGCCTTGCTATTAGTGCGACGTTCATCACCACCGCCTTGTGTTAAATTTCTTTGTTGTAGTGAAGCGTCATTTGTGTTGTGGTAGGCTTTTGTGGGTTGTTAAAGAAATTGAGTTGTGTTGTAATAGTGTGTTTATAGTGTATGTCCAGGTGTTGATTTTGGGGATTGTGTTACTATGCTTTCGACAGCTGAGGTCTCCAAAAAGGTGTCCATGTAAGTCCACAATAGAGGCGATTTACTTAACCCCTTGAATACGATGACTTAACCCTTTCGTACTCAAGGGGTTAAGTTATCGTACTCAAGAGGCTAAGTTATCGTACTCAAGAGGCTAAGTTATCGTACTCAAGAGGCTAAGTTATCGTACTCAAGAGGCTAAGTTATCGTACTCAAGAGGCTAAGTTATCGTACTCAAGAGGCTAAGTTATCGTACTCAAGGGGCTAAGTTATCGTACTCAAGGGGTTAAGTTATCGTACTCAAGAGGCTAAGTTATCGTACTCAAGAGGCTAAGTTATCGTACTCAAGGGGTTAAGTTATCACATTCATAGAGTTAAGTCATTGTATTCAAAGGGTTAAGAGGAGTTAAATGAACGCTTAGAGAGAATTACAAGACTTGGTTTTTTTTTTTACATAGAACAGTTACTTTGTATTAGAAGAAGAAGAAGAAGAGGAAAAAGAAGAGTAAGCAGCTTCCCATCCAGGTCTCAGTGTTTTATGACCAGAGAAGTTGTATACCACTTTTTACAACACTTCCGGGTTACCTTGTGAGTTCAGTATACCACTTTATGTCTCCTTGCTCCTGAAGACGATTTGATTTTTGGGATAACTGTCTTAGTTTTGGTTTGGTTTGATTAGGTTAGGGTTAGGTTAGGTTAGAAATAATCGTATTAGTATAGAGGTTAGCTACATATTCTTTGAGATTGAAAATTAATGTATGGGATTAAGGGATGACACCTCCTCTTAATCCTCCTCCTCCTCCTCCTCCTCTTCATCTAGGAGGTTGAGGGTCACTTCCGGGTGCGGGTAGAGCTCTTGTGTCTCCCGATCCGCATATATTGAATCTCGAGACCTGTGTGGGAGGACCTGCGTGGGAGGACCTGCGTGGGAGGACCTGTGAGGGAGGACCTGTGTGGGAGGACCTGTGAGGGAGGACCTGTGTGGGAGGACCTGTGAAGGAGGACCTGTGTGGTTGGACCTGTGTGGGAGGACCTGTGAAGGAGGACCTGTGTGGTTGGACCTGTGTGGGAGGACCTGTGAGGGAGGACCTGTGAGGGAGGACCTGTGTGGGAGGACCTGTGAGGGAGGACCTGCGTGGGAGGACCTGCGTGGGAGGACCTGTGTGGGAGGACCTGTGTGGGAGGACCTGTGAGGGAGGACCTGCGTGGGTGGACCTGCGTGGGAGGACCTGTGTGGGAGGACCTGTGTGGGAGGACCTGTGTGGGAGGACCTGTGTGGGAGGACCTGTGAGGGAGGACCTGTGAGGGAGGACCTGTGTGGGAGGACCTGCGTGGGAGGACCTGCGTGGGAGGACCTGCGTGGGAGGACCTGTGAGGGAGGACCTGTGAGGGAGAACCTGTAAGGGAGGACCTGTGAGGGACGATATTTCTGAATAAATCTATCTATCTATCTATCTATCTATCTATCAGAGGTTCGAGTGTATTTTAAGTGGTCAATTGTCTTCTTTACCTTTTCTAAATTAATTTCTTACCTGGTCATTGGGATTACCTGAAGCTTCGCCCTCTCCCTTCTTTGACCTGAAGATTAACCACCCTAATGCTATTTGGGGGGTTAGGTTAGGTTAGGATGGCTAATCTTCATGTGATCCGCAACCTCCCCTTCCCTCCCTCCTCTCTTCCCCCTCCCTCCTCTCTTCCCCCTCCCTCCTCTCTTCCCTCTTCTCCCCTCCCCCTTCCCTCTTCTCCCCTCCCCCCATCCCTCCTCTCTTCCCCCCTCCCACCTCTCCTAACCCTCCCCCTCATCTCTTCCCCCAGGTCTCCACCCCTCTCTCACCCCGGGGCCGTCCTTCACTGCAGTAGTCTAGGCATGCGTCCACGTGCGTCACCACACACACACACACGTACACCTGTATCCTGTGTGCATGTATACATACCTCAATCATGTGCACATACATACACACACCACTCATACACGTACATACATACATACATACATACACCACTCATACACATACATACATACACACATACGTCAGCAGCAGGTGTAGGCAGGGTGTCAGGTGTAGGCAGGGTGTCAGGTGTGTTGGTAAGGGTGTGTAGGGGGAACCCAAGGCGTCACCCAACTTGTTCAGGATGTTGTGTTAGCGTCCCTCCCTCTCTGTCTGTCTGTGTGTCTCTGCGTGTGTGTGTGTGTGTGTGTGTGTGTATTTGTGTGTCTGTCTTATTTACCTGTATGACTGTCCCTGTTTACTACCTGTCTGATTCCTCTCATTAATTTGCTCCCTGTCTGTCTGTCTCCTGTCTGTCAGCCATAGCACCTGTCACTGGTTGCTCATGTATGTAAAGATATGTACGACTCATCTGTGTGCATGTACGTTCATGTATACTACAGCATGTGTACAAACAGGTGTAAACCATTTTTATGTGTACATGTGTGTGTGCGCCTCTCTTAATGTTCAGCGTGTGTACATCGACATATAATTTACCATGTGCACCTGTGTGTGTCTTCCTTACCTACCAGTGGAGTGTACACATTGACATGTAAATATACGCACACAACCACACAACTCTACACGTGTACAAACATACATACCACGGCGTGTGCACATCCAGTGTATAAATCACCAACATGTGTACATCTGGATAGGTATACATGTACGTTTTTCCCTCAGCTTGACCTTGTTTTTTGTACACATCCATGTAGATCGTTCGTGTACACATTGCGTAACGGCAATTTCCCTCCGTGTTTGGGTGGTTGCTAACGACGTCCTGTTTACACCTGAACCTGTAGAGAAAAAACCTGCAGTGGATGTGCCGGGGGCCTGCCGACCTGTACTGTGTGTGCGCGCGTGTGTGTGTGTGTATGTGTGTGCGCGAGGGAGAGAGAGAGAGAGAGAGAGAGAGAGAGTGTTTGTTTTTGGTGTGTGTGTGTGTATGTGTGTGTGTTTTTTTGGTGTATGGGAGAGTGTTTGTGTGTGTGTAGAAGGGGAGTGTAGGAGTGAGTGTGTGTATGTGTGTGTATGAGTGTTTTTTATGCGCATGTGCGTGCATGTGCGTGTGTTGGATACTTGTGTTTATGAGTGACTTGAAGGGTGAAATATCGGGGTTTTTATCTGTATGTGTGTGTATAGAGGAAATGTATGTATGTATGTATGTATTTATTTCATAAGAATATATGTAAGTTATGTACAGTATGTGTGTGTGTGTGTGTGTACTGTACGTCTCCTTGGGTGTATGTGTGTACGTACGTGTGTAAGTCTGACTGTCTCTTTCAGAATAAATATCCAGTTCGTTAGTTTAATAGACTTTAATTTACGCATCATGGTGTGTATGTAGATTTTTCACTATGTCTAATTTATGTATATTGTTGTGTTTACGGTCCTTCATGAGGCGGGTGTAGCCCACTTATATCCACTTTTACGTCTCAGCCACACAGCGCTCGTGATCAAAACAGCGTGTACGTGTGGACGACCATGTGTGTGTGTGTGTATCTCGTGTCACTGTGTAAGTATATAGTTGCTGATGTGTGTGTGTATTTGTACATGTGTGGTGTTTGTGCATTGATACATATGTATGCGTTTAAGAGTTGGTGCACATGACTGCTTGTGTGTACAGTTGGCGGTGCACATGACTGCTTGTGTGTACAGTTTGCGGTGCACATGACTGCTTGTGTGTACAGTTGGCGGTGCACATGACTGCTTGTGTGTACAGTTGGCGGGCATGTGTCTGTGAGTGTTAACAGTGTAGGTTTGCATATGACTGTGTGCGGTGTTGGTGTACATGTGTGTGTGTGTGGCGGAGTGTGGGATGATTCCCACGCCTCGTCTCCAAGAAGACCTGCCCCACCCCGGGTCTTACCCCGCCCACACCGCCCGCAAGACACCCCGCTTCCACGCCCACACCGCCCGCAAGGCACCCAGCAACTCCACAACCTCACCCTCCCACCCACCAGGAGGGCTGATCTTAGGGTGATTCTCTGGCTCAGTTTAGGTTCTGTTTGTAACATAACTTCTAATAATATGACACATAGTTACATTTAATTTTTTTAATGAGAGAAAATTCACCAATAATTGTAGTGATTGTGTACTCGACACCACGAGACCGGGACCGACACCACGAGACCGAGACCGACACCATGAGACAGGGGACCGACACCACGAGACCGGGACCGACACCACGAGACCGGGACCGACTCCACGAGACCGGGAATAATAATCTCGAGACCTACATCAGCTGTGTGTGTGTGTGTAGTTAGTGTGTGTGTGTGTGTGTGTGTGTGTGTGTGTGTGTAATAATAATTATAATAATAATAATAATAATAATAATAATAATTAACAGTTTATTGAAAAAGTTCTGCAGCTCGAAGGCTGAAAATATACATTGGACATAAATGACTTATTACATACATTGGTGGTTCAACAAAAGCCTTCAATAGAGAAAGGGAAAGGAACATACAGTGAACATACAGATTAATGTAGGTGTTGAACAGCAAACTCGTAGTGTAGTAACTCCCTCCCAGATGGTGTTAGGAGGAACCTCACGTGATGTAGTAGTTCCCTCACAGGTGGTGCATGAGGGACCTCATGTGGTGTAGTAATTCCCTCAAAGATGGTGTTATGCGGGACTTGACGTGGTGTAGTAATTCCCTCACATATGGTGGTATGAGGGACATGTGGTGTAGTAATTCCCTCACAGATGGTGTTATGAGGGACATGTGGTGTAGTAATTCCCTCACAGTTGGTGTTATATGAGTGAGGTTTGGTCTTAGGCCTTCCTATCGTAGACGGATTAACACATCGCTGGTTGTTGTTGGGTCTCACCGGCCGTTATCACTGGGTACCTGGGACCTCACTGTGTGAAGGTTAACTTGGGTACGACTGTTACTGTTGAGTTGTTCTCACTGACTTAAGCACTGTTCACCTCTGTTTAACACTGGTTCCATTCCTTTCCTAAATGAAATTGTAACTTCTGGCAAGAACTTGTTGATATTCCGGTGCGGAGGAGGTGTGTGTGTGTGTGTGTGTGTGTGTGTGTGTAGTGTGTAGTGTGTGTGTGTGTGTGTGTGTGTGTGTGTAGTGTGTGTGTGTGTGGTAGTGTGTGTGTGTGTGTGTGTGTGTGTGTGTGTGTGTGTGTGTGTGTGTGTGTGTGTGTGTGTGTGTGTGTGTGTGTGTGTGTGTGTGTGTGTAGTGTGTGGTGTGTGTGTGTGTGTGTGTGTGTGTGTGTGGTGCTATATAAGGTTATCCAATTTGTGCAGATATTCATGTCAAGGATTATTTTACCATTAATTATTTACCACCACAATGCTGGTAATTTTTTGTGTATACGCCTGAATTAATTACATACACAACACATCCATTATCGAGCTGGAAATAACCTAACCTAACCAATAGGAAACTTGTACAATGATTCTACTAAATATTTGATCTATATATCCTGGTTGGATTGTGGTTGCAGTGAGTGTGTGGTTAGTGTGTGTGGGGGGTGGGGGGGTTAGTGTGGGGTGGTCGCTGGGGGTAATGGAGGAGGTAGAGGGGGGGTGGATGTATACACGCTCACACCCCCCTCCTCTGACTCCCCCACAAGATTGACCTCCACTCCCCTTCCTCCCCCACAAGATTGACCTCCACTCCCCTTCCTCCCCCACAAGATTGACCTCCCCTCACCTCCCTCCTCTCCCCCTCACCTGTACATGCAACACCAGGTAAGATCTCATTGCATGTTTTTCTTCACTGTTTCAAAGATATAATAATCCTTAAGGTTTAAAATTAAGCCACTACAACTCTTATCTCGATATTGTGAAAGTATTATTATTATTATTTTTTTAATCAAGAAGTCATTACGAGTTACAGTTTAATATATATATGAAGATTTTGTTTGGAGTCGTGTGGCGATTAGGTACACCAGTTTATTTCACTTGATTAACCCACCCGAGGGTACCTAAAGAGGGTGGAGGCGACGAGGTTAGGTTAGGTTAAGTTTGGTTAGGTTAGGTTAGGTTAGGTTTTCCCCATTGATCAAAATAGCTTTACACTGTTCTTTCCGTACACTCCCTCCCACCTGTCCTACATCACCTCCCCCCCCCCCTCACCTGTTGTCCCATATGTTATGCCCCAGCTGTTATCTCACATTCTCCCACGCACCTGTTGTCCCATATACCCTAACCCAGCTGTTGTCCCATATGTTACTCCCACCCAGCTGTTGTCCCATATGTTACTCCCACCCAGCTGTTGTCCAATACACGCCCACCCAGCTGTTGTCCAATACACGCCCACCCACCCACCTGTTCACCCTCACCTCCAGCGCCCAGTGACGTAATGTTGGTTCCCAGGTGTGTTAGCCCCTCTCGAGGTGTCAGGTGCGGCCGTGGTTCTCAGAGAAGGACGAAGGCTCTCATAGTGGCGTGTCGTGGTGCGTGTTGTGAGCCCCCACACCCCCACACCTGTCCCCCGGCGCTCCTGATAACACCGTAATTTGGGCTGCTTCATCCCCCGCTGGCTGGAGATTCTTGCCCTTCCTCCCGCCCATCAGATCTCTCTCTCTCTCTCTCTCTCTCTCTCTCTCTCTCTCTCTCTCTCTCTCTCTCTCTCTCTCTCTCTCTCTCTCTTTTGCAGGTATCATGACTCCTGAGGCTGCAGCCACTCCTCTGACCATTATAGACAAGCAACTCCTCTTCATTCTTTGAGTCCGTTGTGTGTGTGTGTGTGTGTGTGTGTGTGTGTAATATATCCTCTCTCTCTCTCTCTCTCTCTCTCTCTCTCTCTCTCTCTCTCCTTCTTGTGTCATTCGTCTCTTGTGTTTATTAATAGACAGGTCCAAAACCATCATGGTGAGATAGATGAAGGGCGTGTTGGTGTAAGCTGCATGATGGGAGGAGACGTAGGTTAGAGAACTCCATCACGTAGGAGCAGGTGGAGGTGCCAGAGGGAGGGGAGAAGAAGGGGTCAATCAGCCACACAGATGAACCCCCTACCCCCACTATGCCTCCCTACCCCCACTATGCCTCCCTCCCCCCCCCCCCAGGTTCTCAGGTGGGCCGTCATACACTTCAGTAATTGGATTAATATGCATGTAATTCATCTCCTCAGCGCGGCAAATCACCCTCAATTAAGCCTCATTAAGCGAGGGGCTCTTAAACAAGGCACTCTACAAGGTCACTCTAGCCCTACCTTAGCGTGTACGGGGGCAGCGGCGAGGAGAGGTTACCTGGGGGAGGGGAGGGAGTGGTGAGGTAGGGGTGGGGGGAGGGGAGGGAGTGGTGAGGGAGGAGAGGGGTGGGGGGAGGGGAGGGAGTGGTGAGGGAGGAGAGGGGTGGGGGGAGGGGAGGGAGTGGTGAGGGAGGAGAGGGGTGGGGGGAGGGGAGGGAGTGGTGAGGGAGGAGAGGGGTGGGGGGAGGGGAGGGAGTGGTGAGGGAGGAGAGGGGAGGGGGGAGAACTCGTTTCTTGATTGTGATGGACTGAGAATGAATCTTCTTGTGGGGCGGCTGATGTTTTTGTGTCTCCCTTTACCTGTGTGGGAGTGCCAGCTGATTATGGCACCTGTGCGTCTATTAAGGTAGTAACTCACCTGATCTCACTTGTTCTGTATGATTGGTTAGTAATTATTCAGCTGTATGTATGTGTTAAAACTGTTTCAACTCTCTCTCTCTCTCTCTCTCTCTCTCTCTCTCTCTCTCTCTCTCTCTCTCTCTCCTCGTCACAGCTGTCTTGCGGAATAACGTTACTCACCTGCCATGACTTCTGCTGTGTACCTGAGGGAGGAGACAGTTGTCAGGCCGTGTGTGAGATGCTCCTGTTATTGTTTTGTTCCCCCCACAACCCCCCACAACCCCCCACAGCCCCCCTCCTCCCCCCACAACCCCCCCCCCACACACACAGGGTCGCTTCATTAAGAGCTGCCCTCGACTAAACAGGGTAATTGCAGAATGGAAAAATTACGAGATCACCTGAAGATTAGCCCCCCCCCCCCTCAGTTTAATTCACCTGGTGATTGACCAACCTAATCTAAGCCCTCAGGTAGTGTTAGTCTTTAATTATGAGGTGAAATACTTTATGTTGGGGGGCGGGGAGGGGTGAGGTGAGGGGGTAATGTTGAGGTGATCCCGTTTTTTTTTTTAAGCATGTGTGTTGACCGTCAGCTGGCACCGTGATCCCCTCCCCCCTCCCCCCTCCCCTTCTCGCTTTCTCTCTTAACATCATTAATTAGTAGTTCGTTCATTAGCCCCGTGGCACAAGGGTTGGTCTAGGTGGGGGAGGGTTGGTCCAGGTGGGGGAGGGTTGGTCCAGGTGGGGAGGGTTGGTCTAGGTGGGGGAGGGTTGGTCCAGGTGGGGGAGGGTTGGTCTAGGTGGGGGAGGGTTGGTCCAGGTGGGGGAGGGTTGGTCCAGGTGGGGGAGGGTTGGTCCAGGTGGGGGAGGGTTAGTCCAGGTGGGGGAGGGTTGGTCTAGGTGGGGAGGGTTGATCCAGGTGGGGGAGGGTTGGTCCATTTTTCATCAGGTAATCATTACCGGCGGTGGGTCAGATGTGCGCCAATTAAACCACTTCTCTGGCGCCGCGTGGCCCTGGGTGGCGCTGGGTGGCCCTGCGATATTCCCAGGGTGTAGTAGTGGCCCGGGGCGTAACACCTGCCCCCTGGCTACACGCTCTCAGGGTGGTCCTTCACGCCTCCACCACAGTCACACTCCACCTTGAGTTTTGTTCTGGGCGGCTGTGTTGGCCCTGTGTCCTGTGATGTAAAATTGGCCGAGGGAGAGTTTCTTGGAGGTGGTTGGAGGGAGGGTGAGGAGAGGGAAGATGCTGGGAGGGTGGAGAGGAGGTAGGTGGGCGGGGCAACGAGGCCGTGTGAAGCTCCCGCCGGCCAGGGACCCGGGCACCACTGCACCAGGGCCTCGTGCGTCGCCCCGGGCGCCCCAGCTTCCCTGCCGCCTCCTGCTGCCACCTCTACGCCGCCGTGCCGTGCCCGGGGCTACAAGGTTACCTGGAGCTGCGGTTGGGTATACGGTGCTGCCCCCCGCCCTCTCATCACCAGGGACACGCAGCACCCCGCCCCCGTGTTCATACTTCACCTTCTCTGCCGTGTAAACTGTTTACTGTGGAGAGCATGATGATCAGACTGTCTAGTGT
Organism: Homarus gammarus; assembly: GCA_958450375.1. Taxonomy (NCBI): domain Eukaryota; kingdom Metazoa; phylum Arthropoda; class Malacostraca; order Decapoda; family Nephropidae; genus Homarus; species Homarus gammarus. The sequence goes on along the minus strand of CAUDMG010000972.1, from coordinate 237,427 downwards.
GTGTACAGGTGTATGAAGTGAATCATTAATTATACAAGACCTTGTGAAGGGCACAACAGAGCAGGTACTGCGGGAGAACACAAGAGTTAGTCACCAACATACTAAGATATACAGCACAGTAATTGAACAAACACCAGCTGAGTGTAGAGCCATATATGTGGTGGGTAGAGACTTGAGTGTGTGTGAAGGACATAATGAAGGTGTGCCAGATAAGGTGGTGTCCCAAGCGGCCACCTGCACCTGGTCCTGGTGGCGGCTCGTCTTGACGCCCGTGATCTGCATGTTAGCGGTCCACACCCGGGCACCTCCACCCTCGCCTGCTTCCTCCACACTTTCCTCTCATTATGTATATTACGCTAAACTATCACTTGCTCGCTACTTTTCCACCACGTCTTAACGTATACGACTCTCACAGCTAGCGTGGGACCAGTGGTGTTGGCCGCCCCACACACACACACACACACACACACGCACATATGTTGGCCAGATACATTTCTTATTGTTGTCAAGCAGGTGTGAGCATGACAGGTGTGGAAGGAGCCGTCGTTGTAACATGGACTAACCAATACAGTTATCTTTCTTACTGTAAATGTTCGATAAAAATATTACCCACGAATCTTAGGTTAGCCTCTGATGATGTTATTTCTCTCACAATAATAGCACTGGTGAGTCATTAAGCAGGTGTTTAATATATTCATAACCTGAGATAATACACATGTTTGTATCACCTGTGGCTTAACAGGTGTCAAGGTGTGTGTTCCTCTAACCTCACACCAAACACGTAAGCATAGAAACCCGTCATTTTTTCTGGTCATTTTTCTCACATATTTAAATACATGTTGTTTTACATTTTTGGTTGACTAAAGCCATAACTCAGTGTTGGTGATGGGGGAAGTGTTGGTGATGAGGGAGGTGTTGGAGGAAGTGTTGGTGTTGAGGGAGGTGTTGGAGGAAGTGTTGGTGTTGAGGGAGGCGTTGGTGAGGTTCCTGAGAGCCCCGAGGGACACACACCGTGGGAAAGTCTGCCGTTCCTTCTCTTCCTCTTACTCCCACCTGTACAGCTCCACTACCTGCCTGTCTACCTGGGCGTGATGGTCGGGGCGAGGGGTAGAGGCCAACACCTTATACTGAGGGAGAGGCCAAAACCTTATACTGAGGATGAGGGAGAGGCCAACACCTTATATTGAGGGAGAGGCCAACACCTTATACTGAGGGAGAGGCCAACACCTTATACTGAGGGAGAGGCCAACACCTTATACTGAGGGAGAGGCCAAAACCTTATACTGAGGATGAGGGAGAGGCCAACACCTTATATTGAGGGTGAAAGGTGATGGAGAAGGATCCATACTAACACTGGGGGTAAGGAAAGGTGAAGGTAGGTAAGGGGGAGAGGGGTGAGGAAGGTAAGGGGGAGGGGGTGAGGAAGGTAAGGGGGGTGAGGAAGGTAAGGGGGAGGGGGGTGAGGAAGGTAAGGGGGAGGGGGTGAGGAAGGTAAGGGGGGAGGAGGGTAAGGGGGAGGGGGGTGAGGAAGGAAATAGCAGTGCCTACACTTGACATCTCGTGACCTCCTCCCTCAGTGACCAGAATTAATGCCCGTCTTCAGGTGAATCTTACGTTCTGTATATAAACCTAACCTAGATGTCAGCCACTGTAGTAGATGTCAGCCACTAGTAGATGTCAGCCACTAGTAGATGTCAGCCATTGTAGTAGATGTCAGCCACTAGTAGATGTCAGCCATTGTAGTAGATGTCAGCCACTGTAGTAGATGTCAGCCACTAGTAGATGTCAGCCACTGTAGTAGATGTCAGCCACTGTAGTAGGGGCACGGGGGTGGAGGAGACTGCAGTGGGAGCGGGTAAACAAGGCGAAAGATTACAGGGAAATAGTGTTAGGAATGATGACATAACTAAATTAGACAGGGAGTTTAAAACTAAACGCGGTAAGGGAAGGACTCAGAACACGACTAACTTAAATGTATATTACGCGAACAGTAGAAGTATGAGAAACAAAATGGATGATATTAGGGCCTTGGTATGTACAGAAGAAATCGATATAATTGCATTCACTGAAACATGGATCAACCTAGACACACGTGAATTACCAGTCGAATACCAAATTGCGGGTTACAAACTGTTCCATACCGATAGGCAGACCAGGAAAGGAGGCGGAGTAGCAATCTATGTTAGGGATAATCTGAAGTGTGAAATAAATAAGGAAATAAAAACTGAGAGGAATACAGAAACAATTTGGATAGAATTAAGCGACGGTCGGGAAAAATTAATCACAGGAGTAATATATAGACCCCCCAATCTTGACAGAGTCAATGAGCGACTTATCTGGGATGAAATGCGCAGGGCTTCCATACACAACAAAGTCTGTACAGTAGGCGACTTTAACCTTGGCCAAATAGATTGGACCGACCTTACGGGAAACTCAGAATCAGAGGATTTCTCGAGACGATCCAGGACTGTTTCCTAAGTCAACATATAACCGAACCCACACGGGGTAATAATATATTGGATTTAGTTTTGTCAAACAGAGAAAACCTCATTAGCAATGTCGAGGTAGGGAACGAACTTGCAAACAGCGATCACAAAGAAATTCGATTCCAGTTAGATTTTCAGGGCAGACGTAAGGAAAATTCCACTAAAGTACCAGATTTCAGAAGGGCAAACTTTGACAGTTTAAAGAGGCAGCTAAGAGAGGGGGTGTCGCGCTTGGCCGTGAACCTGACAGATGACACCGACCTGATAACGAGATCTGAGATTGCCGAGTTCCACGACAATTTAAATAGTGAGTTACTTAATGCACAAAGGCAGAACATACCATACAAAAAACTCAGATCAAACAACAATGACCCTAAATGGATAAATAATTATTTAAAGAACATCATTGGCCAAAGGAAGGCTATAGGTAGAAGGATAAATCGTGGCGAAATTCACCTCCGGGACTATTATAGGGTATTGGCGAGTAGGGTTAAAACCGAGATAAGGAAAGCAAAGAGGAATAATGAGGTAAGGATAGCAAGGGAGGCAAAGACAAACCCCAAAGGATTCTACCAAATGTACCAAACTAAAACACGAGAAAAGATTGGACCAATACGGTCAGACTCCGGCGAGCTCACTGATAACGACGGAGAAATGAGCAATAATTTGAATAAATATTTTTCAACAGTTTTCACCAGCGAAAATTTAAACATGATACCCGAGGCACCGACTCTATTCAGAGATAGTGAAGAAAACAAATTAAGTGAGATAGTAGTGACTAGTAACGATGTTAGTAAGCAAATAGACAAACTAAAGCCTAATAAGTCACCTGGTCCCGATGAGATATTTGCCAGAGTATTAAAGGAATGTAAGGAAGAGCTTAGTATGCCCTTAGCAAAGTTGTTTAACATGTCCTTAAAAACAGGTGTAGTACCAGAATCCTGGAGGATAGCGAATGTAATACCGATCTTCAAGAAGGGGGATAGATCACTATCCTCTAACTACCGCCCAATCAGTCTAACATCAATAGTAGGCAAATTACTGGAAGCAATCATTTCAAACTCTATTCGAAATCACCTGGAGAAGCACAGATTGATCAATGATTCCCAGCATGGCTTCACAAGCGGACGTTCTTGCCTAACTAATCTATTAACATTCTTTTCATCAGTTTTCGAATCAGTGGACGAGGGGCACAATTATGATGTGGTATATCTCGACTTTAGCAAAGCCTTCGACAGAGTACCCCACGAAAGACTAATTAGAAAGGTAGAAGCTCATGGCATCAAAGGTGACATCCTTAAATGGATTAGGGCGTGGTTACAGGACAGGAAACAGCGAGTGAGCATTAACGGCACTAAGTCCCATTGGAGCAACGTCACAAGTGGAGTTCCCCAAGGCTCAGTACTTGGACCATTATTGTTTATTATATACATAAACGACATAGATATCGGCATAGACAGCAACATAAGTAAATTTGCTGATGATACTAAAATAGGACGTGTTATCAAATCTGACGAGGACTCGGCAAAACTACAGGAGGATCTAAACAAATTTTTCGAATGGTCTGAAAAATGGCAGATGAAATTCAACATTGACAAATGTAAAGTACTCAGTATAGGGAATGTAAACAGGGAAACCAGATACCAGATGAACAACGATGCCATAGAGAAATCCGACTGCGAGAGAGATTTAGGAGTAATGATAAGTAGGAACCTTAAGCCAAGTAAACAATGTGTTTTTGCTCGTAACAAGGCTAATAAAGTACTTGGGTTCATACAAAGGAGTGTTAGTTACAAGACTAGCGAGGTCATCCTAAAACTGTATCTTGCTCTTGTGAGACCACACCTGGATTACGCAGTCCAGTTCTGGTCACCGTATTACAGAATGGATATAGAATCCTTGGAAAGAATCCAGAGGAGAATGACAAGACTAATCCCGGGTATCAGGAACCTTGAGTATAGAGACAGGTTAAAGCATCTTAATTTGCACTCCCTTGAGAGACGTAGAGCGAGGGGCGACCTGATTGAGGTGTATAAATGGAAGGCAGGGCTAAACAAAGGGGACATTACAAAGGTACTCAAATTATCCAACCAGGAGCGAACTCGTAACAATGGTTTTAAATTGGACAAATTTAGATTTAGGCGTGAAATAGGTAAACACTGGTTTGGAAACAGAGTAGTGGATGAATGGAACAAGTTACCAAATATCATCATTAACTCGAATACGCTGAATTGCTTCAAACATAGGTTGGATGCTCATATGAGCAATAGGGGTTGGGTGTAAACGGGACTGCCCAGTATGGGCCAATAGGCCCGCTGCAGTTTCCTCCATTCTTATGTTCTTATGTTCTTATGTCAGCCACTAGTAGATGTCAGCCATTGTAGTAGATGTCAGCCACTGTAGTAGATGTCAGCCACTAGTAGATGTCAGCCACTGTAGTAGATGTCAGCCACTAGTAGATGTCAGCCATTGTAGTAGATGTCAGCCACTGTAGTAGATGTCAGCCACTGTAGTAGATGTCAGCCACTAGTAGATGTCAGCCACTGTAGTAGATGTCAGCCACTGTAGTAGATGTCAGCCACTAGTAGATGTCAGCCATTGTAGTAGATGTCAGCCACTGTAGTAGATGTCAGCCACTAGTAGATGTCAGCCACTGTAGTAGATGTCAGCCACTAGTAGATGTCAGCCATTGTAGTAGATGTCAGCCACTGTAGTAGATGTCAGCCACTGTAGTAGATGTCAGCCACTAGTAGATGTCAGCCACTGTAGTAGATGTCAGCCACTGTAGTAGATGTCAGCCACTAGTAGATGTCAGCCACTGTAGTAGATGTCAGCCACTAGTAGATGTCAGCCATTGTAGTAGATGTCAGCCACTAGTAGATGTCAGCCACTGTAGTAGATGTCAGCCACTAGTAGATGTCAGCCATTGTAGTAGATGTCAGCCACTGTAGTAGATGTCAGCCACTAGTAGATGTCAGCCATTGTAGTAGATGTCAGCCACTGTAGTAGATGTCAGCCACTGTAGTAGATGTCAGCCACTGTAGTAGATGTCAGCCACTGTAGTAGATGTCAGCCACTGTAGTAGATGTCAGCCACTGTAGTAGATGTCAGCCATTGTAGTAGATGTCAGCCACTGTAGTAGATGTCAGCCACTGTAGTAGATGTCAGCCATTGTAGTAGATGTCAGCCACTAGTAGATGTCAGCCACTGTAGTAGATGTCAGCCATTGTAGTAGATGTCAGCCACTAGTAGATGTCAGCCATTGTAGTAGATGTCAGCCACTAGTAGATGTCAGCCACTAGTAGATGTCAGCCACTGTAGTAGATGTCAGCCACTAGTAGATGTCAGCCACTGTAGTAGATGTCAGCCATTGTAGTAGATGTCAGCCATTGTAGTAGATGTCAGCCACTGTAGTAGATGTCAGCCACTGTAGTAGATGTCAGCCATTGTAGTAGATGTCAGCCACTAGTAGATGTCAGCCATTGTAGTAGATGTCAGCCACTAGTAGATGTCAGCCATTGTAGTAGATGTCAGCAATTGTAGTAGATGTCAGCCACTAGTAGATGTCAGCCACTGTAGTAGATGTCAGCCATTGTAGATGTCAGCCATTGTAGTAGATGTCAGCCACTAGTAGATGTCAGCCACTGTAGTAGATGTCAGCCACTGTAGTAGATGTCAGCCACTAGTAGATGTCAGCCATTGTAGTAGATGTCAGCCACTGTAGTAGATGTCAGCCACTAGTAGATGTCAGCCACTGTAGTAGATGTCAGCCACTAGTAGATGTCAGCCATTGTAGTAGATGTCAGCCACTGTAGTAGATGTCAGCCACTGTAGTAGATGTCAGCCACTGTAGTAGATGTCAGCCACTGTAGTAGATGTCAGCCACTAGTAGATGTCAGCCATTGTAGTAGATGTCAGCCATTGTAGTAGATGTCAGCAATTGTAGTAGATGTCAGCCACTAGTAGATGTCAGCCACTGTAGTAGATGTCAGCCATTGTAGATGTCAGCCATTGTAGTAGATGTCAGCCACTAGTAGATGTCAGCCACTGTAGTAGATGTCAGCCACTGTAGTAGATGTCAGCCACTAGTAGATGTCAGCCACTGTAGTAGATGTCAGCCATTGTAGTAGATGTCAGCCATTGTAGTAGATGTCAGCCACTGTAGTAGATGTCAGCCACTGTAGTAGATGTCAGCCACTAGTAGATGTCAGCCACTGTAGTAGATGTCAGCCACTAGTAGATGTCAGCCATTGTAGTAGATGTCAGCCACTGTAGTAGATGTCAGCCACTAGTAGATGTCAGCCACTGTAGTAGATGTCAGCCACTGTAGTAGATGTCAGCCACTAGTAGATGTCAGCCACTGTAGTAGATGTCAGCCACTGTAGTAGATGTCAGCCACTAGTAGATGTCAGCCACTAGTAGATGTCAGCCATGCACCCGGTGTAGTATAAGGTGTCATCGTGGACCTGTGTACTCTGGGTGTGTCTTGAGTGAACCTGTCGGCGTATAGAGTGAACCTGTCAGCGTATAGAGTGAACCTGTCGGCGTATAGAGTGAACCTGTCGGCGTCTAGTGTGAACCTGTCGGCGTATAGTGTGAACCTGTCGGCGTATAGTGTGAACCTGTCGACGTATATAGAAAGAACCTGTCGGCGAATAGAGTGAACCTGTCCGCGTATAGAGTGAACCTGTCGGCGTATAGAGTGAACCAGTCGGCGTATAGTGTTAACCTATCGGCGTCTAGTGTGAACCTGTCGGCGTCTAGTGTGAACCTGTCGGCGTATAGAGTGAACCTGTCGGCGTATAGTGTGAACATGGCGTATAGAGTGAACCTGTCGGCGTATAGAGTGAACCTGTCGGCGTATAGAGTGAACCTGTCGGCATGTAGTGTGAACGTGTCGGCGTATAATGAACCTGTCGGCGTATAGAGTGATCATGGCGGCGTATAGTGTGAACCTGTCGGCGTATAGTGTGAACCTGTCGGCGTATAGAGTGAACCTGTCGGCGTATAGTGTGAACCTGTCGTCATGTAGTGTGAACCTGTCGGCGTATAGTGTGAACCTGTCGGCGTATAGTGTGAACCTGTCGGCGTATAGTGTGAACCTGTCGGCGTATAGTGTGAACCTGTCGGCGTATAGTGTGAACATGGCGTGTAGTGTGAACCTGTCGGCGTATAGAGTGATCATGGCGGCGTATAGTGTGAACCTGTCGGCGTATAGTGTGAACATGTCGGCGTGTAGTGTGAACCTGTCGGCGTATAGAGTGAACCTGTCGGCGTATAGTGTGAACCTGTCGGCGTCTAGTGTGAACCTGTCGGCGTATCGTGTGAACATGGCGTGTAGTGTGAACCTGTCGGCGTATAATGAACCTGTCGGCGTATGAGTGACCTCGCCCCCCCCCCCCCCTGGCCCCCTCGACACTCCCTAAAATGTTAATCTGCAGCATTTGCCATCATCTAATTTCAATGCCCGGGTCGTCCCGTCTCCGTGCGTGGACAGGTTGGGCGTTCAACCTGTGGGTCCGTCCTCCCGTGGGAGCCAAACAGGACCCGAGCACCACAGGGCATTTCCCCCCCGGTAGCGGTGCGCGGCCGGCAGCGTGGGAGTGCGGCCCGGCCAGGTACCAGCTGGTTAACTGGTCTGGTCTGCGGGGCTGGGGGCGGGGCGGGGCGGGGTGGTGTGGCGGTGTGGGGCGCCCCGCACACCAACACGTATCATCACCGACTTTAAATGACTCGCACGACGCCTGGGAAAAGTTGGGTCGTCCTCCCGCGTGCTGAGGCAGGTAATGTTTCCCTTCACCGCCTCCCGCTGCCCTCCGTCCTCGCCCCACAGTGTATCGCTCGCTGCTCAGGGCGGGGAGGTGAGCGATGCTATGAGGGGCTGAGTGAAGGCTTATGGGCTGGATGTATGGGAAAGGTTTTGATAATGAGTCCAGGTAAATTGTGTAATTAGGAGGGGTCGTAGAGGCTGGCATCTCACGCCCCTGAGGGTGGGCGGGCTACAGGAACGTCCACGCCCGTGTTCACACGAGTTAAGGGCGTGGCAGAGACACCCACGTCCATATCCACGTAAAGTGAGGGTGCAGTGGGCGTGCGGCGGTGACACCCACGCCCACGTCCTGTTGAGATGAGGGAGTGGGCGAGGAGGCCGCTAGTGTCCGGGTTCACACGCACACTGGACGCACGCACTCACTCATATAAACCGTTCATTTGTTGCCCATCCCACTCTCACCACCCACTACCCCGACCCTCACCACCCACCAGAGTATTAGGTTTTATATTTAGTAGTGTAAGTAATAAGAGTGCAGAGGTCTTATTGCAACTATATCTTGCGCTAGTCAGGCCGCACCTCGATTATGCGGTTCAGTTCTGGTGCCCCTATTATAGAATGGATATAAATTCACTAGAGTCGGTGCAGCGAAGAATGACGAAAATGATTCCGGGACTTAGAAACCTTCCATATCAGGATAGGTTAAAGAAACTAAACTTGCATTCCCTAGAAAGACGAAGAGTGCGGGGAGATATGATAGAAGTATTTAAGTGGGTGAAAGGAATCAATAAAGGAGACTTAGATAAAGTTCTTATAATATCCGAGCAGGATAGGACTCGGAGCAACGGATTCAAGTTGGATAAGTTTAGGTTTAGGAGGGAGATAGGAAGCAACTGGTTCACAAATAGGGTGGTGGACGAGTGGAACAAGCTTAGCAACTTTGTAGTAAGTGCTGGAACGCTGGAAAGTTTTAAAAGGAGGCTGGATAGATTCATGGATGATAGAGAGTGGTAGTAACTCTCGACAGGAGCTGCCATGCACAGGGCAACCGGCCTATTGCAGACTCCTTATTTTCTTATGTTCTAATCCTAACAACACACCCACCAGCACCACCCACACCACCCATTACTGACACTATACGACACTACACCAACACACACCAACACCGCATCACCCACGACTCACATCCATAAATCACCGCTCGCCGCTCAAGTAAACAAATCGACGATATATTCAGTGGGATGCGGGACCTTAGGAACACCATCACCACTAATACGTTCAAATGACCCCCTTCAGAACACGAAAAATGACAGCACAGAATAGAAGAGGTGGAGATAAAAAGGAATGGATAAAGAACACACAGAAAATAATAAAGGAGAGAAACAGACGATAAAAGAGTAGAGGGAAAAAAGATGAAACTGTGTGGCCAGAATAAACAGATGGTGAAGAGAAGAGTAAATGGAAAGTGAGCAAGAAGCAAAAGTTAAACAGAACACTTAAAGAATAAGAAATGAAGGAAGAATATGAAGAATTGGTGGATAAAAGATATATATTACGAAAACAAAAGCAACAATTACAACAAAAACAAAAGTGCTAACAACAACAATACAACAGCACTAACAACATCAACAAATACAACAGCACTAACAACAAATACAACAGCACTAACAACAAATACAACAGCACTAACAACATCAACAAATACAACAGCACTAACAACAACAGTATCATCGACATAATAACAAAAAAAGAACATTGTCTCTCTATTGTCTGAGGCAACACACTTACTAGATGGACAAGTACCTGTAATAACACACTCACACTTCACCACACACTCACATTTCACCACACACTCACACTTCACCACACACTCACACTTCACCACACACTCACACTTCACCACACACTCACATTTCACCGCCCATCTGCTGTTGATGCACTCACACTTTTTCTTATGGTGACTGTGTGGTGAGGCCTCGTCATCACCACACATCTTCATCATTACCACTACCATACACCTGTTTCTGTACTCATCACCACCGTCACCACACACACCTGTACTCCTTACCACCGTCACCACACACACCTGTACTCCTTACCACCACCACCAGGGCAGAAGGTCATGCTCCCACGATCATGCTGCCTACTACCTCCATCCCCTCCCTTTCCCCTCACCCCCACTCCCCCTCCCTCTCTCCCCTTCTCCCTGTGGCTCCTCTTGTGATTGCGACCTCAATGCACGCCGCCGCACGAGAGATCGCCCTCATTGCTTTCTCTCGTTGCACCCTTTTTTCCCCTTCCTCCCTCTCCCCTCCTCCTCCCGGACCCCTCCTCCCCTCCTTCTCCCGTACCCCTCCTCCCCTCCTCCTCCACACACAACACCAATTAAGGCTCGACAGACGACAGGGAGACGCCACCAGTCACTCATGAACCACAAGACCGGTGTTGGGTAAATGATCCCTCCCTCCCTCCCTTCCTCCCTCCAGCACCTACCCCTCCATCACCCCTTCCTCCCCTACCCTTCCCTCCAGCCCCATTTTGTCCTCTCTCCCTCAGCACCACCACCCCATCACCGTCCCCTTTCCCCCTCATCCCCCCCCCCCCACAGGTTCCCAGACACACCCTTCAGGAAAAAATCGGCTGGACGCGACACAACAGGAAATCAAATGACTGCGGGCGGGTCCATGATGCTTGGTGTGTGACCCGAGTTTATATGTTAATTAGCGAAGGTGAGGATCATTTAACAGGCCAGGTAATTGTGTCCTGAAGGAGGTGTGGTGTGAGAAGAAACCCCTGGATGGTGGTAGTTGTGGTGGTTGTTGTGGTGGTGATGGTGGTGGTGGTTGTTGTGGTGGTGGTGGTTTGCTGGTGGTGATTGTGGTACTGGTGGTGGTGGTTGTGGTACTGGTGGTGGTAGTTGTGGTGATGGTGGTAGTTGTGGTGGTTGTTGATGCAGGTGAGTGGTGATGGTGGTTGCTGGTGGTGGTGGAGATATATGACAGGACGTTGGTTATAGAGTGTAACTTGTTGTTGTTACTCAGACAACCAAACATTTTAGAATTTATTAAGTAGAATATAAAATTGAAGTTAAGTCTGAAAATAGCTCAGGCTAGCTTATTGAGACACCCTGTATATTGAGGGTAAAAGGCTTTAAAATGGCTCCCCCCCCCCCACCAACCCCCCCCCACACCCACACACCCACCACACACACGCAAAAAAAAAGTAAAAAAAAAATGGTAGTTAAGAAATAAATAGAACTTATTTTAAAACATGTAATGGATCTGTAGGTGAAAGGCTTTTATTGTTAAGTGAGGTTCTACTGAGGAAGGGGGGTGTGTCACCTGTGGGGGGGGGGGGGGGGCAGCACAGCACCTCACCTCACCTCACCAAACATCGTTCTCACCATCAACTGTGACTCGGTAAAAATCAAACTTTTTATTCATAATTTTAATTTTTGTTTTGAACATTTAAATTACTACATCTTCCAATAATTTCCAGGTTCTCTCTAATCAAGAAATAATGTTACTGGAATAATACTCGTTAACAGGTGAGAAAACAGCCAATTAGTCGCAGGTGACAGACAATTAAACGGGGAAGAAGACGTGTGTGCGTGTGTGTGTGTGTGTGTGTTTATATAACTCGGTATTAACGAGGGATAATCACCTTAACACAAATTGGATTTAAGGTTGATTATCGCCTCCTTTACCCTCAGCTGTACACAACACTACCTAGTATAAATAAGGTGTAGTCATCATCCTCTTACACTCATGAGGTGCCGGGTTTCTTAGCTGATTCTTTATGTATTTTGCGTGCTGATTCCAAAAATGCCATTCATTTTGCCCAATCAGGTCAGATTTTTATGCTATGGGAATTAGGAAAAAATCGAAATTCTTAAATATGATGTCAAAATTTTTATGCAAAATATATCATAAGAAATGTAACCACAACACATAGGACCAAAATATGTCAACTACATAGATGCCTTTACAGTTAGACATGCATAAATGGCTGTCGCAGAGAATTTCTTCGGTGGTTGGTGTCTGGGGCGTCCCGTTTCAGACACCAACAGTAGTCGGCGAGCATGTTGACCCTGGTACCGCTCCTCCATTACACGGATATCTTGATGGAAGCGTTCTCCTTGTTCCTCACTCACATCACCACAGTTCTCTGGAAAGTAGTCCAAGTGGGAGCTGAGGAAGTGCATCTTGATGGACATGCATGCACCAAGAACTTTGTAGCTCAGAAGTAGGTCCTCAACAACTCGTTCATACTCTGGACTTCTGTAGTTGCCAAGAAAATTGGAGACAATAGACTTAAAGGCATGCCAGGCTTTCTTCTCATTTACATCCATGCTGCAATCAAACTTGGGATCTTTGAAAAGCTCTCTGATCTGAGGGCCATCAAAAATTCCTGCATTCAGCTTTGCCTCACTGACTTTTGGAAATTTTTCTTTCAGAAAATTGAAAGCCTGGCTTTTTTTGTCCAGTGCCTTTACAAAGTTTTTGAACAGACCGAACTTGATGTGCAGTGGCGGAAGAAGAATGTTCTGCGGATTCACCAGAGCATGGGCAACAACATTGTGAGAACCTGGAGTAAGTCCACTTCTTGCAGGCCAGTCACGTTGCATGTAGTGCTGCTTGTCTGCTCGACTATCCCACAGACAGAGGAAACATGCCATGTACCACCAGATGAAAAAGAAATTTAATTGTGAAAAAATATATGTAAAAAAACACGGACATATACTCTTTTCCTTTGCGTCACGGCGGACATTTAAATGGCCGGCGAGCACGTGGGTGTATTTAAATGCATCGTAAGGGCATTAAAACTGACCGAAATCTTTTCTGTGAGGCTTGCCAATGTCTCGGATGATTTTTTTAATGAACGAATATGAGGACCCCATTTTGAGCGAAAAATGCCAATATTTTACCTGAATCTCCGCTTAAAATGCTATAGCACAAAATTCTGACTTGATTGAGCAAAATGGATAACATTTTTGAAATCAGCATGCAAAATACACCCAGAAAAGCTTAATAATACACAAACCTCAAAAACTATGCAGGGCAGTGTTATCATTGTTAATAATCAAGTGTATGATAACATAAACATCAACATGCAGCACCAATGTCATTAATTAAGATCATCATAGCGTCTAAATTATTAATAGGAAAAATAACCTTACTTTCCTTCACACTATATATGATAAGATGATATAATATTACGTAAATATCAAGAAAAGTAATATTTGGGAAGTGAATTTTGGTCCCATATTGAACACACCGACCAAAGCTAAGCTGTATTGTCTCAGTCACTATCTATACTGCCGCCCATATACTGCCGCCCATAGTAACAGACAAATGAGTGAAGATTAGCATGCTTACCGTCAAGTGGCCCAGTGGAGACGTTAATGTGATTGTGGAGGAATTAGTCATTATATATTTCCTTATTAAGTTCCAGTCTCATTATGTGTGTCTGCAGTTAAGAGTGTAGGCGTGTGATGTGCCGTGTGTGTGTGTGTGTGTGTAAGACCTCAAGACTACGAAACGGGAGCCTGGAGAGAGAAGAGTGAAAATGGAGTCTTATCCGAGAGGGAGGGGAGAGAAAAGACGTGAATGAAGATGAAAGAAAAAAAGACTAATTAATAGGAAAATGAATCACTGTAGGGAAGAGAAACTTGAATAGGTTTATACATTATTCACTATATATTTTTGCCTATTAGTTTATTTTAAATAATTAATACTTTTGTAATATAATATTTTATTTTTATTCCAGATCCCAGGATACAGTCGGATACATGCATGGTGTGTTATGGAGGAAGGTCAGCTTACTGTATGTGGCCTACAGAAATGGAAAACTGTAAGTACTGTATTAAGTATGGTAAATAATAATAATAATAATAATAATAATAATAATAATAAACTATGGTATCAATGTAATCGTTATGTAAGAATATTCCGAATATAAAAGATGAAACGGACACTATAACCCAATACAGTATCGGGGTGTTGGTCGTGAGTGTGTGTATGTCAGACCAGCTTATAGAAAGTTCCGGAACGAATTTGTAACCGCGGTGTTAGGGGGCTGTGAGGGACTGTATATAAGTAGACCCCAGCTGTATATTGCTCACATCTCTATAGGCAAGAGGACTTACTTTTTTCCTTTGATGTAATGAGACCTTCTGTTTTACGTTGAGTCAAGAGGATGATGCTGCAAGCTTTGTTGCTTATATTTATATCACGAAATATGACAAATTTCCTGACACAACAATGACAGCGGTTGATTCATCTTATTTTGAATTTCCTTTTGTTACTATGAGGAAACAACGACAGAAATAGCGTCAAGACAAAGATTTTTATTCAGTTAACGAAAGATTAATAAATTATAAAATCCGTTTAAACCACAAGTATAGATATGAATAATTTCTTTCATTTATATTCCGGGACACAATTTGAAAGCGTTAGTATAATTATTTACCAGTTATATATCTTGAACAGTTATATAATTTCATCGTCTTGAGAAACATAATAATACGGTTAACAGGAAATGAACGATGGTTACCGGCCATTTGGTGGAGGGAGGGGGGGGGGGGGGTGGTGATAGACGGTAGTGTAAGAAGTGTACTGTATGTTTGTAGTAAGATATTGGCGTCTCCTCTTACACCCTCGTAACCATACACCCGCCCAGAAAATTAGCCGAAACGGAAAGTAACCATTCTGTGTGTGTCGGCCCGAACGTCATAGCCTTATCATTACTCATATTTTTATTACTAGAGTCAAAGTTACCTATTTCAAGACTATATTTACCTAAACTTAACCTAACTATACCTATATAATTAATTACGAAAATTAAGTTAAAGTTAATAATCTCATAATACCTACGTTAATGAAGTCTTAATTAACATAGAGAAATAATTAATGATGGTAGACCAGATGTGTTGGGGAAAATGGACCGTGTTTGTTTTAATTCTGTTTCCGTTGTGGTTAAAAATGGAGGAGTTTGTTGTAGTTTGTTATTAATTAAAGTAGGGAGAGAGCTTTTAGTGGTGGGGGAGCGGGAGGGTTGGGGAGTGTTCGACCACCTCCGGCTTGCTGTATCGTTTTTAACCCGGGTGTTTTTGTTTTACGCTGTTTAAACTTATACTTCCTGTGTATTTAGTGTACTACTCAGTATCTGTGTGTGGTTTGGGTGTACTACATGTGTGTGTCTGTCTGTCTGTTGTACAATAGCCCGATATTACAGTGTAGGTTAGTATCCCCTGTGTGTGTGTGTGTGTGTGTTACAATGTGGGTTTTTTTCACTTGGTATCTTTACTCGGTCACTGTTCACACCCTTGAGACCTTGTTACACATCCGTTACCTCAAGTGTTACGTTACAGCTGTTTGAGTCACACTTGAAGATTAGCCACCGTTACTTATCTCATCTGAAGATTAGACACCCTGGCTGTTATAGTAATGCAGTGGTTCTCAACCTGGGGGCCATGTCCCCCAAGGGAGCCACGGCGAGCTGTTATAAATTGTACGTTTCCAAATAATGTTGGGAATCTGAATTAAACAAAACTTATTACTTATTTTGACTTGGCAGAAGAGAATTTTCACTCTGTTTTTGTCATTTTGTTTAATCATAGCGACAATACAATTTTAATATTTACAAACTCTGATGCTAATTTTTTTTATTTTTTACGGATTATTTAAGATTTCACAGGTCCAGTCCCTGTGTGTGTGACAGGCGCTGGACCGAGCTGCTGAACTGACTTGCTCAGTACGTGTCCGTGTGTCATCCCTTTGCAAGTGGTGATAGGACCGAATGGGGGGGGGGGGGGGGGAGAAAACTGAAGGAGGCCACGAGGATGGTGAAGATTCCTCAAGGGGGGAATGGAGTGAAAAAGGTTGAGAACCACTGGTGTAATGGTTAAGTTAGGTTGGGGTTAGGTTAGGTTAGGGTTAGGTTAGGTTAGGTTAGATTAGATTAGATAAGATACACTTTTGTTCAGACATGGGGTTAGGTTAGATAAAGTTGTTAGGTTAGGTTAAGTTATGTTAGATTAGATTAAGGTATGTTAGGTGAGGTTAAATAAGATTAATTTTCGTTAGCTTTAAGTTAGGTTGGGTTAGGATTAGTTAGCTTTAAGTTAGGTTGGGATTAGTTAGCTTTAAGTTAGGTTGGGTTAGGATTAGTTAGCTTTAAGTTAGGTTGGGTTAGGATTAGTTAGCTTTAAGTTAGGTTGGGTTAGGATTAGTTAGCTTTAGGTTAGGTTGGGTTAGGATTAGTTAGCTTTAAGTTAGGTTGGGTTAGGATTAGTTAGCTTTAAGTTAGGTTGGGTTAGGATTAGTTAGCTTTAAGTTAGGTTGGGTTAGGATTAGTTAGCTTTAAGTTAGGTTGGGTTAGGATTAGTTAGCTTTAAGTTAGGTTGGGTTAGGATTAGTTAGCTTTAAGTTAGGTTAGGTTAGGATTAGTTAGCTTTAAGTTAGGTTAGGTTAGGTTAGGATTAGTTAGCTTTAAGTTAGGTTAGGTTAGGATTAGTTCGCTTTAAGTTAGGTTAGGTTTAGTTAGCAGTATCCATCCCCATTACTATACAGTAGAGTCGTACAGAAGCGGTTAATAGACTATCTTTAGTAATTTATGAACAGTTTCCATAACTTAAATATATTAATTGTGGTTTTTAATGACCGTTATTGACCGTTATTGACCGTCATTGGACCGTCATTGACCGTATCTATGTCGCTTCGTTTCCTAGTAGTTGTTATTATGTCAGTCCGCTCTTACCACATGCTTGAGGTGACCAGATAACGGTGTTTGGGGGTGAGTTTGTTTCTTAGGGGTGATAAGGCCGTAGCCACACACACACACAAGAGGACGGTAACACAAGTACAGTCCTGACGTCACGCAGGATTACCGGAGGATGTCGCCAACGTAAACAAAGAATGAGAGAATAGCACCACCAGCCTAGTGTGTGTGTGTGTGTGTGTGTGTCGTCGTGGGAGGTGTTGGGTATTACGAAGCCTTCTCTTGTTTTCTTTTTTTTTTGTTTTTCTCTCATGTTTTAATTTGTTCTTTGTTTACATTGTTTTTGTTTATATTTTTGTGAATGGTGGTGACTCTCTCTCTCTCTCTCTCTCTCTCTCTCTCTCTCTCTCTCTCTCTCTCTCTCTCTCTCTTTTCTCCTTCCTCTCTTTTACTCCTCTCAGCTCTCTCTCCTCTCGTCCTTGTTCCTTCCTTCCTCTCTCCTCCCTCCTCTATCCCCTCCTCTTCCCCTTCCTCTCCTCTATACTCCCCCCTCCCCCCAGGCTGTAGTAAGAGGGGGGAGGAGGGGGGGAGGTGTTAAGAGGTAGACGTAGCTCCTGTTATAAACCAACAACTTAGACGTGACACAGCGCGGGTCTGTGTTCCGGCCCCACCAGCCTGGGAACGGAAGCTGAGAATGTGTGTCTCTCAGCATCTCCACCCCCCTCCCTCTCTCTCCCCTCCTTTCTCTCCCCCCCTCCATCCCCCCTCCTTTCTCTCTCTTTGCTTCCGTCCCTATTTGTCTTCCCTCCTTCCTTCCCTCCATCACTCCCTCCCTCCCTCCCTCCCTAGCTGGTGAAAAGAGGGAAAAAGTGGGGAAGAAAAGAGGGAGTGGTGGAGAAGAGGGGAGAGGGTTGACAAGGTGTTGGGTAAGAGTGGAGTGAGGGGTGAGGTATGAGGGGTGAGGTATGACGGGTGAGGTATGAGGGGAGAGGTATGAGGGGTGAGGTATGAGGGGTGAGGTATGAGGGGTGAGGTATGAGGGGTGTGGTATGACGGGTGAGGTATGAGGGGTGTGGTATGACGGGTGAGGTATGACGGGTGAGGTATGACGGGTGTGGTATAGGGACTGAGGAGGTTAGTTTAGCTGTTGTGTCGGGGAGATGAGGAGAGGGAGGTGTTGGTAGGTGGGGTGAGGGGTGGGGAGGAGGGGTGGGGGGTGATGTATGTGGGAAGGGGAGCAGAGGAGGAGGAGGAGGAGGATGTAATAAGTGGATAAGAGGAAGAAGGTGACAGAGGAGGTGAAGAAGAGATGAGTGATGTAAGAGGAATAGGAGGAGAGGGAGAAGAAGGAGAGGTGGCGTAAGAGGGCAGGGAGGGAGGGAGGAGTTGTGGCTCACTGCAGGTGTGTACAATGCACCTCAGTACACACCTGCAGGGGATGTACTGTACACCATTACGTCACTGTACACCTTTACCTGTGGACGTCGTGTACACTATCTTACCTTCGCTAGTCACGTGCGAGGTCACTCACTGTTACTCACCTGGTAGGTATACTGTTACTCATTGTCACTGTTACTCACTGTCACTCACCTGGCAGGTATACTGTTAGTCACTGTTACTCACCTGGTAGGTATACTGTTACTCATTGTCACTCACCTGGTAGGTATTACTGTTACTCACTGTCACTCACCTGGCAGGTATACTGTTAGTCACTGTCACTCACCTGGCAGGTATTACTGTTACTCACTGTCACTCACCTGGCAGGTATACTGTTAGTCACTGTCACTCACCTGGCAGGTATTACTGTTACTCACTGTCACTCACCTGGCAGGTATTACTGTTACTCACTGTCACTCACCTGGTAGGTATACTGTTACTCACTGTCACTCACCTGGCAGGTATACTGTTACTCACTGTCACTCACCTGGCAGGTATTACTGTTACTCACTGTCACTCACCTGGCAGGTATACTGTTACTCACTGTCGCTCACCTGGTAGATATTACTGTTACTCACTGTCACTCACCTGGCAGGTATTACTGTTAGTCACTGTTACTCACCTGGCAGGTATACTGTTACTCACTGTCACTCACCTGGTAGGTATTACTGTTACTCACTGTCACTCACCTGGCAGGTATTACTGTTACTCACTGTCACTCACCTGGTAGATATTACTGTTACTCACTGTCACTCACCTGGCAGGTATACTGTTAGTCACTGTTACTCACCTGGCAGGTATTACTGTTACTCACTGTCACTCATCTGGCAGGTATACTGTTACTCACCTGGCAGGTATTACTGTTACTCACTGTCACTCATCTGGCAGGTATACTGTCACTGTCACTCATCTGACAGGTATACTGTTACTCACCTGGCAGGTATTACTGTTACTCCACCTACATTATCGGCTCTTGATGACTAAACTGAACCTCCTGAAGATTAGACACCCCCCATAGGTATACCATCGAGGGGTATTAAACTTCAGGTGGGATCTCACTCACTCACTCACTCACTCTCACTCACTCACTCACTCACTCACTCACACTCACTCACTCACTCACTCACTCACTCACCTGTTTGCTCCATTTAAAGTTTGTATGTTTATATTCCTCTCCATTTTGTTTTATCTCTGTAGAACCTCCCGGGTCTTGGTTTAGTTACGAGTCATAGCTGGAGACCTGAGACCCACTTCACCTGTGTTATGTAGAGCTGGGAGGGACGAAATTAAACCTGTGTTCTGTAGAGCTGGGGGGGGGGGGGCGAACTTAAACCTGTGTTATGTAGAGGTGGGGGGAGACGAGCTTAAACCTGTGTTCTGTAGAGCTGGGGGGGACGAACTTAAACCTGTGTTCTGTAGAGCTGGGGGCGGGGGTCGAACTTAAACCTGTGTTCTGTAGAGCTGGGGGGGGGGCGAACTTAAACCTGTGTTCTGTAGAGCTGGGGGGGACGAACTTAAACCTGTGTTATGTAGAGCTGGGGGGGAAATTAAACCTGTGTTATGTAGAGGTGGGGGGGGGGAAGACGAGCTTAAGCCTGTGTTATGTAGAGCTGGGGGAGCGAACTTAAACCTGTGTTCTGTAGACCTGGGGGGGGGGCGAACTTAAACCTGTGTTATGTAGAGCTGGGGGGGAAATTAAACCTGTGTTATGTAGAGCTGGGGGGAGGCGAACTTAAACCTGTGTTATGTAGAGCTGGGGGACGAACTTAAACCCGTGTTATGTAGAGCTGGGGGGACGAACTTAAACCTGTGTTCTGTAGAGCTTGGGGGGACGAACTTAAACCTGTGTTCTGTAGAGCTGGGGGGGGGCGAACTTAAACCTGTGTTATGTAGAGCTGGGGGGTGAACTTAAACCTGTGTTATGTAGAGGTGGGGGGGGGGGAAGACGAGCTTAAGCCTGTGTTATGTAGAGCTGGGGGGGGGGGGAACTTAAACCTGTGTTATGTAGAGCTGGAGGGGGGAGACGAGCTTAAACCTGTGTTATGTAGAGCTGGGGGGTGAACTTAAACCTGTGTTATGTAGAGCTGGGGGGGGCGAACTTAAACCTGTGTTATGTAGAGCTGGGGGGGGGGCGAACTTAAACCTGTGTTATGTAGAGCTGGGGGACGAACTTAAACCCGTGTTATGTAGAGCTGGGGGGACGAACTTAAACCTGTGTTATGTAAAGCTGGGGACGGGAGACGAGCTTAAACCTGTGTTATGTAGAGCTGGGGGCGGGAGACGAGCTTAAACCTGTGTTATGTAGAGCTGGGGGGGGGAGACGAGCTTAAACCTGTGTTATGTAGAGCTGGGGGCGGGAGACGAGCTTAAACCTGTGTTATGTAGAGCTGGAGGGGGGAGACGAGCTTAAACCTATGTTATGTAGAGCTGGAGGGGGGGAGACGAGCTTAAACCTGTGTTATGTAGAGCTGGGGAGGGGGGGGGGAGACGAGTATAAATAACTACTTAGTGGATTTACATTATTTTTTACAATGTATATTTTACCGAAGTTCATTTACGTGCTTATAGACTACAAGAACAAGACGATTATTGAACAGTTGTATTATAGTGAAGATGATCATAGAGAACTTACATAGAACACAGAACAGACATAGAACATAAAGGAAATCAGACATAGAACAGATATAACAAAAGACACCCAAGACAGCCACTCAACACACTTATGTACAAAAGATACCGACACACTTACTCATTCTTTAAGTCATTGGGAACAGGAACATACACTTAACATACACTCATATTATACACTCACACTAAATATACACTCACACTAAACATACACTCACATTATACACTCACACTAAATATACACTCACACTAAACATACTCTCACATTTAACATACACACACACTTAACATACACACACACTTAACATACACTCACATTATACACTCACACTAATCATACACTCACACTAAACATACACTCACACTAAACTTACACTCACACTTAACATACACACTCACACTTAACATACACTCACACTAAACTTACACTCACACTTAACATACACACTCACACTTAACATACACTCACACTTAACATACACACACACACACTTAACATACACTCACACTTAACATACACTCACACTTAACATACACACACACACACTTAACATACACTTACACTTAACATACACACACACACTTAACATACACACACACACACACTTAACATACACTCACACTTAACATACACACACACACACTTAACATACACTCACACTTAACATACACACACACACACTTAACATACACTTACACTTAACATACACACACACACTTAACATACACTCACACTTAACATACACACACACACACTTAACATACACTTACACTTAACATACACACACACACTTAACATACACTCACACTTAACATACACACACACACACTTAACATACACTTACACTTAACATACACACACACACTTAACATACACTCACACTTAACATACACACACACACACTTAACATACACTTACACTTAACATACACACACACACTTAACATACACTCACACTTAACATACACACACACACACTTAACATACACTCACACTTAACATACACACACACACACTTAACATACACTTACACTTAACATACACACACACACTTAACATACACTCACACTTAACATACACACACACACACTTAACATACACTTACACTTAACATACACTCAAACACTTAACATACACTTACACTTAACATACACACAAACACTTAACATACACTTACACTTAACATACACACACACACACTTAACATACACTCACACTTAACATACACACTCACACTTAACATACACTCACACTAAACTTACACTCACACTAACCATACACACACACTTAACATACACTCACACTTAACATACACACACACACACTTAACATACACTTACACTAAACTTACACTCACACTTAACATACACACTCACACTTAACATACACTCACACTTAACTTACACTCACACTTAACACACACTCACACTTAACATACACTCACACTTAACTTACACTCACACTTAACACACACTCACACTTAACATACACTCACACTTCGAAGAAGCCTCATACCATGGCTTACAGACTTCCTCAGTGACCGACGCCAAGCTGTACGCTTCCGAGGGGCTGTCTCCACCTTTCAGTCACTCACCTGTGGCGTCCCCCAAGGCACCAAGATGGGACCACTCTGCTTCCTTATGCTCATCAATGATGCCCTAAGAGAAACCCCTGCTCGCTG
This sequence comes from Homarus gammarus, assembly GCA_958450375.1. Classification (NCBI taxonomy): domain Eukaryota; kingdom Metazoa; phylum Arthropoda; class Malacostraca; order Decapoda; family Nephropidae; genus Homarus; species Homarus gammarus. The sequence goes on along the minus strand of CAUDMG010000972.1, from coordinate 214,704 downwards.
GAAATATGTCGACGACTCCACCATTGGGATCAGCGTCAACAATTCTGCTCCCAACTATACCGCCCTTCAGGATTTATTGAACAGTCTCCAAAACTGGGCTACCAACAACCATGTCACCATCAACCATACCAAGACCATGGTTATGCACATCAACCTCTCCTCCGACATTGTCCCACCTCCTTCCATTACTCTAGGCCCGAACACACTCCAGGTCGTAGATTCCACGAAGCTCCTCGGCGTCACCATAGACAACAAACTAAATTGGAAACCACACGTCAATGAAGTTGTCAAATCCTCCAGTTTCCGTCTCCACCTCCTCCGCCGACTCAAGTCCCTCGGAGTTCCTGCACACGAGCTCCTCAGTGTTTACACAACATTCATACTTCCCAAGCTCACCTATGCCTCCCCCACCTGGTCTTCCTCCCTAAATGCCACACAACGTAAACACCTAGAAAAAGTGCAAAAGAGGGCATGCAAGATTATTCTCTCCTCCTCCTACTCCACATATCAAGAAGCGCTCAACACACTGACCCTTTCGACTCTCACTGACCATCACCACGACCTCATCTGCAAATTTGGTAAGAAGCTTCTACACCATCCCCGACACCGGCTCCTACTACCACCCGAGGTCCCTTGTCCGAGAATTGCTGTTCGACACCACAACCGCATCCAGCCCATACGTGCACGAACTGATCGCTATAAGAACAGCCCAGTCCCAACCATTGTAAAAATTATCAATAACTTGTAATACTGTAACACTGTCACTATGTTGAATTGAACTGTAGTTTGAGCTTTTCCCCATCTAAGTTATTATATGTCTTATTTGTGTCACTTATGTTACTTGTATATTATTTGTAATTCGTAACCCACTCCCCAAATATGTAACTGTATATTTTCAGCCTTCTGGCTGCCAAGCTCTTTCAATAAACCGTTAATTATTATTATTATTATTATTAACATACACACACACACACTTAACATACACTTACACTTAACATACACACACACACTTAACATACACTTACACTTAACATACACACACACACTTAACATACACTCACACTTACTGTTTACATAATTGGACAGTGTGGGTGTTGTCAGAGAGGGGAGGTAACCATGCAAGCTGTAGAAGTCAATGTCCCCTTGACATCACAACTTTGTATTAGAGTTGTGAGGTTGTGAGTGTGTTGTGGGGTTTTTGAGTGTGTTGTGAGGTTTTTGAGTGTGTTGTGAGGTCGTGTGTGTGTGTGTAGAGTGAAGGGTATGTGAGGTGGAGGGGTGGGGGGTGGAGTGGAGAGTGGAGAGGTAGAGGGGAGAGTGGAGGGGTAGGAGGTGGCGGGGTGGGGGGTGGAGTGGTGGGGGTGGGGGGAGAGTGGAGGGATGGGGGGAGAGGGGGAGAGTGGAGGGGTGGGGGGAGAGGGGAGAGTGGAAGGGTGGGAGGTGGCGGGGTGGAGGGGTGGGGGGAGAGTGGAGGGGTGGGGGGAAGAGTGGAGGGGTGGGGGGAGGGGGAAGTTGGCAGCAGGCGGCGGCACTGTGAGAGCCATCAAGTGCCAGGTGATGACACTGAGGCGCCGCTCTCCTCCCGCCCCGGCGTTGGGCTACACCCCCCCCCCCCTTCCCCGCCTCCCCCTTCATCCCCCTACCTCCCCCTTCATCCCCCTACCTCCTCTTCCTCCCCTCCTCCCCCCCACCTCCTCCTCCTTCCTCCCCCACCTCCCCCTCCTTCCTGCCCCACCCCCTCATCCTCCCATTCTCCACCCCCCTACACTTCCTACTCCTTCCCCACCACCTCGTCTCCTCCCCACTTTTCACCCCTCTTCCCCACTCTACACCCCTCCTCCTCCTTCCCCACCTCTCCCCCTTCCTCCTCACCCCCTAACCCCCCCACCTCGTCTGCCGTTAACATCTCCCCCCCCAGCACCTGCTACCCCATGACGTCACACCCCCCTCCTGACCCCTCCTCCTCCTCCCTCCTTTCATTCATAATTTGCTCTTAAACTTTTCTCACTCTGTTATTCATTCTTTCCTCTCTATCGTTTATCCCTAACTTGCCCCCTTCCCTATCCTCCGCCCGCCTCGTCTCCGTCCGTCGCTCGACATCGCCAGCACCGCCGTAACGTGTCATTACTCTCACAAGGCCTCCGGGTTTAATTCAAGGCTAGGCAGGGCGGGGGCTAGGCAGGGCGGGGGCTAGGCAGGGCGGAGGCTAGACGTTACTTGGCACCATTGGCACCAGGAAGTCGAGAGGGACAACCTAGTGTACCTGTAATCTATGTGTGGCACCTGCTCACCTGGCCCCCAGCACAATGGCACTGTTGTTGGTCCGTGTTATCCTGACTACTGCCACCAGACGACTGACTTTCATCTACCGCTCTCAAAATTGACTTGTCGGCCATTTTGAGTTGTGGAAGGCTGGAGGGGGAGTGGGGTGGAGGGTTGAGGGAGAAGGAAGATGGAGGATGGAGAGAGAGAGAGGTTGAGGGAGGTGGAGAGAGAGAGGTTGAGGGAGGTGGAGGAGGGTTGAGGGAGGTGGAGAGAGAGAGGTTGAGGGAGGTGGAGAGAGAGAGGTTGAGGGAGGTGGAGAGAGAGAGGTTGAGGGAGGTGGAGGAGGGTTGAGGGAGGTGGAGAGAGAGAGGTTGAGGGAGGTGGAGAGAGAGAGGTTGAGGGAGGTGGAGGAGGGTTGAGGGAGGTGGAGAGAGAGAGGTTGAGGGAGGTGGAGGAGGGTTGAGGGAGGTGGAGAGAGAGAGGTTGAGGGAGGTGGAGGAGGGTTGAGGGAGGTGGAGAGAGAGAGGTTGAGGGAGGTGGAGGAGGGTTGAGGGAGGTGGAGGAGGGTTGAGGGAGGTGGAGAGAGAGAGGTTGAGGGAGGTGGAGGATTATGACAGGTAAGGATGGGTCTAGGTGATGGGTCATGTCAATTTGTTGTCAAGTGATGATGAAGTGATCGACTGCCCTGCCCTGGTCACTTCATGGTGGGGGGGGGGGAGGATCGACTGCCCTGCCCTGGTCACTTCATGGTGGGGGGGGGGGGGGGGAGGATCGACTGCCCTGCCCTGGTCACTCCATGGTGGGGGGGGGGAGGATCGACTGCCCTGCCCTGGTCACTCCATGGTGGGGGGGGGGAGGATCGACTGCCCTGCCCTGGTCACTCCATGGTGGGGGGGGGGGAGGATCGACTGCCCTGCCCTGGTCACTCCATGGTGGGGGGGGGGGAGGATCGACTGCCCTGCCCTGGTCACTCCATGGTGGGGGGGGGGGAGGATCGACTGCCCTGCCCTGGTCACTCCATGGTGGGGGGGGGGAGGATCGACTGCCCTGCCCTGGTCACTCCATGGTGGCGGGGGGGGGGGAGGATCGACTGCCCTGCCCTGGTCACTCCATGGTGGGGGGGGGGGGGGGAGAAGGACGCTGTCTGAAGTATTAAAACCGTCTGGATCACCTAAAGATTATACACCCGAGTTTATTTCATCTAAGATTAACTACTTTAATGTTAGCCTAACCTAGCCTAACCTAGCCTAACCTAACCTAACCTAATGTAATCTTAAGGTGATCCGAAAATCTGACTGGATCAAAATCTGACCAAAAATTAGTAAGAGTTAGGTTAGGTTAGCTTAGGTTAGGTTAGGTTAGGTTAGGTTAGAGTTATGTTTGATGAAGTTAAATAGAACTTATTCTTCAACTGTTATATATTACTTACTCAGGATAGTGTGTGTGTGTGTGTGTGTGTGTGTGTGTGTAGTGATGAGAGTATATACACGTGTTCGCTTAAGCAATGAGCAACACCCTCTCCTTCTCTTCCTCTTTCTTCCCCCTTCCCTTCCTCTCCCCTTCCCCCATTCCATCCCCTCCCCTTTCTCTTCCCCCATCCCCTCCCCTTTCTCCCCTTCCCTCATCCCTTCCCCTCCCTTCCTTGCCATCATGTCAACCTTCACTATGTGTGTATATATATGACTGTGTGTGTGTGTGTGTGTGTTAATTCAGAGACCAGCTGGTGAGGTCGGCTGCTGGTGAGCGTGTACAGCTGATGCTCCACACATGACCTTCTCTCCCCCGTCTTTTATTGCGTATTAACTCTTGTCATTTCTCGTAAGATCTTCTCTGTGAGCCGGAGTTTGCTTATATTGTCGTATAAAAGATCACGTGGAGATTAGGCACCCCAGCGTAACCTAACCTAACCTAACCTAACCTAACCTCACCTAACCTCACCTAACCTAACCTAACCTAACCTAACCTTCCCGTCCGTCCGTCCGTTTAATTCATAGCTGTTGGCCTGGTTGTGTGTATATACTGTTCAGTCATCCTCTGTTCAACATGTGGTCACAACTGGGTAATTACATGGTCTTTGAGGGATCATAATCGGTAATTGGTGTGTCAGTTGTGGTTATTGTTAGGGTATTTATCTATTCGCGGTTTTAGTATTCGCGATCTTGACTATACGCGGGTGGCTATACGCGGATGGCATCTTGAGGTATAGTATAGTTGGTCATTATACTGATGATCTAATCTCATAATTTATCGAGCTCTCTATAGGAAGAACGCACTGATATGGGGCAGGGCACAGTGGTAGGGGAGGTAGGGTAGGGCACAGTGGTGTGGGCAAGACACAGTGGTAGAGGGCAAGACACGGTGGTAGGGGGCAAGACACGGTGGTGGGGGCAGGACACGGTGGTGGGGGCAGGATACAGTGGTGGAGGCAGGACACGGAGGTGGGGGCAGGACACGGTGGTAGGGGCAGGACACAGTGGTGGGGGCAGGACACGGAGGTAGGGGGCAAGACACAGTGGTAAGGGGCAAGACACGGTGGTGGGGGCAGGACACGGTGGTAGGGGCAGGACACAGTGGTGGGGGCAGGACACGGTGGTAGGGGCAGGACACGGAGGTGGGGGCAGGACACAGTGGTAGGGGCAGGACACAGTGGTGGGGGCAGGACACGGTGGTAGGGGCAGGACACGGAGGTGGGGGCAGGACACGGTGGTAGGGGGCAAGACACAGTGGTAGAGGTGCAGGACACAGTGGTAGGGGTGCAGGACATAGAGGAGGTGGGGAGTGGGGGCAGGACAAAGTGGTGGGGGGAGGGGGGCGGGGGCAGGACATAACAGTCGCCAGCCGGAACTATAAGCCAGTGTTATCTCGAGTGAGTCTCAGTTATCAGTGAACACGAGAGAGGGCACGCGTGATAACTTCATCCAAATGTAAGTGGTGGTGTTGGGGCAGGGAGCAGTGTGGTGGTGTTGGGGCAGGGAGCAGTGTGGTGGTGTTGGGGCAGGGAGCAGTGTGGTGGTGTTGGGGCAGGGAGCAGTGTGGTGGTGTTGGGGCAGGGAGCAGTGTGGTGGTGTTGGGGCAGGGAGCAGTGTGGTGGTGTTGGGGCAGGGAGCAGTGTGGTGGTGTTGGGGCAGGGAGCAGTGTGGTGGTGTTGGGGCAGGGAGCAGTGTGGTGGTGTTGGGGCAGGGAACAGTGTGGTGGTGTTGGGGCAGGGAGCAGTGTGGTGGTGTTGGGGCAGGGAGCAGTGTGGTGGTGTTGGGGCAGGGAGCAGTGTGGTGGTGTTGGGGCAGGGAACAGTGTGGTGGTGTTGGGGCAGGGAGCAGTGTGGATGTGTTGGGGCAGGGAGCAGGGTGGTGGTGTTGGGGCAGGGAGCAGGGTGGTGGTGTTGGGGCAGGGAGCAGGGTGGTGGTGTTGGGGCAGGTAGCAGGGTGGTGGTGTTGGGGCAGGGAGCAGTGTGGTGGTGTTGGGGCAGGGTGCAGGGTGGTGGTGTTGGGGCAGGGAGCAGGGTGGTGGTGTTGGGGCAGGGAGCAGGGTGGTGGTGTTGGGGCAGGGAGCAGGGTGGTGGTGTTGGGGCAGGGAGCAGGGTGGTGGTGTTGGGGCAGGGAGCAGGGTGGTGGTGTTGGGGCAGGAAGCAGGGTGGTGGTGTTGGGGCAGGGAGCAGGGTGGTGGTGTTGGGGCAGGGAGCAGGGTGGTGGTGTTGGGGCAGGGAGCAGGGTGGTGGTGTTGGGGCAGGGAACAGTGTGGTGGTGTTGGGGCAGGGAGCAGGGTGGTGGTGTTGGGGCAGGGAGCAGGGTGGTGGTGTTGGGGCAGGGAGCAGGGTGGTGGTGTTGGGGCAGGAAACAGTGTGGTCAGCGAGGGGTATTAGTGGTATACCCAGGCAGCAATCTCGCCATACACACGACTGGTCAGGTTAGGTCAGGTCAGGTCAGGTCAGGTTAGGTCAGGTCAGGTCAGGTTAGGTCAGGTTAGGTTAGGTCAGGTTAGGTCAGGTTAGGTTAGGTTAGGTTAGGTTAGGTCAGGTCAGGTTAGGTTAGGTTAGGTTAGGTTCAGCATTAGGATGATTAATCTTAAGGTGAAATAAACATTGGTGCTAATCTTCATGTAATATAAATATTTATAATGTATACCTATCCATGTATATATATTTACTCCGTCATATGGAGATAATTACGAGAACTAGTTTATATACATTTTATAAACATTCTAACTGATGTGTATATTGAGACGACCATGACCACAAATATCAATCTATTAGATCTGAACCGAGTACCTTGGTCATGTGATAGTGACTTAGGTATATCCTCAAGTGTGTGACCAGAGACTCGGGAAGGCAGTGTTGTGTTAAGAGTCATACTGCTTATCATTTACGTTGGCCTTGACTTAGTGTCGATGGTGTTAGTTATATTATCAGTACAAATAAGACCTTTGGTGGGGGGACTATTGTAACTGACTGATTAATCTGTTGTTTTGTTAGTTGGATCACCTGAAGATTAGACATCCCAGTTTATTTCACCTAAAGATTAGATACCCCAGCTTATTTCACCTAAAGATTAGATACGCCAGCTTATTGCACCTTAAGATTAGATACCCCAGCTTATTGCACCTTAAGATTAGATACCCCAGCTTATTGCACCTGAAGATTAGATACCCCAGCTTATTTCACCTAAAGATTAGATACACCAGCTTATTTCATCTAAAGATTAGATACCCCAGCTTATTTCACCTAAAGATTAGATACCCCAGCTCATTTCACCTAAAGATTAGATACCCCAGCTCATTTCACCTAAAGATTAGATACCCCAGCTTATTTCACCTAAAGATTAGATACCCCAGCTCATTTCACCTAAAGATTAGATACCCCAGCTTATTTCGCCTAAAGATTAGATACCCCAGCTTATTTCACCTAAAGATTAGATACCCCAGCTTATTTCACCTAAAGATTAGATACCCCAGCTTATTTCACCTAAAGATTTGATACCCCAGCTTATTTCACCTAAAGATTAGACACCGTAACGCTACCTGGGGGTCACCTCAGGTGTTACCGTCAGGTTGAAATAAGCTGGTGTCTAATCTTCACATGATCATAAAATAGTTACAAACATTTCATCGAAGAAAACGCAAGTGTTCAGTACGTGTGTCTTAGCCTGCCGGAAAAGGCGGCTACCCACGACATCCCCATAATGTAAACAAACTGTGATACTACGTCACCTAAACGACTCAACCACGGAAACCCTGGATTACGTCAACCAAGGCCCTCTCCGGCACGAGCACTGACGTCATCCTCTCACCTAGTCTTCACCAATATAACATCAATGTGTGAAGTGGTGGTGAACAGTTTCGGGGTCTTGTGTGAGAGGGTGAGGTAACTGGTGTTGAGTAATTTGGGGAAATTTTTATTTTATTTTGATGTTGACTCAGGATTTGTTTTCAGTCTTATATTGAGGAATAATTTTATTTTAGAGAATAATATTACCAATCGTCTGTCTTGATGAGGAACTTTTAAATCCTGCAAGTTTCACTGGACGTTGAAGGTAGTAAGAGAAATGATAGAGAGATATAGATTAAAATGAGATAAATTAAGAGTGTGTTACGTGTTGTTAAGTCGTAGTTACTTAATACAGATTGTGTTCAGTTAGTTGACAATATGAGATGGTATTAAGCCGTCTTGGTCCATCTATCACAAGGGTATTTATGTAGAACAAGTGTCATCCAGTGAGGCGACGCGAGACGTGGGGTGTGACAGGCGACGCGACGCAGCCTTGTTCCACCCGGAGCTGCCCGCCTCACTCACGCCATTGATAATCTTGTCGCGTGACGACCAGATCCGCCAACCACCTCAGCCAAAGATCAAGGTCCAGTTGGTGAAAAAAAAAAAAAGAGTCAAATAAAAACATAATATTTATCACAAACAGCAAGATCGTTTAATGCTCTTAAGTACGAGTCGTCCAAGTGTGGCAATGTGTAAGTCAGCGATGTGTGTCGGTCACACTCCGGGCAACTGTGTTTACAAACAAAGAGACGGCCATGATGGAATACAACTTCGCGCCTCGCTGGCTGGCTGGCGAGAAAAGACAACATTTACAGACTCGACCAACAGACAGACACAAGTGGTGGGTCAGGTGTGGTGGAGAGTCAGGTGTGGTGGAGGGTCAGGTGTGGTGGAGGGTCAGGTGTGGTGGAGGGTCAGTTGTGGAGGAGAGTCAGGTGTGGTGGTGGGTCAGATGTGGTGGAGGGTCAGGTGTGGCTGAGTCAGGTGTGGTGGAGAGTCAGGTGTGGTAGAGAGTCAAGTGTGGTGGAGGGTCAGGTGTGGTGGAGAGTCAGGTGTGGTGGAGGGTCAAGTGTGGTGGAGGGTCAAGTGTGGTGGAGGGTCAGGTGTGGCTGAGTCAGGTGTGGTGGAGAGTCAGGTGTGGTGGAGAGTCAGGTGTGGTGGAGGGTCAGGTGTGGCGGAGGGTCAGGTGTGGTGGTGGGTCAGGTGTGGTGGAGGGTCAGGTGTGGTGGAGAGTCAGATGTGGTGGAGGGTCAGGTGTGGCGGAGGGTCAGGTGTGGCGGGGGAGCAGGTGTGACGGGTGTATGGTCATATAGATGCAAAACAGACGGTAGTTACTGCGTCTGTATGACTGTCGGGTGTACTTGAGTTATGCTTTTACCGTGAGTGGAGAGCGTGGGAGTGTGTACTGTATGTCAGACTTGTATACCAGTGTTGTGTAGTATATACCAGTGTTGTGTAGTGGAGTTTTAAAAGATTAACATTCAACAGGTATATCGTCAACTCGGTTCCAATACTGAATTAACAAATAATTATATTAAAAAAAATCTACATGAACAAAAACTCTCCCATTGTTGAACCCTAAATTTAACTAATGCTAAAATACCAGTTAAGTTAGGTTAGGTTAGGTTAGGTTAGGTTAGGTTAGGTTAGGTTAGTGTTTTTAATAGTATAATACTGTATACTTATGTTTGCTATTATTGTCGTTTAGTTGTAACAATAATAATAGTAATAATAATAATAATAATAATAATAATAATAATAATAATAATAACGCTTCCATAGGGTTGAAAATATACAATAAACAGATTATAAAAATGACATAATTATAGACTGAGTCATTAGGTTAATAACTCATAACACAAGTGACCTAAGTTGTATATGTTTAATAACTACGGAGGGGGTCGTTTAACAAGGTAATTCAGCACAAGAACTGTTTCCAATTGTGTATGAATATGTCAAGTATACTGTAACCAATCACCCTTACATGTATAATGGTGTCAAGTATACACAATTATATAAAAACGTGAGTGTATTAAGGGGAGTGAACGCATACTGAGTGTATTTTGTATATGCAAATAAAACCAGTTTGTCTTAACTACCGCCATCTTAAAAAAAAGTCGTCCTTGGTGTTCGAGTGTGACCTTTTTGGTGTTTGAGTGTGACCTTTTTGGTGTTTGAGTGTGACCTTTTTGGTGTTTGAGTGTGACCTTTTTGGTGTTTGAGTGTGACCTTTTTGGTGTTTGAGTGTGACCTTTTGGTATTCGAGTGTGTATTTGTTATTAAACCTAACCTAACCTAAGCTAACCTAAGCTAAATGAGGTTCTTGTCAAGTTTTACTTAGTTTAATTGATCATAATAAAGTTGAATTAGTCGCATGTTGTAATTTATGCATAATAATTTTAGCTTTTTATATTGGCTAAGAATAGGTTGGATGGTCACACATTGCGGTAGTTTGTTGATTATAATTACATAGTTCATTGACCTTAATTACAAATCGTTAGTTGTTTATGTAACTATGTACATTTCCACGCTATTTTATACACATTAGGTTAGGTTAGGTTAGGTTAGGTTTACATCCCTTGCGTGTTAGACTAGATCAGCGAGGACTGTCTACTGCCGACCATTGATGAAGAGGCTCCACTGGGTTCCTTGGAGGCTCCACTAGGGCCTATTTAGTGGAGGCTTTAAGAGCATTGGGAGGCTTCATGTGGTTAGGGGGTGGAGGGAGACATGAACAAGGAGAATGGGAGGTCAGGAGGTAGTGGAGGTCAGGAGTTAATGGTGGTCAGGAGTGAGTGTCTCTCCTCGCTAGTCATTATGAGGCTCTGACACGAACCTCGAACTGTGTCTGCCATCATGTCCCCCCCGTGTCCCTCCCCCCGTGTCCCTCCCCCCGTGTCCCTCCCCTGTGTCCCTCCCCCCGTGTCCCTCCCCCCATGTCCCTCCCCCGTGTCCCTCCCCCCGTGTCCCTTCCCCCGTGTCCCTCCCCCCCCGTGTCCCTCCCCCCCCGTGTCCCTCCCCCCCCCGTGTCCCTCCTCCCGTGCCCAGCCTCAACACTCCACCCAGGGACCTCGGCTGCTCTTCCTGACGGCTGGGCACGACCTGACAGACCCCCACGTCAGGATTTACATGGGTCGTGATGAAGGGGGCGGGGGGAGGTATTATCAGCGGGCGTCTGCAGGGAGACGGGCGTGGGCGGCGGCAAGAGAGGAGCAGCAGCTGGCACGCCCACGCTACCCATCACGGGCGTAAATCAGCTGACAGCCACCTGTTGAGGACGCCCTGACTGGAGTATTGTTTGTGTGTTGGGAGGAGAGAGTACCTCACCCTCCCCACCAGCACAACCCGTTATTGGAACACGGGGTTAAAGAATTTGTATATACCTTAAAGATTACTGATATATATTGACATCCAGACAGTTGTGTTTATGAATTTGGCGGTACAGATCTTGACCTTTGACCTCCCCCCCCCCCCCCCATTGAGGTGTGTCCCCCTAGTGAGGTGTGCTGCCTACTCCTCACCACCAGGAGACTGACCGTAACAAGACAAGTCAGGTAGAGTGTGTTGAAGGGAAGAATGAAATGTATATCGTCCGCCAACTCACTCAGTAAGACATAGTAGAGTGTTGGTGGTGGTGGCAAGTTAAGGTGGTAGGTGATGGTGGTAGGTGATGGTGATGGTGGTAGGTAGTGGTGGCAGGTTATGGTGGTAGGTGATGGTGGTAGGTGGTGGTGGTGGTGGCAGGTTAAGGCGGTGGTGGTAGGTGATGGTGGTAGGTGATGGTGGTAGGTGATGGTGATGGTGGTAGGTAGTGGTGGTAGGTGATGGTGATGGTGGCAGATTATGGTGGTAGGTGGTGGTGGTAGGTGATGGTGATGGTGGCAGATTATGGTGGTAGGTGGTGGTGGTGGTGGTAGGTGATGGTGATGGTGGTAGGTAGTGGTGGCAGGTTATGGTGGTAGGTGATGGTGGTAGGTGGTGGTGGTGGTGGCAGGTTAAGGCGGTGGTGGTAGGTAGTGGTGGCAGATTATGGTGGTAGGTGATGGTGGTAGGTGGTGGTGGTAGGTGATGGTGATGGTGGTAGGTAGTGGTGGCAGGTTATGGTGGTAGGTGATGGTGGTAGGTGATGGTGGTAGGTGGTGGTGGTGGTGGCAGGTTAAGGTGGTAGGTGATGGTGGTAGGTGGTGGTGGTGGTGGCAGGTTAGGGTGGTAGGTGATGGTGGTAGGTGGTGGTGGTGGTGGCAGGTTAAGGTGGTAGGTGGTGGTGATGGTGGTAGGTAGTGGTGGCAGGTGATGGTGGTAGGTGATGGTGGTAGGTGGTGGTGGTGGTGGCAGGTTAAGGTGGTAGGTGATGGTGGTAGGTGGTGGTGGTGGTGGCAGGTTAAGGTGGTAGGTGATGGTGATGGTGGTAGTTAGTGGTGGCAGATTATGGTGGTAGGTGATGGTGGTAGGTGGTGGTGGCAGGTTAAGGTGGTAGGTGATGGTGGTTGGTGGTGGTGGCAGGTTAAGGTGGTAGGTGATGGTGATGGTGGTAGTTTGTGGTGGCAGATTATGGTGGTAGGTGATGGTGGTAGGTGGTGGTGGTGGTGGCAGGTTATGGTGGTAGGTGATGGTGGTAGGTGGTGGTGGTGGTGGCAGGTTAAGGTGGTAGGTGATGGTGATGGTGGTAGTTAGTGGTGGCAGATTATGGTGGTAGGTGATGGTGGTAGGTGGTGGTGGTGGTGGCAGGTTATGGTGGTAGGTGATGGTGGTAGGTGGTGGTGGCAGGTTAAGGTGGTAGGTGATGGTGATAGGTGGTGGTGGTGGTGGTGGTGGCAGGTTATGGTGGTAGGTGATGGTGGTAGGTGGTGGTGGCAGGTTAAGGTGGTAGGTGAGGGTGGTAGATAGTGGTGGCAGGTTATGGTGGTCGGTGATGGTGGTAGGTAGTGGTGGCAGGTTATGGTGGTAGGTGATGGTGGTAGGTAGTGGTGGCAGGTTATGGTGGTAGGTGATGGTGGTAGGTGATGGTGGTAGTAGGTGGCGGCAGGTTGATGTTTTAGTTGGTGTTATTCGTAAATTGTGTGGATATTTTTACTTGTTGATCGAAAAAAAATACAGAACAGCACCATTAAGCACCATTAAGCACCATTAAGCACCATAAAAGATCATAAAAACAAACAAATCAAATACCACCACTTGCAACAACAACAACAAACGTATACCAACTAGCCTACAACCCCCTGTACAACCCCAGCTACCATCATCATCATCATCGCTTTGACCTCCTCCCTCTACCCCCCCTCCCTTCCCCTACCCTCCCTCCCCCCCTCTACCCCCCTCCCTTCCCCTACCCTCCCTCCCCCCCTCTACCCCCCTCCCTTCCCCTACCCTCCCTCCCCCCCTCTCCGCCATGGTCCACTAAAGTGCCCACACACACAAAGATCACGATCCGTCGACGACAACATTCCCTCACAACCCCTCCCTCACCCTTCTCCTCCCTCACCCCTCCTCCATCACCCCCTCCTCCCTCACCCCCACCCACACCCCCTCCTCCCTCACCCCCTCCTCCCTCACCCCCTCCTCCCTCACCCCCCTCCCTCACCCCCTCCTCCCTCACCCCCCCTCACCCCCTCCTCCCTCACCCCCCCTCCCTCACCACTCTCCTCTCAACAGTTGAACTATGATAATTCTGTTTATTATTCCACTCGTTCATGGCAGTGAGTCACGCTTGTTTAATTACTGACAAAGTTAAGTCACCATCAAGGGGTCAGGACTGGTGCAGTAGCTTAGCCGTGACCAGGGCCGATAAGAGTCTGGTGGGTGATGAGGGTGAAAGTCCGGTGGGTGTACGACGGGTGAGAGTTGGGTGGGTGAACGAGGGGTGATAAGGGTGAGAGTCTGGTGGGTGAAAGAGGGGTGAGAGTTGGGTGGGTGAACGACGGGTTAGAGTTGGGTGGGTGAACGAGGGGTGAAAGTCCGGTGGGTGAACGAGGGGTGATAAGGGTGAAAGTCCGGTGGGTGATAGGGGCGGTTCTCATGTATGTCTGTCGTTGGGTTAAGTCGTGTTGACCCTGTGATTATGGTTAAGTGTTCTGAAATTAAGACCCTGACACCCGTAGTAGTGGTGGTAGTAGTAGTAGTAGTAATTGTGGTTGTAGCGGTAGTAGTTGTTATAATTAGAGTTGAAGTAGTAGTAACTTTGGTAGTAATCGTAGTAGTAGAAAGTGTAGAAGCTGTTGTTGTAGTAGTAGGAGGAGGAGTGTAGATGTAGTAGTGGTGATGGTGGTAATAGTAGCAGAAGTAGTAATTATAAGTGGGTGTCGGAGTAGCCTAAGTGAGTTGGTGGTGGTGGTGGTGTAGTTATGGCAGTAATTGTGGTGGTGGTTGGTTGGTAATGATATTGGGAGAATTGGCTACAGGTATACACGTCGGAGAGTGGTGGTAGTGGCAGTAGTAGTAGTGTTAGAGGCATACGGGGAGAGAATTCAGAACTTTGATCAAGGCAGCTTCACTCCTCTGGTGGGATGGGCCCAAGTGCAAGATGTTTCTACGCCAGACTCGCGGGGTTGATCTCCGAACAGAAGCAGCAGCCCAGAAGTTATGTTACAGCCTGGATGAGATGTCGACTGTCCTTCTCTCTCCTTCCGTCGGCTTTGGTCTGCCTCAGGGGAACGAGAGCATCCGCCCAATAGCCGACAACAGTTAAGAACATAAGAACATAAGGAGTCTGCAATAGGCCGGTTGGCCTGTGCATGGCAGCTCCTGTCGAGAGTTACTACCAGTCTCTATCATCCATGAATCTATCTAGCCTCCTTTTGAAACTGACTATATGAGGCAACAGTCACTGAATGCCGCATAGATCTGCGGCTCGACTAACTCAACACAGCTAGGATAGCAACTTATGTATTAGGATATTTAACATTAAGGTAATAAAATGGCGGCGAAGGTGTGGCTATTGGGGGAGGCTGGAGGCCACGTAGTAGTGTTGGTGGTGGCGTAGCTCACCTGTGGCTTAGAGACGATGACAAGTGCATTCCCTTGTTTTGGTATTATTGGAACACCTGGTGGGGGATTTAGGAACTAATTTTCGTGGACTAAACGGGTAGTAGATCCGCCAACAGGAGCAAGGAGCTGTGAGTAACGGGGAGGAGGGCGGGAGTAGCAACAGGAGCAACGGGGTGGTAGACATTAGTAATGATGATTGTATTAACAGTAGCGGCCGTCCTAGTAACAGTAACGGCCGTCCTAACAACAGTTCCAGTAACAGTAACGGCAACCTGATAACATTAACGTCAGTAACGAGTGATAATGGAATGTAAACAACGGTAGTAATGACTTGAAACGGTAGTAACAGTAACAACGGGCGTAGAAACAAGAGCCATCGTGTCAGATTTAATGTAGACGAGAAAGTGTGTGTGGCGGGGTCAGTCATGGCGCCACCCCGAGCTTGTGGACGTTCTCACAACAATTTACTCCTAATTTAACCCGTTTAAACTTTATTTTCGGCACAATTGGTCGAGTTTCCACCAACGAATTTGCGCCTATTAAAAGCTACTTGCTCCTTGGCTATTTGTTCTTTTATTTTCTTTGTTATAAGATTTATTTTGTCCAATTCAATATTTTTTTTGTTTTTTGGCAGGAAAGATGGAACCCGTTTTCTTTGTTATGGGAAACTCAAATAAAAATCCAGCTAATATTTTTTTTTTAATTGTTGTTTATTTATATTTTAATAGATTAATATAGATTTTTTTTCGATATTTTTAATTGGTTTTTGTATTTTGTGATATATATTAGAGTGAGTAGATTGACTTAGTGTTTATCTATATATGTGAGGAGCACTATTGTCTACTCGTTGCTACCTTCGTTGTTGTTATCTCGTTGCTAACTGGTTGGTGGTTGTTGTGGGTGAGGTGGGTTGGTAGTTGTTGTGGGCGGCTTGGAGGTGTCTTTGGCGATGGTGGTAATACTGTAGAAGAGGTCTCGGTAATGGTGGCGATTGTGGTAGTAGTGGTAGTGATGGTGGTTGTGGTGATTGTGGTAGTGGTGATGGTATGAGTCATGGGCGCAGGAGAATGGCTGGTCGACTGTTGTTGGTCACGATTGTGGCCTGACTGCCCCCACGCCCCCCACGCCCCCATACGCCCCACCCCACGCCCCCTCCACACGCTCCACCCCACGCCCCCTCCATACGCCCCACCCCACGCCTCCTCCGCCCACGCCCCCTCCCCCCACTGCCCTTCCTCCCCGTTACTGTCACACTGTCAAACTTTCACACACTTGCCACCCTCACTGTCACACGCCCACGCCCACAAGGAGTATTGCATTATATCACACTGTACTCTCACACCCCGAGAGTACTATGGTGGTGGTAGTGATGATGATAGTGGTAGTTGTGGTAGTAGTAGTAGTTGTGGTAGTAGTGGTAGTTGTGGTAATTGTGGTAGTAGTGGTAGTAGTAGTAGTGGTTGTGGTAGTAGTGGTAGTTGTGTTAGTTTTGATAGGAGTGATAATAGTGGTAGTTGTGGAAGTAGTGGTTGTGGTAATAGTGGTAGTTGTGGTAATTGTGGTTGTAGTGGTTGTGGTAGTTGTGGAAATTGTGGTAAGTGGTAGTTGTGGTAGTAGTGGTAGTAGTAATAGTAATAGTGGTAGTTGTGGAAATGGTGGTAATAGTGGTAGTTGTGGTAGTAGTGGTAGTAGAGGTTGTGGTAATAGTGGTAGTTGTGGTAATGGTGGTAGTTGTGGTAGTAGTGGTTGTGGTAATAGTGGTAGTTGTGGTAATGGTGGTAGTTGTGGTAATTGTGGTAGTAGTGGTTGTGGTAGTGATGATAATAGTGGTAGTTGTGGTAGACATGAGTGACGCCCCAGTAATGTATCTCAGCTTCTCGCTCTCTCACAAATGACCATCTCACTGTCACGCGATTTTATTCTGTCTCTCACGCCACTGTCTCATGCTACTGTCCCACTACTATATCACGTCACTGTCTCATGCTACTGTCTCACTACTATCTCACGTCACTGTCTCATGCTACTGTCTCACCACTATCTCACGTCACTGTCTCATGCTACTGCCTCACTACTATATAACGTCACTGTCTCATGTACTGTCTCACTACTATCTCACGTCACTGTCTCATTACTATATCACGTCACTGTCTCATGCTACTGTCTCACTACTATATCACGTCACTGTCTCATGCTACTGTCTCACTACTATCTCAAGTCACTGTCTCATGCTACTGTCTCACCACTATCTCACGTCACTGTCTCATGCTACTGTCTCACCACTATATCACGTCACTGTCTCATGCTACTTTCTCATACAAGTTACTATCACTATCTCCCCTACTACTTTCTGTACAACACTACCATCTCTTGTTAGTGTCTCTCTTACGTCTACTACTACTACTACTACTACTACTTTTTTTTTTTTTTTTTTTTTTTTTTTTTTTTTTTTAAAGCGTGGCCTCCAGCCTCCCCCAATAGCCACACCTTCGCCACCATTTATTTACCTTAATATTAAATATCCTAATACATAAGTAGCTATCCTAGCTGTGTTAAATTAGTTGAGCCGCAGATCTATGCGGCATTCAGTGACTGTAGCCTCATAGTCAATATCTGCAGCTGTTGTCGGAGTAGGGGCAGAAGCTCTCGTTCCCCTGAGGCAGAGCAAAGCCGACTGAAGGAGAGAGAAGGACAGTCGACATCTCATCCAGGCTGTAACATAACTTCTGGGCTGCTGCTTCTGTTCTACTACTACTACAGTCACCTCCCCTCCCCTTTCACCACGATGTATATATCTGTAATTTATATACATGACTATAAATTATAGAGGTATTTCAGGATTACAGTGAGTACGATACCTGTATTCCGACACCTGTATCTCACACACCTATATCCTACACACCTGTATATCACACAACAGTATCCCCCACACCTGTATCCCACACACCTGTATCCCACACACCTGTATCCCACACCTATTACAGGTTATTTTAGGACAAGGCAAAGACATGTGAACTCTGGGTCTCACGGATTCAGCCTAACTAAATATGCACTCCCCGAAAGACGTACAGTCGAGTGAGGGGCGACCTGATAGAGGTGTATAAGTGGAAGGCAGGGCTAAACAAAGGGGACATTACAAAGGTACTCAAACTATCCAACCAGGAGCGAACTCGTAACAATGGTTTTAAATTAGACAAATTTAGATTTAGGCGGGAAATAGGTAAACACTGGTTTGGAAACAGAGTAGTGGATGACTGGAACAAGTTACCAAATATCATCATTAACTCGAATACGCTGGATAGCTTCAAACATAAGTTGGATGGATATATGAACAATAGGGGTTGGGTGTAAACGGGACTGACCAGTGACCAGTATGGGCCAATAGGCCCGCTGCAGTTTCCTCCAGTCTTATGTTCCCATTTCCTCCTCCTCCTTTCTCCCCCTTTTCCCTTTCGTATTCTCTTGCCCTCCTTCCCTACCTGACATACTCCCCCCCTCCCTCCCTTCCTTTCTTCCTTGCATGCTCCTTCTTATCCCTTCCTTCCCTCCATGCTCTCCCTGAACCTAAAGTCACACACACACACACACACACACACACACACACACACACACACACACACACGCTCTACCACCCCCATTGACTTACCAATGAAACTCTTCAAGGAGTTCTCCCCGGAGCTTGCTACACCCCTCTGCTCCATCATCAATGCTTCTCTCAGTCAAGCCAGATGCCCAGCTGACTGGAAGACCTCTAATGTATCACCAGTGCCCAAGTCAACCAGCCCACAATCCTTAAATCAGCTACGACCTATTGCAATCACCCCAATACCCAGCTTAATCTGTGAAAGTTTTGTGTTCGACTGGGCTTATGCTGATATTGCAGGAGTCGTAGACCCTCAGCAATTTGGCAACATCAAAACTTCCTCCACCACCCACTGTCTTGTCAGCTTTCTCGATTACATATACCGCCATCTCGAGAAACGAAAAACGTCTGCAGCTGTCGCCTTCATTGATTTCACTAAAGCGTTCGACCTAGTCGACCACAATATAATCATCAACAAAGCTTCGGAGAAGTCTCATACCATGGCTTACAGACTTCCTCAGTGACCGACGCCAAGCTGTACGCTTCCGAGGGGCTGTCTCCACCTTTCAGTCACTCACCTGTGGCGTCCCCCAAGGCACCAAGATGGGACCACTCTGCTTCCTTATGCTCATCAATGATGCCCTAAGAGAAACCCCTGCTCGCTGGAAATATGTCGACGACTCCACCATTGGGATCAGCGTCAACAATTCTGCTCCCAACTATACCGCCCTTCAGGATTTATTGAACAGTCTCCAAAACTGGGCCACCAACAACCATGTCACCATCAACCATACCAAGACCATGGTTATGCACATCAACCTCTCCTCCGACATTGTCCCACCTCCTTCCATTACTCTAGGTCCGAACACACTCCAGGTTGTAGATTCCACGAAGCTCCTCGGCGTCACCATAGACAACAAACTAAATTGGAAACCACACGTCAGTGAAGTTGTCAAATCCTCCAGTTTCCGTCTCCACCTCCTCCGCCGACTCAAGTCCCTCGGAGTTCCTGCACACGAGCTCCTCAGTGTTTACACAACATTCATACTTCCCAAGCTCACCTATGCCTCCCCCACCTGGTCTTCCTCCCTAAATGCCACACAACGTAAACACCTAGAAAAAGTGCAAAAGAGGGCATGCAAGATTATTCTCTCCCCTTCCTACTCCACATATCAAGAAGCGCTCAACACACTGACCCTTTCGACTCTCACTGACCATCACCACGACCTCATCTGCAAATTTGGTAAGAAGCTTCTACACCATCCCCGACACCGGCTCCTACTACCACCTGAGATCCCTTGTCCGAGAATTGCTGTTCGACACCACAACCGCATCCAGCCCATACGTGCACGAACTGATCGCTATAAGAACAGCCCAGTCCCAACCATTGTAAAAATTATCAATAACTTGTAATAAATCAGTGTATTCACTCCCAGTAAACACTGCTCCTTACACTGTCACTATGTTGAAATGAACTGTAGTCTGAGCTTTTCCCCATCTAAGTTATTATATGTCTTATTTGTGTCACTTATGTTACTTGTATATTATTTGTAATTCGCAACCCATTCCCCAAATATGTAACTGTATATTTTCAGCCTTTTGGCTGCCAAGC
>CAUDMG010000972.1:182500-192500 GCA_958450375.1 Homarus gammarus | reverse complement strand
TATTTGTCTCCTCTTGTAGTGTTTGACGTGTGGAGGGAGAGCCGGATGTGGGGTGGTGGTGGGCCCTCCTTGTGTGGTGGTAGACCCTCCATGTGTGGTTGGTGGGCCCTCCTTGTGTGGTGGTAGACCCTCCATGTGTGGTTGGTGGGCCCTCCATGTGTGGTTGGTGGGCCCTCCATGTGTGGTGGTAGACCCTCCATGTGTGGTTGGTGGGCCCTCCATGTGTGGTTGGTGGGCCCTCCATGTGTGGTGGTAGACCCTCCATGTGTGGTTGGTGGGCCCTCCATGTGTGGTGGTAGACCCTCCATATGTGGTTGGTGGGCCCTCCTTGTGTGGTGGTAGACTCTCCATGTGTGGTTGGTGGGCCCTCCATGTGTGGTGGTAGACACTCCATATGTGGTTGGTGGGCCCTCCTTGATGTGGTGGTAGATCCTCCATGTGTGGTTGGTGGGCCCTCCATGTGTGGTGGTAGACCCTCCATGTGTGGTTGGTGGGCCCTCCATGTGTGGTGGTAGACTCTCCATGTGTGGTTGGTGGGCCCTCCATGTGTGGTGGTAGACCCTCCATGTGTGGTTGGTGGGCCCTCCTTGTGTGGTGGTAGACCCTCCATGTGTGGTTGGTGGGCCCTCCATGTGTGGTTGGTGGGCCCTCATGTGTGGTGGTAGACTCTCCATGTGTGGTTGGTGGGCCCTCCATGTGTGGTGGTAGACCCTCCATGTGTGGTTGGTGGGCCCTCCATGTGTGGTTGGTGGGCCCTCATGTGTGGTGGTAGACTCTCCATGTGTGGTTGGTAGACCCTCCATGTGTGGTTGGTGGGCCCTCCATGTGTGGTGGTAGACTCTCCATGTGTGGTTGGTGGGCCCTCCATGTGTGGTTGGTGGGCCCTCCATGTGTGGTGGTAGACCCTCCATGTGTGGTTGGTGGGCCCTCCATGTGTGGTTGGTGGGCCCTCCATGTGTGGTGGTAGACCCTCCATGTGTGGTTGGTGGGCCCTCCATGTGTGGTGGTAGACCCTCCATATGTGGTTGGTGGGCCCTCCTTGTGTGGTGGTAGACTCTCCATGTGTGGTTGGTGGGCCCTCCATGTGTGGTGGTAGACCCTCCATATGTGGTTGGTGGGCCCTCCTTGATGTGGTGGTAGACCCTCCATGTGTGGTTGGTGGGCCCTCCATGTGTGGTGGTAGACCCTCCATGTGTGGTTGGTGGGCCCTCCATGTGTGGTGGTAGACTCTCCATGTGTGGTTGGTGGGCCCTCCATGTGTGGTGGTAGACCCTCCATGTGTGGTTGGTGGGCCCTCCTTGTGTGGTGGTAGACCCTCCATGTGTGGTTGGTGGGCCCTCCATGTGTGGTTGGTGGGCCCTCATGTGTGGTGGTAGACTCTCCATGTGTGGTTGGTGGGCCCTCCATGTGTGGTGGTAGACCCTCCATGTGTGGTTGGTGGGCCCTCCATGTGTGGTTGGTGGGCCCTCATGTGTGGTGGTAGACTCTCCATGTGTGGTTGGTAGACCCTCCATGTGTGGTTGGTGGGCCCTCCATGTGTGGTGGTAGACTCTCCATGTGTGGTTGGTGGGCCCTCCATGTGTGGTGGTTGACTCTCCATGTGTGGTTGGTGGGCCCTCCATGTGTGGTTGGTGGGCCCTCCATGTGTGGTGGTAGACTCTCCATGTGTGGTTGGTGGGCCCTCCATGTGTGGTGGTAGACTCTCCATGTGTGGTTGGTGGGCCCTCCATGTGTGGTGGTAGACCCTCCATGTGTGGTTGGTGGGCCCTCCATGTGTGGTTGGTGGGCCCTCCCTGTGTGGTGGTAGACTCTCCATGTGTGGTTGGTGGGCCCTCTATGTGTGGTGGTAGACTCTCCATGTGTGGTTGGTGGGCCCTCCATGTGTGGTTGGTGGGCCCTCCATGTGTGGTTGGTGGGCCCTCCATGTGTGAAGTAGTTAAACATGGGTTCGTCTTAGGTCCTCTTGTCGTTAGCTCGGGCGATGATCTGGCACTCTTAGTCGGCCTCGTTATTCAATTCACAGTTTATAAGTTGTGGGCGTCACCACAGTTGTGCCCAGAGATTGGGATTCGCAGAAACTTGTGCAGTGAGAAGCATGTGGTGTGGGCGTGGGAGCCGTGACACTCATCATGCAGCTTGTGCGACCCTCACGCCGCCCGCGCCTCCTTCATGTGGGCGTGGTGAACCTGACACCCATCACGTGACCTGCCCACGCCTCCCCAGACTAACAGCTTCTCACGGCACACAAATAAAAATATCATATTTGTTGAGAAAGTTATAAACGGCACCTGCAGGCGGCTTTAAAAGTCCTCTTATGGAGTTAAGTGATATTAATTACACTTTTTATTTCCTGTGTTGGTGTGACCATCCCGCGGCGGGCAGTTAGCGAGACGACCCTTCACAAGCAGACGACTCCTTTGTCTTACTTTTTTTTCCACTCTCGTTTTTTCCAGCCACTAGGAGGTGACCACAACCTTTTTCTGGTGACGTGATAAACTTTAAGAAACCGGTGATCAGACCCGTTGAGGAGAGGAACCCGTTGATGCAAGTCTCCCGAGTCAGTTCCCCTCGCCTGCTTCATCTCCTCCCCAAGCACAAGGGACGACATGCGGGCGTGTAGGGCAACCCCCACGCCCTTATCTTTAGGGTGAGGGCGTGTGTGGTGGTAACAGGGGGTAGGGGCAAGGGTCATGTGCCAGATATAAACAAATAAGAGTATAGCGGTGGCCGGCATCTTGGTAGCACGATGTTTTGGGAAGACGCGGCACAAGCCGTTCCCACGACCGCCTCCCCCCGCCTGAGTCGCCCGCGTTCACTTGTTCTCACTTATATCGTCTTTATTATAGCACTTGTACTTGTCCCTGGTACCTGTATGTGTGCCTTAAGTCTCCTCATAACACTGTAACTAGTCCTTGTTGGCTCGGGTGTCTCGTGCGGTAATTAATGACACGATTGTAAGTAGCTTGTGGTGGCAATAGTCCCGGGCAGAAGTTAAACCATGTGTGCTAATGTGGGTAGCCACCTTCTGTGTGGCAGCCAGCCGGGCGGGTATGTGTGTGTGTGTGTGTACGTGTGGGTGGATGTGTACGTGTGGGTGAGTGCGTAAGGAGGTGTGTACGAGTGTGTGTATATGGGTAGGAGAGTGTGTATGTGTACGTAGGTAGGAGTGTGTGTGTGTGTGTGTGTGTGTGTGTGTGTGTGTGTGTGTGTGTGTGTGTGTGTGTGTGTGTGTCACGGGTCACTGGTCCTCAAGATCTCACACCACTTATTGTTGTAATATATAGTGAGGTGTGTGTGGACTGCCCCTCATAATTTGGCACTTTCCTCACACCTCACGTCTCTCTCTCTCTCTCTCTCTCTCTCTCTCTCTCTCTCTCTCTCTCTCTCTCTCTCTCTCTCTCTCTCTCTCTCTCTCCTCCGCCCCCTCCATCCCTCTCACTTCACTCTCACCCCCCTCCATCATCGCCCTCTCTCCCACTCACTCATTTATTACCAATTGTCAGTTCCTCTTCTCTTCTTTCTCTTCACCTGACCTTCATCCCTCATCTGCTACATCTATTTATCATCAGCATTTCTTTCCTCTTCCTTTCTTCCTTCTCCTTCCTTCTCCTTCTTCCTCTCTTCTTCCTTCTTCCTCTTTTCTTCCTCCTTCTTCCTCTCTTCTTCCTTCTCCTTCTTCCTCTCTTCTTCCTTCTCCTTCCTTTCTTCCTCTCTTCTTCCTTCTCCTTCTTCCTCTCTTCTTCCTTCTCCTTCTTCCTCTCTTCTTCCTTCTCCTCTTTCCTTTCTTCTTCCTCTCTTCTTCCTTCTCCTTCTTCCTCTCTTCTTCCTTCTTCTCTCTTCTTTTTTCTTTCTTCGTCTTCCTTATACTTCTCCCTCTCTTCTTCTTCCATCCTCCTCATCTCATCCTTCCTTCCTCCTCGCCCCCCATCCTTCTCCCCCTTCCATACTCCTCCCTTCTTCATCCTTCTCCTCCTTCCTCCTCCCCCCCTTCCATACTCCTTCCTTCTTCAGCCTTAGCTTTAGGTTAGGTTAGGTTAGGTTAAGTTAAGTTAAGTTAGGTTAAGTTAGGTTAGCTTAGGTTAGCTTAGCTTAGCTTTAGGTTAGGTTAGATCAGGTTAGGTTAGGTTAGGTTAGGTTAGCTTAGCTTAGCTTAGCTTTAGGGGTGGTTACTCTTCAGGTAAAGTAAGCTGGGGATGTAGTCTTCAGGTGTTCCAACGACCCCCCTCCCTCCCTGTCAGCTGTAGGTAAGGTGTCAATACCTGTGGTGGAGTGACTGTGTGTGTCAAGGCGTTCCTGTTGGTCGTAGTCTCCTGTGTCTTATTTTGTCTTGTATTCACGTATTACTGTATTTTTGTTTGGTGTTATGTACCCGATTTTTGTATTTTATGTTATTTAATGTATTATCTATTTTTGGTGTTATTTTTGTATCTTATTTATAGTTTGTTTTATTTTATTTTATATTTTATGTTGTGTATCTAATTTTTGTATATATAATTTATTCTTATTATTATTATTATTATTTTGCGTTTTTTTGTATTTTGTTATATTTTTGTATTTTGTTTTATTTTGTATTGTTTTATTTTTGTATTTTGTTTTTTTGTATTTTGTTGATTTTTTGTATTTTTTGTATTTTGGTTTATTTTGTATTTTGGTTTATTTATTTATTGACATTTATTTGTTATATGATCATTATATTTATTCGGTAATGTTTTGATCGTCTTACTGTACACACTGGCTGTAGAGACCGGCCGTGTTGGTCAGACTTTACTGTACGTCTAACTCTAGTTTAATTACAGGTAAACTTAAGTTACCTGTTAATAGTTGGGATTACCTGAAGACTAATCACCCCAACTTATTTCACCTGAAGATCAACCACCCTCACACTAACCTAACCTAACCTAACCTAACCTGGGGGGCTAATCTTCAGGTGAGTCTATCGTTATTTACACTTGAAATGAATTATACTCAATGTAATAATATTTCCCGTTTGATTATTCGTATTCACTTGGTTATCAGACAGACAGCGTGAGAACCAGGGAAGAGGAGCGGCCCCGTGTGTATGAAGCAGTGAAGCGGCCCCGTGTGTGTGAAGCAGTGAAGCGGCCCCGTGTGTGTGAAGCAGTGAAGCGGCCCCGTGTGTGTCAACCAGTGAAGCGGCCCCGTGTATGTGAAGCAGTGAAGCGGCCCCGTGTATGTCAACCAGTGAAGCGGCCCCGTGTATGTCAACCAGTGAAGCGGCCCCGTGTGTGTGAAGCAGTGAAGCGGCCCCGTGTGTGTCAATCAGTGAAGCGGCCCCGTGTGTGTCAACCAGTGAAGCGGCCCCGTGTATGTGAAGCAGTGTAGTGGAAGGTAAGTGGATGTTACCTGTAAGATGTTGCGGTGGGGTTAATTAATGTTGGGACCTGGGTGTATAACAGGTAGGTCTTTACGTAGGTGTACTTATAACAGGTAGGTCTTTACGTAGGTGTACTTATAACAGGTAGGTCTTTACGTAGGTGTACTTATAACAGGTAGGTCTTTACGTAGGTGTACTTATAACAGGTAGGTCTTTACGTAGGTGTACTTAAAACAGGTAGGTCTTTACGTAGGTGTACTTATAACAGGTAGGTCTTTACGTAGGTGTACTTAAAACAGGTAGGTCTTTACGTAGGTGTACTTATAACAGGTAGGTCTTTACGTAGGTGTACTTAAAACAGGTAGGTCTTTAATAATGATCTTCGTGAAACAGACAGGTCTTTTAAAGTAATGTGTACTTGTTTCTATAACTTCTACCACACCCTGTATTATAAAAGAGTGTACTTGTCTGCGTGAGTATTTGTCGTCTGCGTGAGTATTTGTGGTCCTGTTTTAATGGTATTTTACACGCTTGTTGTATAAGACTTAACCAAAACAATTACATATTCCCTTATACGTCAACTAAGGTCAAATTCATTGCTGGGGGTCAAAAAACAACATCGCGGATAATATATATATTTTTTTTTCTTCAATGTTTTTAAATAATATAAACCAGTTAAACACCAGATGTTGTTTATTAAGTGAGAGGAGCAACGTCACGTAGCAAGACGAGTGAGTGAAGCAAAGAGTGTGTGATGAGTGGCGCCATCTGTCGTCATTTAGTACATGGTGTGGAGACTTGGGCGGCGCCACTCTCTCTCTCTCTCTCCTCCTCCATCATCCCTCTCCCCCCATTCGTCCTCTTCCCCCCCCTCTCTCTCCTTCATCTCTCTCCTCCATCACCCCTCTCCCCCCCCCCCCCATTCGTCCTCTTCCCCCCCCTCTCTCTCTCCTTCATCTCCCTCCTCCATCACCCCTCTCCCCCCATTCGTCCTCTCCCCCCTCCCTCTCTCTCTCCTTCATCACTCCTCCTCCTCCCTCCATCCCCTTCTTCCTCCCTCCCCTCCCCCCCCTCTCCATCACCCCTCACCCTCCCCCCTCTCCATCACTCTCACAATTAGAACCGATGCGACACACATCTTAACTCTCTCCCCTAACTGGACACTTCGCACGACATAGCTTATTTTGTTCAACTTTCTGCTGCTAATTATAGGCGTTTAGCGGTTGGCTGTAGTGAGGAGGGTGTTAGGGGTAGTTAGCGTGTGGGTGTGTGTGTGTTGTCAACGTGTGTGTGGGTAACATCACTTCTGTACTCAGACACGGAACTTGACCTAACCTAACCTCACCTTTCTATCACGGGGTCATAATCCTAGCTACCCACACGTGTTCTCTATTTCTTGGTCTCCAGCTGTGGTCTCTAATCGGCTACAGCACACACACACACACACACACACACACACTCAACCGTTTGATAGTTTTCCTGTTTAGGTTCTCAAGTTCCGTTTGTTTTTACTCGACGCTCGTGTTTTGTTCACTTAAGGAATTGTTTGGGAGCTGCTTGTTGTTTGGTGGGTGTTTGAAAGTTGCTGTTTGTGTGGTTGTACTGTCTTGTTTGGAAATTGTTCTTGTGATTTGTTTAGTGTTTGGAAGGTGTCTTTGTGTTTGACCATTGTTTGGAAGCAATTAGTGTGTGTGTGTGTGTGTGGGGAGAAGGGAGTCCCACAGGGTTCTTGTCTCTCGTGGTTATTGTGTGTGTAAAACTAGGCGCTTTTGTGGTTTATATTCTCTCCTTCCCACACTCGGGTTTATTCGTGGTTTATTCTGGGTTTTTACGTTTATTTTGTTTTTTTCTTCTCCCTGAATTAGTGTTTTGGTGTACTTAAATGCCTCGTGATTACTTTTACTGTATTACTTAAATCTTACTTATGTGGGAAAGTATAAAGTATATTTCTGATTGTGATTGATTTTTATTGAGTACTTTTCACCCGATTACTTATGTTACTTAATTGTTATTGACTTATGTGGGAAAAGTATTATATAAGTAATTTAGTTTTAAAGTTGTAGTTTGAGACGATTGTAATAAAGTATTTTTTTTTTGGGGGGGGGGGAATATTATTAAAAAGTATCAAGTATTCGTAGTTGGGATAAAAAGTTTGGAATACTTTTTTGTCTAGTTCATATATAAGTGTTTTTGTTTACTTATATACTTATTTAAGTCTTACGGATTATAAAGACAGAAATAAAGGAATAATTTAACTTTTATCGTGTCAATATTTTTTGTTTTCCTTTTATTTCATTTTTGTTATTCTTGTGTTTATTATTTGTTTGTTTCTCTCTCTCTCTCTCTCCTCCCTTACCCTCTCCCTTACCCTCCTCCTTCACCCTCCTCCCTCACCCCCTCACTCTACCACTTTCTCCTTTCACGTCTTCCTTCTTGTAAGTATTTCGTGATGCTTGGGGGCGTGCCGGGGGGGGGGGGGGGGGTGTTTAATAGGTGGGCGGTGGAGATTAGGTTGGGCGAGGGTGGGAGTGCTTGAGGGTGGGCGGAGGTGAGGATGGATGAGGATGGGAGAATGCGAGGGTAGGTTGAAGTGTGTGTGTGTGTGTGTGTGTGTGTGTGTAGTTAATATGTAAAATTATTCAGTTGGTCAATAAATAAAGTGTTTTTTATTATAAGTGTTTTTGTTAAGGGAAGAGGTAGACCCGTGGTGCCCTGGGACGCTCAGCCTGGCTTCATCTTGTTGACACTTTCACCGAACACTGACACACTCTCACACACCCTGAAAAGTGCGTGTCTTACCCCCCCCCCCTCTCCCTTCCCTCTCGTCCCTCCCTCCTTCCCGTTCCTCCTTCCCGTCCCTCCCTCCTTCCCGTCCCTCCTTCCCGTCCCTCCCGTCTAGCGAGTGAACGGGGCCCCACCCAGCCAAGACGCATCCGTAATACCCCGTCGAGTGCTTTCCTTGATCATGTTGGTGGTGGAGTGGCCCTCTAGCGCTCCTTTGTCCGTCACGACGTGTTCTGAGGGCGGCGGGGAGGGGCGGTACTCAGCCTCTGCAGTGGTTACCAGAATATCACTCGTGGTATGATACGCCACTACAGTGTGTCATCTGGAGGGGAGTTTTACTGCTCTCTGTCGGGGGGTGGGGGGGGGGGGCTCCTCTCTTGTGCACATATAGTCACTGGCTGAGTCACTTCACGCACGTACTGTACATTATAGACAGACATGGACACACACACACAGATACCCCCCCCACACACCCCCCCCCCCCACACACACACCCCCACACAGTTACTGAGAAGTGTTGTGAATCATCGTTGTGGTTAGGCATTTATGTAAGTATACAATGTGTGTATGTGTACCACTAAGTATACTGTATGTGGCAGTCTATGTATACTATATTTGTATTACTATGTACTGTATACTGCTTATGTATCTATTTATATTTTATTTGTGGGTTTATGTATCCTGTATGTGTGGATAGATAGATAGATAGATAGATAGATAGATAGATGATTTTTTTCAATATAATATAGCCTGTTCACTTTGGTCATAAAATAAATTAGCTCGACCCCTCTGCCCTCCCTCCCCTCACCCCCCGACCCCTCTCCCCTCCCTCACCCCCCGACCCCTCACCCCCTCCCCTACCCCCTCCCCTCACCCCCCCTTCACTCTAACCCCTACCCCCCATAGGTCAAGGGGGGGAGGGCATGAACGAGGAAATATCACGTCCGTTCCAGTGAGACCGAGATTGAATCTGTATCCGGCCAGGCCATTGTTGACATACATACATACATACATACATACATACATGCATGCAAGTAAATCACTGTGGATGCGCGTGATCCAGGTATATGCTGATAAATACATACATACATACATACATACATATATACATACATACATACATACATACAGTACACAAAAGCACCTTCAGCACACACACACACACACACACACACATGAGCCTCAAAGAATATGAATCATATAATTGTTCCCGGCCATCCTGTGCTTATCCGGCCAAAATCTGTGCTATCAGACATCCGGCCAGAGGAGGAAAGGACCATCCGGCCATGGTGCAGGTCGTTAGGGTGTGAGGGAGGGTCGTTATCAGTACGTAGGGCCATCTTGGCATCACTCAATTTCCTCTTCCTCTCTCTCTCTCTCTCCTTCCCTTTGGTCTCTTATGGTCTTCTTTTATCTTCTTCTCTTATCTTATTTCTTCGTTAATTTCCTCTTCCTCTCTCTCTCTCTCTCTCCTTCCTTTTGTCTCTCTGTTATGTAACTAACAACTCCTTCCATTACTGAGTTGACCTCGGTAGATGGAGTTGACCCCTGGCGATAATTTCAGGTCAACACCCCGACATATGAACAACCAACAACGACATTGAAGGTCACTACTAATTCCATGACCTGAGATGATTAATTCCTAATTCTCAAAAAATTCTCAAGTTAAATATTTTCTTATATTTAATTCAGAGTTTTGGTGAAATTTGTTCTATTTTTATCCATTAATTTGTGTCATAAGGTTTGAGTTAATTATTTTTTCACTTTTACGGAAAAATTTTGATGCAATGTTTTCTGAGACTCTGGCCTTTGTTGTCAGTTTAGTGCAGTGTTATAAGGTCACCCTAACCTAACCTAACCTAACCTAACTTAACCTAACCA
>CAUDMG010000972.1:0-177500 GCA_958450375.1 Homarus gammarus | reverse complement strand
ACCCTGACCTACAAGTGACCTCACACATACGTCATGGAGTTAACAGTAACCCACACCTTAGTGGTAATTAGCGTAGTATTGACTTCAGTGACCTCTGGGTGTGGCACTTTTGGTGAGAGACAAAGGTGGTTGTGGTAGCTCGTCTCCTATAGTAATTAGCGACAATAAGACACATCTAATTTGAGCCTTAGTGGTATTTCGACGCCATCTTGTAAATGGCACAGCGTCTTGTAGATTAGGTTAGGTTAGATTAGGTGTGGTGAGACACCTTCCCACCATTACCAGTCGGGGAGGAAGCTTATGGTATATAAGAACATAATAATAATAATAATAATAATGATAATAATAATAATAATAATAATAATAATAATAATAATAATAATAATAATAATAATTAACGGTTTATTGAAGGAGCTTGGCAACCAGAGGCTGAAAATATACAGTTACATATTTGGGGAATGGGTTTCGAATTACAAATAATATACAAGTAACATAAGTGACACAAATAAGACATATAATAACTAGATGGGGAAAAGCTCAAACTACAGTTCATTTCAACATAGTGACAGTGCAAGGAGTAGTATTTACTGGGAGTGAATACACTGGTTTATTACAAGTTATTGATAATTTTTACAATGGTTGGGACTGGGGTGTTCTGATAGCGATCAGTTCGTACACGTATGGGCTGAATGCGGTTGTGGTGTCGAACAGCAATTCTCGGACTAGGGATCTCAGGTGGTAGTAGGAGCCGGTGTCGAGAATGGTGTAGAAGCTTCTTACCAAATTTGCAGATGAGGTCGTGGTGATGGTCAGTGAGAGTCGAAAGGGTCAGTGTGTTGAGCGCTTCTTGATATGTGGAGTAGGAAGGGGAGAGAATAATCTTGCATGCCCTCTTTTGCACTTTTTCTAGGTGTTTACGTTGTGTGGCATTTAGGGAGGAAGACCAGGTGGGGGAGGCATAGGCGAGCTTGGGAAGTATGAATGTTGTGTAAACACTGAGGAGCTCGTGTGCAGGAACTCCGAGGGACTTGAGTCGGCAGAGGAGGTGGAGACGGAAACTGGAGGATTTGCCAACTTCACTGACGTGTGGTTTCCAATTTAGTTTGTTGTCTATGGTGACGCCGAGGAGCTTCGTGGAATCTACAACCTGGAGTGTGTTCGGACCTAGAGTAATGGAAGGAGGTGGGACAATGTCGGAGGAGAGGTTGATGTGCATAACCATGGTCTTGGTATGGTTGATGGTGACATGGTTGTTGGCGGCCCAGTTTTGGAGACTGTTCAATAAATCCTGAAGGGCGGTATAGTTGGGAGCAGAATTGTTGACGCTGATCCCAATGGTGGAGTAGTCGACATATTTTCAGCGAGCAGGGGTTTCTCTTAGGGCATCATTGATGAGCATAAGGAAGCAGAGTGGTCCCATCTTGGTGCCTTGGGGGACGCCACAGGTGAGTGACTGAAAGGTGGAGACAGCCCCTCGGAAGCGTACAGCTTGGCGTCGGTCACTGAGGAAGTCTGTAAGCCATGGTATAAGACTTCTCCGAAGCCCGAGGTCAATAGCTTTGTTGATGATTATATTGTGGTCGACTAGGTCGAACGCTTTAGTAAAATCAATGAAGGCGACAGCTACAGACGTTTTTCGTTTCTCGAGATGGCGGTATATGTAATCGACAAAGCTGACAAGACAGTGAGTGGTGGAGGAAGTTTTCATGTTGCCAAATTGCTGAGGGTCTACGACTCCTGCAATATCAGCGGGCCTATTGGCCCATACTGGGCAGTCCCGTTTACACCCAACCCCTATTGCTCATATGAGCATCCAACCTATGTTTGAAGCTATTCAGCGTATTCGAGTTAATGATGATATTTGGTAACTTGTTCCATTCATCCACTACTCTGTTTCCAAACCAGTGTTTACCTATTTCACGCCTAAATCTAAATTTGTCTAATTTAAAACCATTGTTACGAGTTCGCTCCTGGTTGGATAGTTTGAGTACCTTTGTAATGTCCCCTTTGTTTAGCCCTGCCTTCCACTTATACACCTCTATCAGGTCGCCCCTCGCTCTACGTCTCTCGAGGGAGTGCAAATTAAGATGCTTTAACCTGTCTCTATACTCAAGGTTCCTAATGCCCGGGATTAGTCTTGTCATTCTCCTCTGAATTCTTTCCAATGATTCTATATCCATTCTGTAATACGGTGACCAGAACTGAACTGCGTAATCCAGGTGAGGTTTCACAAGCGCAAGATACAGTTTTAGGATGACCTCGCTAGTCTTGTAACTAACACTCCTTTGTATGAACCCAAGTACTTTATTAGCCTTGTTACGCGAATAAAGACGAAGTTGGATAGGCACATGGAAGTGCTGGGATGGGTGTGAAAGGGATCTGCCCTGTATGGGCCAGTCGGCCTCCTGCAGTATCCCACTTTCTTATGTTCTTATGTTCTTATATTACTCCTGTGATTAATTTTTCCCTACCGTCGATTAATTCTATCCAGATTCTTTCTGTATTCCGCTCAGTTTTTATTTCCTTATTTATTTCACACTTCAGATTGTACCTAACATAGATTGCTACTCCGCCTCCTTTCCTGGTCTGCCTATCGATATGGAACAATTTGTAACCCGCAATTTGGTATTCGACCGGCAACTCACGTGTGTCTAGGTTGATCCATGTTTCAGTGAATGCTATTATATCGATTTTTTCGGTACATACCAAGGCCTTAATATCATCCATTTTGTTTCTCATACTTCTACTGTTCGTGTAGTATACATTTAAGTTAGTCGTGTTCTGAGTCCTCCCTTTACCGCGTTTAGGCTTTAACTCCCTGTCTAATTTAGTTTTGTCATCATTCCTAACACTATTTCCCTGTAATCTTTCACTTTGTTTACCCGCTCCCACTGCAGTTTCCCCCACCCCCGTGCCCATATGTTCCCCTAGCAGTTTAAAGACTTCGATATCCTTTGATGTTCTGTTGAGCATCTTAAACCTGTCTCAACACACACACACACACACACTCTCACAGTATCTTGGCACTGTGTTTGAGTGACCGTGTGACTCAGTATCAGGTGATATAGAGAACTCTGACCGTGGGAAACATTTAGGGGTAATGATAAATAGTAACCTTATACCAGGGGAATATTGTGTACCTACTCCAAACAAAGCTAACAGCGTAATTTGGTTGTTATCAAGGAGTTTTAGTTACAAGATTAGTGAAGTTATCTTGAAACTATATCTTGAGCCTGTGAGACCTGACTTGGATCGCTTAAGAAAAACCTTTGATTGTAATTATAGTTTAAAAGATTGAACATACAAAGTACTTATTTATTATTAATACTTTCAACAGTGGTGCTGGTGTTGTAGTGTAGAGTGGGGTCATATGATAGTGTGTGGTGTCTTAGAGCAAATGGTGGGTGAGGAACTTCAGGTGGTAGCAGGTGGCGGTGTCAGTGGCAAGGATAGTGCAGCCGCTTTGTCCCAGACTGACAGATGAGGTAGTGATGATAAACAGAGAGAGTGCGTGAGAGGGACCAGCCAGTGTTTGTGTACTGAGTAACTCTTAGCAGGTGATGCAAGCAAGGTAAAGAATGATCCTACTGTGCTCTCGTTAACTCCGGGTGGTGTTGTTGTGCTGGTGATAGTTTTTACACCTTAGACAATTAACTCACGTCTAGGTGGCCATAGAACCAACCATCCTCGTGTACAAAGAGGTCAATTAACAGAAGCATCGAGGTGTCGTGTGTGTAAAGGGCGTTTCACAATGTTATTACGTTCTCAACTTAACACAAACCTAACCTAACCCTCTCCCCAGGTAGCGATAAGGTAGTTTAATCAACAGGTGAAATAAATTGTGTGTAAGGGTTAATCTCCATCCAGGTGATCCCAGGTGTTAAGGTGTGATGGAAGGAACAAGTGACTGACGATGTAGAGGTAGTTCATTAAGACCGTCTCTGTGGGTGTTGTCATAAGGTGTTATTGTCTACCTCACTCATCTACTAATCTACACCTAATCTACCCAAGGCCCTGTATCACCCTTGTACCCTCTACCCTTTGATCTCCCCCTCTCCTCTTTCTCATGTTCCTCCTCTCTTCCACATCCTTCGTTTCTCCTCTCTCTCTCTCTCTCTCTCTCTCTCTCTCTCTCTCTCTCTCTCTCTCTCTCTCTCTCTCTCCCACTGTGGCCAGAACCCACCTGGACAGTGTCGATGGTAAGGTGTTAAATTCACTGATACTGTTGAGTGTAGGTGTTTATGACTTGTGTGTGTGTGTGTGAGCGCCAATTGCCTCATCATGTATCTAATTATAAGTCAAAACATAATTAAAACAAAAAACACCTATTTTATATAATTCTTGACGGTTTATCTTCAGGGGCTCCAAAACAGAACTCATCCATTTTAGTATTATTATTGTTTCACTTTGTATTTTTGGGCTACATAAACTGTTTTTCTGGCTACATACACTTTTTCATTATCAATATATTCCATGGGTTACAGGAAGCGCCACATAAACTGTTTTTCTGGCTACATACACTTTTTCATTATCAATATATTCCATGGGTTACAGGAAGCGCCACATAAACTGTTTTTCTGGCTACATACACTTTTTCATTATCAATATATTCCATGGGTTACAGGAAGCGCCACCATAAAGGTTAGTTACCCCTACTGTACCCTACCGGCATGTAACATTACAGCCTCGCATATACACCATCAACATTGACTGAGTCGTATTCTATGCAGGACTTTCTACAAACCTTGACGGACTCACATCTGTACACTCCGGCCATTGTGGGAAGGTTCCGACGGCAGAGAGACCTGGTATTTGGTGAGTTGATTCAATACGCGGGGTTAAAAGGTGTGCTGAGAGATGTATAGGTGTGGCTCTCATACTGGTGTGGCTCTCGTACTGGTGTGGCTCTTATACTGGTGTGGCTCTTATACTGGTGTGGCCCTCATATTGCTGTGAACCTCTTGCTGGTGTGGCCCTCGTACTAGTGCGGCCCTCACTAATCTGGCCTTCATACTGATGTGGACCTCATGTTGAATTGGCTGTCATACTAGTGTGTCCTTGGTGTGGCCCTCATACTACCTCTACCTCACCTGCACTACCTCTCCCTCATACTCCCTCTACCTCACCTGCACTACCTCTCCCTCATACTACCTCTACCTCACCTGCACTACCTCTCCCTCATACTACCTCTACCTCACCTGCACTACCTCTCCCTCATACTCCCTCTACCTCACCTGCACTACCTCTCCCTCATACTCCCTCTACCTCACCTGCACTACCTCTCCCTCATACTCCCTCTACCTCACCTGCACTACCTCTCCCTCATACTACCTCTACCTCACCTGCACTACCTCTCCCTCATACTCCCTCTACCTCACCTGCACTACCTCTCCCTCATACTACCTCTACCTCACCTGCACTACCTCTCCCTCATACCTCCTCTACCTCACTCACCTCTCACCATGGCGTCAGGTAGAGGATCTCGACCTCGTTAACTGCACCCTAATCTCACACTACCTGGCCCGCGTCTACCTACTCCCTATCTTCCTTCACAGTCCTGAGATGACCTCCCTACATGAGGAGGGGTGGATAGGGACGGATGAGAGTGGATGGGGAGGGGGGTAGGAGTGTAGGGTTTCCCTAACCTAACCTAGTCCAACTTGTCCAAACCTAACCCAGCTTAACCTAACTTAATTTAACCTAACCTAACCAAACCTAATCTAACCAAACCAAACCAAACCAAACCTAACCTAACCTAACCTAACCTAACCAAACCTAATCTAACCTCCAGGTAGTGTTTGGGTGTTTAATCAGTGAACGGAAATAAAGTCACATGTCTTTTTGTACACATTGACAACACAATATATATACGATGGCATTGCACGTAGGTTAGGTTAGGTTTTTTCCGTGCCGTTTTTTCTGTGACTTCTTTCTTGTGACTTTCTTCCTGGATTCGATTAATCATCAGGTGGGAAAAAATAAACCTGGGGTATCTAATCTTCAGGTGCTCCTCTTCTCAGTATGGCCCCTGATGTCCTTTCCCACACAACCTAACGGTCTTGGGTACTGGACTTACACAGTTTCCGGCAGCCTTAGTGTGACAAGTGGCATCGTTTCCTTACATCTTTTCCCAGTATGTCCCCGACCCGGCCTGGCCTGGCAACAACGGATGTTCGGATATCCGGACTCTCGAATCTTGTATTCTGCCAGCATCTGTCTCAGCCTCCCTGTATGTATGTATGTATGTATGTATGTAAGGCGACCTGTGGTGTAATGATCAGCATGCTCGTTTTGCAAGCGAGTGGACCTTGGTTCGATCCCCGGGCAAGGTGAAACTATGGGCAAGTTATTTTACGCCATTTGCCTCTGTCTACCCAGCAGTAATTGGGGACCTGGATGTTAATGAATTTGTGGATCGTATTCCGGGGTAATGGTTAGCCAGTGCAGTTAGCTAATTGTCCGGTCTTCTCGGACTATCAAACATGAGGGACAACCATTATGTATGTAGTGAAGATATACCTAAGTTGTTTACCCGCTGAGCCGTCACCCGGGACAAGAGCTGAGACTATACTTAGAATCAAGACGTTTCCCAACACTGACGCCCAAACGTTCCTGATATAAGCACACTTGAGGCCAGTTAAACCTTGAGTCCTCGAGGGTTATATCATAGTCTTCAAAGGGTAAAACATCATCCTCAAAGGGTTAAAACATCGTCATCAAAGGGTTAAAACATCATCATCAAAGGGTTAAAACATCATCATCAAAGGGTTAAAACATCATCATCAAAGGGTTAAATAAATTGTGTGCGACAAGTTTAGAGGAACAGCCCGCGTGTTGGTGTTGTGTTGGCGGAGTAAAGAATGAGATCACGTGAAGATCAGACACCCAGTTTTTGTTTTTTTACCTGATGATTAAACACCTTAACGCTAAACATAACATAACATAACATATAACATAACATATAAACCAAATAGACTTCATTTAAATCTACTCTCCCTTCTTTATAGACCAAACAACACCTTTATATACACTATCCCTGGAGTCCATTAAAGCCTCACTTACACCCCGGGACACACCTTGATAAATACGAGTCACAATAACATGAAAATACACAGGTATCACCTCTACTACTACCTGCCTTATTGACATCTATGTGAGGAGGAACTAGTGAGGTATTTACGCAAAACTATGTCGTGTGTGGAAGGTATATAGGAGTTATAATGGCGTGAGTTATACAGAGGTGATGCGCCACTAATGACAGGTGTAGGATGGAGTGAAATGCACCTGTGTGCTCCTCAGTGGCGGTGACCTGCTGGGTTGACCTGTGTTGACCTCTGACCTCTGACCTAGTAGAAGAGGTGTCCCATTACCTGAAGATAGGGGATTCATATGATAGTCTTTGCTAAATCATCCAGTCTAGGCGAGTTATCTACATACATACATACATACATACATACATACTCTATTAATAAACCGTTTATTATTATTATTACATACATACATACTTACATACATACATACATACATGGGATAATGTTTAAATTTTACCTTTCGCGAGTGTATGAAATGTATTGTACAGTATAAGATTAACTCTGAAAAAAATTGGTTTGAAAATTAAGTAAATAATAGAATATTCGTTTCCATTTTTTTTATCCACTTGAAGGTTAGAATCCCAGTTTATTTCACCTTAGGGTTATTCCCCCTGACGCTAACCTAACCTAACCCAACCCAACCCAACCCACAGGTAGAGTTAGGGTGACTAATCCTTTGTAATTAGAACCTTTTAAAAGTAGTATTATCCCGCGTTTGAAAGTATTACAAAGTTTGAAGTGAAAGGAAATATAATTTGATTATTTCTTCTTGATTCGATTGGAGGGTGCCAGAGGGATGGTGGAGAAGGAGGGAGAGGGATTGAAGAGATGGGGGTGTTGGAGGGAGGGAAGGAGAGGGAGGATGGAAGGAGGGAGATGGTTGGACAGAGGGGCGAAAGGGTTGAAGGGAGGGAGGAGGGTCTGAAAGAAGGGTGAAAGGGGAGGGGGGTGGGGTGTTGGAGGGAGGGAAGGGGGAGGAGGAGAGAGAAAGGAGAGGCAGGAGGGAATAATGGGACATACGCTCCCTCCTCTGTGATCGCGTGACCCGCATGAGGTGGTCACACGCCTCCTTGCCCTGTACCCACTCCACCCTGCCCACCCTGCCCCATACCCACGCCTCTCTGCCCTATATCCACGCCTCGCTGCTCCATACCCACACCTCCTAACCCCATACCCACACCTAACCCCATACCCACACCTCCTCACCCCATACCCACACCTCCTAACCCCATACCCACACCTCCTAACCCCATACCCACACCTCCTCACCCCATACCCACACCTCCTAACCCCATACCCACACCTCCTCACCCCATACCCACACCTCCTAACCCCTACCCACACCTAACCCCATATCCACACCTCCTCACCCCATACCCACACCTCCTAACCCCATAACCACGCCTCCTCACCCCATACCCACACCTCCTCACCCCATACCCACACCTCCTCACCCCATACCCACGCCGCCTAGACACTTAAGCTTCCCTACCTACGGGTTACCCACGGATCCCCCCCCCCCCTCATAACCCACACACTCCCACGCCATGTTATACCCACGGCTGATCTTTCTGTCTATGGGTCAGGTGGTTAAAATACATTGGGTGGGTAAGTCCTCCTAACCCTCGCTAGGATAAGGGTTAGGTTAGGTTAGGTTAGGTTAGGTGTGAGGAAAGCGGCACAACAAGATGACCTCGCCAGCTACGCCATCAAGTGGAAAAATCCTTCACTTTACCTCCTCTCACGCCCATAACGAACTGACCACCCACGCCTTGATAGGGACTACAACTCTGAGACGCCCAAGCTCACGTTCACGCCTGTCTCTCTGTCTATGCATACATCCACGCCTACATCCATCTCCGTTTCCGTATCTATGTACACGTTCCCCGCCCACATCCATGTCAGTATCACATCCACGCCTACATCCATCTCCGTTTCCGTATCTATGTACACGTTCCCCGCCCACATCCATGTCAGTATCACATCCACGCCTACATCCATCTCCGTATCTGTGTGGATTAAATATAACTCGTGAAACATTATGAGAGCCTCCTACCACAAGGCAGAGCGCACCAAAAGTTTAGTCCTTCGGCATATGTTTTCACCATATTTCACGACACGACTTTTGTCTTTCATTGTACACATTCACTCTACGTAGGTACACTCACGCGCCATAGTTTCGATGCGCCCTCTATCACTACTCCTGGCTCGAGGGAAGTTGTAGTCAAGGCTGCAAACCGAACGATCCCTCATGTATTAGTGATGTTAAGTATAATGATGGTAAATAAAGTGTTGTGAAGTCACTAAAAATCCTGTATCGTGCATATATTCTCTGCTATTTGTACAGTCCAACGAAGCTTCGATCTACCACATTGCACCACTGAACGATGGGTGGAGTGGAAGTGGGAAAGGGAGAACGTTCAGTAGGAAGCCAAGTCAGGGTGAGGGGGAGGGCGCATCGAAACTATGGCGCATGAGTGTACAGACAGCCTGAAAAAAACCGACACTTATCAACACCTTCAAAGCGGAAGTCTATTTGAAAGTCTTATATTTATATTTAAGGAATCAAAATATAAGACTCGGTTATTTCGACGGGTAATGCTCGGGCTAACTACTGTGCCAATAACTTCTATTTACGTCATGGCCGTCAGTAAGTCGGTGCTTGACCCCCACAATCCCCCATAATGGCCACTGCCCCCCCTCTCCATCCCCCCTTGCCCCTTCCTCTGGGGTTAATGGCGGGGGCGTGATCACACAAAAAGCGCTAAGTATTTGTGAAAAAAAAATAGAGGCGATACAGTTATGCTCGTAGCTCGTATCGATAAGGAAAAAAATGGGTCACGTACAAGAGTTTTATTCAATAATTCAAGGTTGTGTAAGAGAGAAAAAATTGGATCACCCAAAGAATCTCTACCCTAGCTTATCTCACCTAAAGATTAACCACCCTCACTCTTACCTAACCTAACTTAACCTAGCATCCGGGGTGACAGCGGTTAGTTTAGATAAGTGTAGTGTGTGTGTGTGTGGACTTAATTTAATCCACGATGTCATTTGCCGTGTCATGATGCAGTGTTGTGGGTGAGATCACTTGCCTTCAGGACTGTGTCTCTCGAGGTTGTGTTACGTGTGGTCTTTGTGTCCGCCTCCTGTAATAACCTCGACAAAAGACTCAACCAATGTAAAGGGTTTGAGTGTGGTGCTTCCTTCTACTGAATATTTGTCAGTGAAAACATTAGTTCTAACCTTTCATGTGTTTTGGTCGAATCACCTGGATATTGGACAACCTACTTTGCTTTACTTGTAGATTAACCACCCTAACATTGCCTGCGGGAGTTAGGTTAGGTTAGGTTTAACTTTAGGTGAGGGTAAGTTAGGTTAGCGTTGTTAGGATAGCGTTAAGTAAGGTTAGCGTTGTTAGGGTAGGGTAGGGTAGGTTAACATCACTTCCCTCCCTCCTTCGCCAGACTAACAGCAGTCAGGTGGCATCGACAGTAAAATACAGCGGCAGTACGAGCAGTCAGCAGCGCCTGTCGTAAACTTGTACCCCAACACTGACACACTTAACCCTTACCTCCCACCTGTACCGAGGCTTTCTTAACATTGGTCTCCAGTAGCAGGCGCAGCAGAAGGGCCCGGGTGGCACGTACAGCGGTGAGAGAGGGCGCTCAGGTTGCTGTTTGACTCCTGCAGGCGTCACCTCGACCACCAAGGCTACACACCTCACGGACGACGCCCCAAAATTATTATTTCATCTCTAACATGTCCTTCAAACGTGAGGTCCCGCTGGTCACAAAATACACCAACGAAGACTTTTTTTTTTTTTTTACCAAGAAAACTCACTGCACGAGACCCTGGCTACCTCTGTGTGTGTGTGTCCCATAGGTCCCAGGAGGCGGGTTTAGAGGGTACCTGCCGGGCAAATTAAGGGGGGTAGGGTGGAGGGGTAGGGTGGAGGGGGAGGGGGGTAGGGTGGAGGGGGAGGGGGGTAGGGTGGAAGGGGTAAGGTGGAGGGGTAAGGGTAGAGGGGTAGGGTGGAGGGGTAGGGTGGACGGGGTAAGGTGGAGGGGGTAGGGTGGAGGGGTAGGGTGGAAGGGGTAGTTTCCCATAGGTGGCGTGAGATCCCCAGCATCAGGGGGCCCGACTTGAGGTGGGGGAGGGGGGGGGGTAATCTTAACTTGCTGCTTTTTCTTAAACGTGACATTTTGGAGGAGGTAATTACACCCCAGGACACATCCCTCCCTCCCTCCCTCTTGACCACTCCCTCCTTCCCTTCTACTAACGTTACCACTCCCCCTCCCTCCAGCTAGCGTGACCACTCAAGGGTTGGCTAGTGGTGAGTCCCATTTATCTGTGTACCTTAGTTGACCAATACACCTGCCTCTCTGTCTGCCCTGGGTGGCCGGGTGCACCTTCAGACGTTTATCTCACGGGAACTTTAATGATAGTGCTGCTAACAACTCACCACTGAGATCTCATAACCGATAAACTTTTACTGAGAGAGAGAGAGAGTGTGTGTGTGTGTGTGTGTGTGTGTGTGTGTGTGTGTCATCTCCGTCCCCTCCTCGACCGGTCACTGAGTCATCAACGTCTTATCACCTTTTATCTAATGAACAGACAGATGATTGGGAGAAAAACCCTCACATGTAGGAGGTGAGGGAACGGAAGTAGGGAGAGAGAGAGAGGATAGAATAACACCTATAAACACCCTGAAGGAATAAAGACAGGTAAGGTGCAGGTGAGTGTAACAGGTGGCCGAGAACACGTAATGAGGAACGTGAGACGAGCTTCCCAGGGTAGAGTGAGGGAGAGGGAGGGAGGGGGGGAGAGGAGAGAGGGAGGGGGGTTTAATGACCAGCTTACCTGTACACACCTTCCGGTCTCCCTCCTTGATGGGTAGTTACACACGTGAGAAACTCTTATCGTCTCGTAACACTGTTGATGCTTATGGCTGTGGTTAGGTTAGTTAGGTTAGGTTAGGTTTTGTGGGTGGAGGAACTTTGCATTCTGTTGATAATGAGAGAGAGAGAGAGAGAGAGAGAGAGAGAGAGAGAGTACTTACAGGTGAGTCACTAAGACGTTATCACAGGTTAATGATAACTGCTACTGATGAGGAAAGTTAAGATACTCGTACAAATTAAAACAATTTATTTAACCAGAAAGAAATTAAGATAAGAATAACTTAAAGAATCTCAACCTCAGCTTATTTCACCTAAAGATTAACCACCCTAACCTAACCTAACCTAACCTATCCTAACCTAACCTAACCTAACCTAACCTAACCTAACCTATCCTAACCTAACCACAGAGCCATAAATTGTGCAATATTTATACTAAGACTCTTGACTGTATATACTTTTGAGAGCTGTGTAACTTCCTTGATAAGATAAAAGCACTGATAGATCTTAGTGTTTAATTACCATTGAGTTTATCTCGGTGCATAGTGAGTCATGTATAGCAGAGGTCAGTTTGTTATGTAGTCTGTGATATATATATATGTGTATTTATTTATTTACCTCTAGGTGATGAAAATATAGGATGCAGGACCTTCATTGGATTTTAGGAAGTGCTAACCTACTCTAACCTACTCTAACTTACACAGACCAACCTACACTAACCTACACTAACCTACACACACCAACTTACACACCTTCACTGACCTACATATCTACTCAGACCTACATCAATCTACCCCGACCTACACAGACCTACACATCTACCTACACGAACCTTCACCCATTCACCATCCAACAGACAGACTCAGATCAACTTTTCGTCATTATGTCAACCATGATTTTCTTATTATTGTGAATCCCCAGCTTCAGGTGTGTCCTCTTAACAGGTGTGGCCTCCAGGTATAGCTTCCTAGTTACAGATGTGGTCTCCAGGTATCAGGTGTAGTCTCGTAGTATCTGAGGTGGACTTCCAATTGCAGGTGTGGCCTCCGGGTACCAGGTGTGGCCTGGTAACGTCTCTGGATACAGTTCTCACCTCCGTCTCACCTTAGCGTTGTATCAATAGTCACACGACACGGTGGCTGGCCTCCACGTCCGCGGAGGTCAGGCTACCTCTCCCAGACCTGCGAGGCCGGCCGGATGTCTCTCGTGTGTGTGTGTGTGTGTCATGCAGGGTCGTCGTGATGGAAGGGGAGGTGATTGATGAAGGAAAAGAATGAGTGAGAGATCATGGGGGTCATGAAAAATGGAACAGAATGGGAAGGGAAGGGAAGGAAAGGAAAGGGAGAGGCCATAAGAACATAAGAACGTAAGGAGTCTGCAATAGGCCGGTTGGCCTGCGCATGGCAGCTCCTGTCGAGAGTTACTACCACTCTCTATCATCCATGAATCTATCTAGCCTCCTTTTAAAACTTTCCAGCGTTCCAGCACTTACTGTACTACAAAGTTGCTAAGCTTGTTCCACTCGTCCACCACCCTATTTGTGAACCAGTTTCTTCCTATCTCCCTCCTAAACCTAAACTTATTCAACTTAAATCCGTTGCTCCGAGTCCTATCCTGCTCGGATATTATAAGAACTTTATCTATATCTCCTTTATTGATTCCTTTCACCCACTTAAATACTTCTATCATATCTCCCCGCACTCTTCGTCTTTCTAGGGAATGCAAGTTAAGTTTCTTTAACCTATCCTGATATGGAAGGTTTCTAAGTCCCGGAATCATTTTTGTCATTCTTCGCTGCACCGACTCTAGTGAATTTATATCCATTCTATAATAGGGGCACCAGAACTGAACCGCATAATCGAGGTGCGGCCTGACTAGCGCAAAGTAGTGGGAGAAGGAGGGAAGGAGTGGAAGAGGAGGGGGAGAAAGAGGAGGCAGAGGAAAAGGATGAGGAGTAAGAGGAAGAAGATGAGTAGGAGGAGGAAGAATGAGGGGGAGAAAGAGGAGGCAGAGGAAAAGGATGAGGAGTAAGAGGAAGAAGATGAGTAGGAGGAGGAAGAAAGGGCCATAATAGAGGGGTGGAAATATCTCAGTGGTCAGGATAACCAAATAACCTTTATATTAAACAACCCAACCATGTTACCGTACCCAGCCCACCAACCCACCTACACGCCAACCCACCTACACACCAACCCACCTACCTACACACCAACCCACCTACCTACACACCTACACACCAACCCACCTACCTACACCAACCTACCTACACACCAACCCACCTACCTACACACCAACCCACCTACACACCAACCCACCTACCTACACCAACCTACCTACACACCAACCCACCTACCTACACATCAACCCACCTACCTACACACCAACCCACCTACCTACACACCAACCCACCTACCTACACACCAACCCACCTACCTACACACCAACCCACCTACCTACACACCAACCCACCTACCTACACCAACCCACCTACCTACACGCCAACCCACCTACACACCAACCCACCTACCTACACACCAACCCACCTACCTACACGCCAACCCACCTACACACCAACCCACCTACACACCAACCCACCTACACACCAACCCACCTACACACCAACACCACCTACACACCAACCCACCTACACACCAACCCACCTACACTCCAACCCACCTACACACCAACCCACCTACCTACACCAACCCACCTACCTACACGCCAACCCACCTACACACCAACCCACCTACCTACACACCAACCCACCTACCTACACACCAACACCA
The DNA here is from genome assembly GCA_958450375.1 of Homarus gammarus. Taxonomy (NCBI): domain Eukaryota; kingdom Metazoa; phylum Arthropoda; class Malacostraca; order Decapoda; family Nephropidae; genus Homarus; species Homarus gammarus. The sequence continues at coordinate 162,728 of CAUDMG010000972.1, read as the reverse complement.
CCTACCTACGCACCAACACCACCTACCTACACACCAACCCACCTACACACCAACCCACCTACCTACACACCAACCCACCTACCTACACACCAACCCACCTACACACCAACCCACCTACACACCAACCCACCTACACACCCACCTTCCTACACACCAACCCACCTACCTACACACCAACCCTAGCCCCCAGGTCATCACCCAGCTGACCTCTGACGTACACCATTGGATCACCTGCAGATTTGACTTTCTAATTTCATTTCATCTGATGATTAAACATCTCAACGCTACCTGGAGGGGTTAGGTTAGGTTAAATTAACGTTAAATTAGCGTTAGATTAGCATAGGTTAGGTTAAATTAGCGTTAGGTTTGTTTAGGTCAGGTTAAATTAGCGTTAGGTTTGTTTAGGTTAGGTTAAATTAGCGTTAGGTTAGTTTAGGTTAAATTACCGATAGATCAGGTGAGATTGTTATAGGTTAAGTTGGCGTTAGGTTAGCATTAGGGTAGGTTTTGTTAGGTTAGATTAGGTTATCGTTAAGGTGTTTAGAATTCAGGTGAAATAGGCTGAGGGGGTCTAACCTTCACCTGATTCTCTATTACTCTAGTTTATTGACGACGAATAAAAACCATATACACCGGATAATCTTCGTGTAAAACCTTGGACAACCGGACCCTGGCTGGATTGACTGTTCCGTTCGTTTGTCTGACACACAATGGATGTTTCTGTGTGGATACCTTTGTGTGTACTAGTATTTTCCCTAAACTTTGCCAGACCTGTAGTTCGTAGACTGTGTGTGTGTGTGTAAGAAAACGCCATATTGTAAAGTTTATCATACCGGAAACGTCAGTGTTGTTGTACTGGTTATATTGTACCGAGAGTGTGTGTTATACCATTGAGTCTTATTTACATTTCATTAATTTTCTCTCTCTCTCTCTCTCTCTCTCTCTCTCTCTCTCTCTCTCTCTCTCTCTCTCTCTCTCTCTCTCTCTCCCCACTTCCCTTTCCACTCACCTTCCTCTCTCCTCATCTTCTATCCCCACCTCCTCCTCTCTTTATCCTCATCTGTCTCTCTTCCCGCCAATCATCTCCCTGTGTGTGTGTGGAGTCATCCCTCATCCCTCGCCATCCGCTGAGACAACAGGTGCGGGCGGCCAAGTTCAGACGCACCTCGTAGCTCTAAAATTACCAAATATTTCAAACCTTTATTTTTGTGAGTTATATTATCCCCTGTCAACTCTCCTGAAGGTGTATGTGTCGTTATGAAACTCGTCCTCCTCTTCTGCAGTAGGTAATGGCTAGTACAGGTTCTCCATATAAAGGAAGTAAGAGTATAAATAAAACATTAATGAGTGACTTGGGGTAGAGGCGGTGCTGCCCGGGGGAGAGATGGCCTGAGGGCAGTGTGGGGAGCAGCCTACCACCCCGCTACTACGCACACCATCTCCCTCTCTCTTACATCTCTCATTGTTGGTTCTATAGGCAGAGAAATCCCTCTATATTTTGGAATATTGTTGAGTATTAGGTTTTGCGCTGAGTTTGTTGGATGGGCGGGATATGGGCGTGAGAAGGTGAGGGCGTGAGGGCGTGCAAGTTGGGCACCCGCTACCGGCTGGGACGACGCACAGCGCGAGGTTCCCACGAGGCGGCCCGGACGCGCAGGTGCCAGTTATTATGATTAAATGCTTCACTTTCGTATTCGTTGTATTTTAAGTATTTTGTAGTGTAAACAACACAAACTTAACCCAAGCGGATATTTAAGAGGTGCTAACGTGGACGTTCCTTGATCACATGACTTACGGTGTAGTTAACGTGTTTCACAATATCCTGCCGCCTGCTCGGCAACTCGGGGAAACAGATCCTCACACGCTATATATACGACCTGATCCTGTGTCAACACTAGATCTTACGCACCCTCGCCCGGTGGTGGACTGTAGGAGTGAGCACCCTGACCACCTTCGCTCTTGGACTTGTGAATCAGTTTTCCTGCAGTGGACGGACGTGTTGGAGGTGACTTGAGCACAATGGTTTCTTCTGTGCACGTGGAGCCTGTGTCCCGCACCGACCAGTACAAGCGGGTCATGAAGCCCATGCTGGAGAGGAAAAGAAGGGCGCGCATTAACCGCTGCCTTGACGAACTGCGGGACCTCCTGGTGGCGGCGCTGCAGGCGGAAGGGGAGACCGTCACGCGTCTGGAGAAGGCCGACATTTTGGAACTTACAGTCCGTCACGTTCGACGCCTCAACCAAAGGCGGTGTCTGACGCTGCCCCCCGGCGGCCACGATCCAAGGCACGACGCCCTTAAGTTCCAACAGGGCTTCGTGGCGGCAGCGCAGCAGGTGCAGTCCTTCCTCATCGCCTCACCGTCCCTGGAACCATCAGTGTCTTCACGCCTCATCACACACCTCACATCGTGCGCCTCAGCCATATCTGGCGTGCCATCTTCAAACCCCGCCACGTCTGCATCAGCCACGCCCTCTCCTGGGTCCCCATCAGCACCTCCCATGGTGATTGCCGCCCCTAGGCCAGCGCCACCACGTCCAGTGATGATCCCCGCGGCCTCGCCTCCCATGTCGCCGCCCCCGCTGATGGATCTGAGTATGAAGCCCAAGCTGGTGGCGCCAACGCCCATTCGGGAGGCGAGCAACATGCCCCAGGACCTGTCCATGCGTCGGTCAGTTCCCAGGGAGCAGGACCTGTGCCCCGACGGCAAGACATCTTGGAGGCCCTGGTGATCACTGTACAGTGGGAGGATAACTTCTCCAGCATTGTGATATAATATTGTGGGTGGACCCCTCCGGTGCCCAGAACTTACCTGACGCGGCGGGACAACTCTTCGCTTTCCTCCTGCAGGAACTGTAGACGATGGCGCGCACATCGCCGGCCCCGGAGCGGAGTACCAAGTGTGTGGATTCGACGTGCCAAAATGCAGATGGCCAAGTGTATGGTTCGTCTTGTCGAGCTTTAAGTACAAGACGTCAGACACGCGACGGTGGAGGCAGCAGCCGCCTTCACCTCTCGGCCCCTCACCTCTCCAGTGTATATTGTGATACAAACTTTGTGATAGTTCATAGCTATTTTTTGTATATAAATTCACATATTATAAGTTCCACACTGTGATAATTTAACAATAGAAAGTATAGTTACTTTTCGCTTCTGTATATAGAAATTGTTTTATCCTTGTTAAGAGGAAGACATAACGCCAACAGTCTTTCAGAATGTGTACAAAGACGAGTATTAAGAAGAGTTGAGTATCCCTGTGGTAGTGGTTCACGCCCTCACACATCTTACTACGATGCTCACTATTATATTTAATATAATTCTTGATTGACTTTACAAAGTTAATCACATGCCCATTCATGTCACAAATTGCTAAGTTTAAGTTCTTGTTAACCTGCAAACACTACTTAAGTTTGTTTCATTGTGTTGTGCCCCGGCGGCCTGCCCCGGGACACACACCACCTGTATAAATTATTGTGATATTCACTTCTGTGATGGAAATAAAAGACTTGATTCTTTGTAACTTGTTGTTTACTGTTTAAACCTTCCTTACTCCTTATCTCTTATTTATTACATTTTCTCAACTGTAGTAAAAATGGTATTTCAATACGGTATAAAATAATGATTTACTAAAGAAAATGAATAACATGATTAAAAGAAAAATTTTATATAAAACGAGACAATTATTTTACTGAAACACACACACACACACACACACACACACACACACACACATACACACACATACACACACACACACACACACACACACATACACACACACACACACATACACACACACACACCACACACACACACAATTTACAGTACTGTATATTGTTAATTTCTATAATGAAAAAAATATATGATTGAATAAAGTTGTCTGATAATGATGACCCATTAATTATGGTATGGTTAAATTGAAACTTTGATTTATACTTACGAGAATTAAAAGATCAGATATATGGAAATAAAGACAAAAGCATATTAATGAAGAAACTGAGTAAATAATATCATAATTATATACGTGGCAACACTGGGTATTATTTCCCTATTATATAAAACCAAATACTATATTTAGTTTGCTTCTAATTCTCACTTCAATGATATAATTACTAAATAAAGATATACTCCAGTGTCTCTGTCGGTTTAACCCATAATAGGTACATGGCATTACTCATAACTACTCATTATTTCCCCATTATGTGAATCCTGAGTATTACCCATGAACACAAATAATGAAAACGATTCATATTAAATAAGTACGTAGTTTTACCCATGGGTTTGATGTCCTTAGTACGACCCATGAATTGTTCTCAGTTACCCATGATAGGTTATTGTAGAATCTCTCTCATTACCCATGATGGATATGTAGGTTACTCAACATTACCCATGATATATAAGACGTCATTGGTACCCATGAAACGTTCCCAAAAACCCACGAAACGTTCTTAACCCTTTAGTGGACAGAAGATCCACTCAATTGAATAAAATCGTCTGGCGTTACCCATAATAGAATGCTCAAGGGATACTCCGCCCTCTAAAGGGTTATATACCCACGATAGGTCAATTCTGATGTACCCATAAAAGGTCACGTATTCATCCTTAATCATGTTACTCGGAGGAGGAGAAAGGGAGAGAGATGGGGAAGAGGAGGAGGGAAGGGGGAAGACCTCAATATTACTCGAGATACATAGAGGAAGGGAGAAGGAAAGGAGAGAAGGGTAGGAGGAAAGAAGAGGAGGAGGACGAGAAGGAGGAGAGGAAGGGAGAAGAGAAGGGTAGAAGGAAAGGAGAGAAGAGGAGGAGGAAGAGAGGGAGGGAGTGTTTAAATATCACCTAAAATGGATAAATTCCCGCCTAAAAACCCTTTAAAGTCCTGTTATCCGGTACGTTACCTCTGACGTCATCTGGCCAGTGGCTTTGCGGATAAATTCTTAAAGGCGTTTTCATGCTTTTGGGGGTCTTGAATTACGGTTACAGTGGGTCTTGAATTACGGTTACAGTGGGTCTTGAATTACGGTTACAGGGAGTCTTGATTTACGGTTACAGTGGGTCTTGAATTACGGTTACAGGGAGTCTTGAATTACGGTTACAGTGGGTCTTGAATTACGGTTACAGGGAGTCTTGAATTACGGTTACAGTGGGTCTTGAATTACGGTTACAGTGGGTCTTGAATTACTGTTACAGTGGGTCTTGAATTACGGTTACAGTGGGTCTTGAATTACGGTTACAGGGAGTCTTGAATTATGGTTACAGTGGGTCTTGAATTACAGTTACAGTGGGTCTTGAATTACGGTTACAGGGAGTCTTGATTTACGGTTACAGTGGGTCTTGAATTACGGTTACAGGGAGTCTTGAATTACGGTTACAGTGGGTCTTGAATTACGGTTACAGGGAGTCTTGAATTACGGTTACAGTGGGTCTTGAATTACGGTTACAGTGGGTCTTGAATTACGGTTACAGGGAGTCTTGAATTACGGTTACAGTGGGTCTTGAATTACGGTTACAGTGGGTCTTGAATTACTGTTACAGTGGGTCTTGAATTACGGTTACAGGGAGTCTTGATTTACGGTTACAGTGGGTCTTGAATTACGGTTACAGGGAGTCTTGAATTACGGTTACAGTGGGTCTTGAATTACGGTTACAGGGAGTCTTGAATTACGGTTACAGTGGGTCTTGAATTACGGTTACAGTGGGTCTTGAATTACTGTTACAGTGGGTCTTGAATTACGGTTACAGTGGGTCTTGAATTACGGTTACAGGGAGTCTTGAATTATGGTTACAGTGGGTCTTGAATTACAGTTACAGTGGGTCTTGAATTACGGTTACAGGGAGTCTTGAATTACGGTTACAGTGGGTCTTGAATTACGGTTACAGTGGGTCTTGAATTACGGTTACAGTGGGGTCTTGAATTACGGTTACAGTGGGTCTTGAATTACGGTTACAGTGGGTCATGAGTTACGGTTACAGTGGGTCTTGAGTTACGGTTACAGTGGGTCTTGAATTACGGTTACAGTGGGTCTTGAATTACGGTTACAGTGGGGTCTTGAATTACGGTTACGGTGGGTCTTGAATTACGGCTACAGTGGGTCTTGAATTACGGTTACGGTGGGTCTTGAATTACGGTTACAGTGGGTCTTGAATTACGGTTACAGGGAGTCTTGAATTACGGTTACAGGGAGTCTTGAATTACGGTTACAGTGGGTCTTTAATTACGGTTACAGCGGGTCTTATATTACGGTTACAGTGGGTCTTGAATTACGGCTACGGTGGGTCTTGAATTACCTGTAATAAAAATAAAAATAATAATAATAATAATAATGATAATAATAATAATAATAATAATAATATTAATCATAATACAGTAATAATATTAATATTAATAATAATGCAGTAATAATAATAATCTAATAATAATAATATTATTATTATTATTATTATTATTATTATTATTATTAATAATAATAATAATAATAATAATAATAATAATAATAATAATAATTGACATCGCAGTTTTGTTTTTGGTTTAATAATAAAAAAATGTCTAGTTTTTTGTAGGTTTAACGATACAAAAAATGCACCTTAATTTTTGTGGATAAGTTTAATGGGTGTTTACCTTTATTGGTGACCTATAAACACCTGGGATCTACCACATTACTTCATCTTATAACTCTAAGGTGTAAATAGGTCACTCCGAGCTGTGTGTGTGTGTGACGCCACCAAATATTTAACTAGGTCATGTACAGTGTCGTTTAAGATTCTCCGAACACTGTTGGAGGCAGCTGGCAATTCAAGGCCCTTTGTTTACTATAGTACGTAGTGAAACTTATGAATAAATGTAAAAGTGATCGGTGATTGGTTACTCAGTTCCCCGTTGCTTAATTTAATGGTTGGGCTGTGTTGTTTCATATTATATTATACTACGTACTATAGTAAACAAACGACCTTGGAGTTGTCAGCTATCTCCAGCAGTGTTCGAAAAATCTTGAACGAGACTGTACGTGTCATTGTATGCCACAGAGAGAGAGAGAGAGAGAGGATACGTTTAGCCGGTGTCCGTTCTCAGAAAGCTATTACGCCACGGTACGTGACGGACACCAGGAGACACGGAGACAAGAGTGACTAAATCCCGACTTGTTGCTGGAGTGAGTGTTGTCCAAGCGGCTCCCACGCGACCTTGTACACACTCTATAGGGAATTTTTTCTTCGGATATCCGTTGTTTATTTTATGGCATTTCGTCTTCAATTCAACGAAGTAACATGAGGTTAGTGCTATTATTGTGTCCGCCACCTCCCCTCACCCCCTCTGCCGCCCCCCCCCTCCCCTCCCCTCCCCTCCTCCCCAGCTGATGAAATGGGTTTTGTGTTTTGTGGGGGAAGGATTAGGGAGTATGTGTGTGTGTGGGTAGCTCTGTGTAGATAGTGTGTAGTTCGTATATATACTGTATATGTGTGTGTGTGTGTGTGTGTAATTCATATATATGTGGGTTGCTGTGTGTGTGTGTGTATAGTGAGAGAGAAAGTGTGTGTCCGTCTGACCATCCATCCGTTCGTGCTTGAGAAAAAATAACAACTTGGACGCATTTACCACAACAGCTTTCCTTACTGTACAACACATCTCCTCTAAACCCTTAGAAAAATAATGAACACATCCTCAGAAACCTTCACATACGTTTGCTGCACTCGGTCATATCTTAAGAACATAAGAAAATAAGGAGTCTGCAATAGGCCGGTTGGCCTGTGCATGGCAGCTCCTGTCGAGAGTTACTACCACTATCTATCATCCATGAATCTATCTAGCCTCCTTTTAAAACTTTCCAGTATTCCAGCACTTTCTGTACTACAAAGTTGCTAAGCTTGTTCCACTCGTCCACCACCCTATTTGTGAACCAGTTTCTTCCTATCTCCCTCCTAAACCTAAACTTATCCAACTTGAATCCGTGCTCCGAGTCCTATCCTGCTCGAATATTATAAGAACTTTATCTATATCCCCTTTATTGATTCCTTTCACCCACTTAAATACCTCTATCATATGTCCCCGCACTCTTCGTCTTTCTAGGGAATGCAAGTTTAGTTTCTTTAACCTATCCTGTTATGGAAGGTTTCTAAGTCCCGGAATCATTTTCGTCATTCTTCGCTGCACCGACTCCAGTGAATTGATATCTTGTAGTAGTGAAGAGCCTCATAAACTTGAGGGTTAGTTGAGAAACTCCATTAGTGGATCTCTCAGTCTATTTCCCACCAAGAATGAGAGTTGTTACTAAGAAAGGTGTTCTTAGTGTGTCTCTTAAGCTGATTATTTCTGGTCAGCACACGAAGAAGGAGCGAGAATGGGGTGTAGGGGGGTGGGTGGGTATTTGTGTGCGTGTTGGGAAGTTTGGGAGGTAGGTGAGGGAGACGGTCACTCACAACCCCGTCCGTCACTCAATGGTCAATAACGAGGTATAGGTAATTCCTGGTGACGGGATTTACCCATTTGGTCTGGTTAACCCTCAGGTGTAACATAACAATTGAAGGACAGACGAGATTGGTAAGATCACTCGCTGGTGCCGAGGATAAATCTCTCACAACCAGAAATACAACCAACTTCTACGTCACACTAAATAATAACCCTTTCTTACCTGGATTATTGTTTAGACGTGTTATTAACCTAAATATCTCATCATTATAATAAGGATGTAAATTCGTTGATCCAGGCAGTAGACTCACCTCACACAACCAATTCTCAAGGAATCATTATTTTTGTCCCAAGTTCATTAAGTGGGAGTCGCGTCCTTTGAGGGTCGGGTTAATAAGGTGGTGGACGAGTGTGGGTTGTGGGGGGAAAGGGGGTCACACCTCTGTCTGTGGGCGAGGCTAGCAGCAGCTTCCACCACCGTGTCGGATGTCCTTCACCACGCTGAACCTACCTCCCTCGTTTCCGGTTCCCAGAAATCCTACCTCTTTATGCCTATTTTAACCTCGGGGGTATATCCACACTTTCTGGGGTATCCACTTTCTAGAATATCCACTTTCTAGGGCATCGGGATCATCCAGAACCACTACAGTATCGCAAGACCACATCTAAGACCTTTTAGGACCACATTTAGGACCACCAGAGAGAGAGAAAGACCCTACTTACCTACCAACTTACCTAACCTACCTACCTACCTACCTACCTACTTACCTTCCTACCTGGGGACCATCCTGTCAGGTGAGGTCGTGGCTAGATCATTAACAACAATACCATATTAGATGCACCTGAGCTGTACAACGTCTAATTCGGGGTAGCGAGAAGAAGGTCGGCGAGGATGGATGATTTTATTGGCAAGGTTAATATTTTTAGGTGTTGGCTAACCTATGGACGAGAGGTAGGACACTCACCCACCCACTCACCCACTTAGGGAAAGATAACTAAATGATAACAAAGAAGTTGATTATGTTAGCGTTAGTTATTGTTTAATCATCAGGTGAAATAAGGTGAGGGTGGCTAATCTTCACGTCATCCCCCACTACTCATACACACGTTAATAAACAGGACTGACTCGGAAGTTGCCTCTTAGTTGTGTTAGTTGATGTGTGTCGTTCCAGGGTACAGGTGACGGAGGTAAGGGATCGGTGTTCCTCCTTCGTCACCCTCCTCCTGCCCCGTCATTCCAGCATTCACTGGCCCCTCACCACCTCTTCTCCGCCCCTCACCAGTCCTTCTCTTCCCCTCATCACCCCCTCTCCACCCCTCCTCCGCCCTCTTCATCCCTCACCACCTCTTCACCGCCCCCTCACCACCCTTCCTATGCCCCTCACCACCCTTTCTTTGCCCCTCACCACCCTTTCTCCGCCCCTCACCACCCTTTCTCCGCCCCTCACCACCCCTTGTCCGCCCCTCACCACCTTTTCTCCACCCCTCGCCCGCCCCTCACCACCCCTCCCACGCCCCTCACCACCCTTTCTCCACCCCCTCACCGCCCCTCCGCCTCCCTTCACCACCCCTCCACCGCCCCTCACCACCTTTTCTCCACCCCTCCACCGCTCCTCATCACCTTTTCTCCACCCCCTCACCACCCTTCCTCCGTCCCTCCCCCGTCCCTCACCACCCCTCCCCCTCCCCTCACCACCCCTTCACCGCCCCTCACCACCTTTTCTTGGGTCACCTTTTTTTTTTGTCATCGTCTCGTGCTTTTTGTAGTTTGACACTCGCGCCGTTTCCCTCTGTGTGTGTCGGCCGCCACCAAGAGACTATCACATGACTCCTTGGGTTTAGTGGTTTCCGCCCCACGAGAAACAACAACTGCTTCAAGACCTCAAACAAAGGACTTTCCTACTGGACACTGACTACTAACCCACCCCCCTCCCTCCCTCCTCTACTTCCCTCTCCTCCTCTCCCTCCCTAAGAAGACCTGAAGGGCTACCTGGGAAGACCTGGAGGACTAACTGAGAAGACCTGGGGGAAAAGGAAAGGGGACACACACACACACACACACACCGCCGCCCCTGTATTGTCCACCTACACCGTTCACTCGTCTTCCTCCAAACAATATTTATGCACTGGAAAGAAAATCAACTGTTTGGGAAATAAAGGAGTGAGAGGAAGTAGTCTACCTCGGGCCGTTGACTTTGACGTTAAATAAAGAAAGCTCACAAACTTTTTCAATCTTCTGAACTGTGTAGGTTTAATGTGACTTTATATGGAAGTAGTGAGTTAAGGAGTAAATATTTTCAGTTCATTCACGTAAAGATGTTAATGTTTGGTTATAGTAACAGCGTGAGTTAGTTTTATATCTGACACATTTGATCTATATTTTCGTTGTTGTTGATAAATATAAACGTAAAGATCACACACACACACACACACACACACACACACACACACACACACACACACACACGCACACACACACACACACACACACACACACACACACACAATATTACAGTTCTATGACATTTCACTCAACTTTTCTTTGTTATTTTCAAGATCACGACACGCACAGAAAAAGTGCGTGTGTGTGCGTGTATGTGTGTGTGTGTGTGCGTGCGAATGAAAATAAATAACCTGAACTAAAATTGAAACTCAGTGAAGTGCGTCGGACGTGAGACTGACAGACAAGGAGACATTAATGCCTCTTTTCACACATATTATTGTTACTTGAATCATCTTCACGTCTGTATGCTAGTGATGTGTTAGTGATGTGTTAGTGGTGTGTTAGTGATGTGTTAGTAGTAGATGAGTTTGTGGTGTTAGGGTGGTTAATCTTCAGGTGGAATAAGCTGATGAGGGGCTAATCTTCAGGTTTACATGAAAGCCCCCATCTTGACGGACCTGGGACTAATAAACCTGCTTTAGACTTTGAATTTGAGGACCCACTTCTCTCTCTCCTGGTAAAAACTGGTTTAATTACGTTGTTAGGTATTGTTTTGTTTTTGTTGTCAATGTTAAGTGAGAAATAGATGTTAAACGAAGCATGGGAGGCAGTGAGAAGCAACACGGTGGATCAGTCAGTCGTTGTTGGATACTGTTAGTGTTGTGTGACTTGACTGGAAGGTATTACTTGTGTGAGCAATTAAGGCTATGATTTTCGCTTCCATCACGCCTTCCTCCTCCTCCTCCTCCTCCTCTTCTTTCTCCTCCTTACTGGGTCCTCCTCCTCCTCCTTCTCCTCCTCCTCCTCCTCCTCCTCCTCCTCCTCCTCCTCCTCTTCTTCTCCCTCCTCCTTCTCCCTCCTCCTTCTTACTGGATCCGCCTCCTCCTTACTGGGTCCTCCTCCTCCTCCTCCTCCTCCCTCCTCCTCTTCTTCCTCCTCCTCCTCCTCTTCTTCTTCCTCCTCCTTACTGGGTCCTCCTCCTCCTCCTCCTCCTCCTCCTCCTCCTCCTCCTCCTCCTCCTCCTCTTCTCCCTCCTTCTTACTGGATCCGCCTCCTCCTTACTGGGCCCTCCTCCTCCTCCTCCTCCTCCTTACTGGGCCCTCCTTCCTCCTTACTGGGCTCTCCTCCTCCTCCTCCTCCTCCTCCTTACTGGGCCCTCCTCTTCCTCCTTACTGGGCTCTCCTCCTCCTCCTCCTCCTCCTTACTGGGCCCTCCTCTTCCTCCTTACTGGGCTCTCCTCCTCCTCCTTACTGGGCTCTCCTCCTCTTATTGGGCCGTCCTCTTTAACTCCCTCGTGGGCTCTCCTCCCCCCCCCCTTCACATGGTCCTCCTCCAGGTAGTTATCTCACCCCCCCCTCCCCCGCCCATCACCTAGTTCCCCTGAGTCACCAGGTTGACCGCCCCTGCCACCACCCTCACTACCACTACTACTGCTGGCAGGTAGGTGTTCCCACGCCCGCTGCCTCCCTCCCCCTCCCTCCCTCCCTCCCTCCCCAGTCTGTGGTTTTCTCGCCTTCACTGGTGGACGAACCATCGCTAGGCGTCCCGCGGGAACCTTGCTGTCCCCTTCTTTAATTACACTTTCTCCGGGTCACCTGGAGAATAGTCACCCCAGCTTATTTCAACTGTAAAGATCCTAAAGTTAAGCTAACCTAACCCAACCTAACCTAATTTAACCTAGCCTAATTTAATCTAACCTACTGGTAACCTAACCTAACTTAACCCAGCCTCAGGGAATGTTGTCTTAGGGATGTTTTGTCTGAGGGGGTTTTGTCCAGAGGGAAATTTGTCCAGAGGTGATTTTGTCCAAGGGAGTTTAGACATTCTGTGTTGCAGTAGTTGAAGAAGACCTGGGACTCGTCGACAGGTTATTGCACACGTGCATCATCCATCATCCGTGCAACTGATCCTTAACATGCATAAAAAATCCCTTCCCACCATAGCTAATGACCCTCACGACTATGGTGACCCTGTACGAGTGATCACCTACCTGCACGACCTACTAGCACTGTTGTTTACCTAACTTAACCTAACCACACCCTTGCTGACCCACCCAGAGCAACACACACCCCTGCTGACCCACCCAGAGCAACACACCCCTGCTGACCCACCCAGAGCAACACACCCCCTTGCTGACCCATCTAGAGCAACACACCCCCCTTGCTGACCCACCCAGAGCAACACACACCCCTGCTGACCCACCCAGAGCAACACACCCCCTGCTGACCCACCCAGAGCAACACACCCCCCTGCTGATCCATCTAGAGCAACACACCCCCCTGCTGACCCATCTAGAGCAACACACCCCCCTGCTGGCCCACCCAGAGCAACACACCCTCTTGCTGACCCACCCAGAGCAACACTCACCCTGCTGACCTACCCAGAGCAACACACACACCCCTGCTGACCCACCCAGAGCAACACACCCCCCTGCTGATCCATCTAGAGCAACACACCCCCCTGCTGACCCATCTAGAGCAACACACCCCCCTGCTGGCCCACCCAGAGCAACACACCCTCTTGCTGACCCACCCAGAGCAACACTCACCCTGCTGACCTACCCAGAGCAACACACACACCCCTGCTGACCCACCCAGAGCAACACTCACCCCTGCTGACCCACCCAGAGCAACACACACCCCTGCTGACCCACCCAGAGCAACACACACCACTGCTGACCCACCCAGAGCAACACACCCCCCTGCTGACCCACCCAGAGCAACACACCCCCTTGCTGACCCACCCAGAGCAACACACCCCCTTGCTGACCCACCCAGAGCAACAGACACCCCTGCTGACCCACCCAGAGCAACACACACCCCCTGCTGACCCACCCAGAGCAACACACACCCTTGCTAACCCACCCAGAGCAACACACCCCCTTGCTGACCCACCCAGAGCAACACACCCCCCTGCTGACCCACCCAGAGCAACACACACACCCCTGCTGACCCACCTAGAGCAACACACACCCCCCTGCTGACCCACCTAGAGCAACACACCCCTGCTGACCCACCCAGAGCAACACACACACCCCTGCTGACCCACCCAGAGCAACACACACCCCTGCTGACCCACCCAGAGCAACACACCCCCTTGCTGACCCACCCAGAGCAACACACACCCCTGCTGACCCACCCAGAGCAACACACACCCCTGCTGACCCACCCAGAGCAACACACCCCCTTGCTGACCCACCCAGAGCAACACACACCCCTGCTGACCCACCCAGAGCAACACACACACCCCTGCTGACCCACCCAGAGCAACACACACACCCCTGCTGACCCACCCAGAGCAACACACACCCCTGCTGACCCACCCAGAGCAACACACACACCCCTGCTGACCCACCCAGAGCAACACACACCCCTGCTGACCCACCCAGAGCAACACACACACCCCTGCTGACCCACCCAGAGCAACACACACCCCTGCTGACCCACCCAGAGCAACACACACCCCTGCTGACCCACCCAGAGCAACACACACCCCTGCTGACCCACCCAGAGCAACACACACACCCCTGCTGACCCACCCAGAGCAACACACACACCCTTGCTGACCCACCCAGAGCAACACACACCCCTGCTGACCCACCCAGAGCAACACACACCCCTGCTGACCCACCCAGAGCAACACACACCCCTGCTGACCCACCCAGAGCAACACACACCCCTGCTGACCCACCCAGAGCAACACACACCCCTGCTGACCCACCCAGAGCAACACAACCCCCTGCTGACCCACCCAGAGCAACACAACCCCCTGCTGATCCACCCAGAGCAACACACACCCCTGCTGACCCATCCAGAGCAACACACACACCCTTGCTGACCCACCCAGAGCAACACACACACTCCTGCTGACCCACCCAGAGCAACACACACACTCCTGCTGACCCACCCAGAGCAACACACACACCCCTGCTGACCCACCCAGAGCAACACACACACCCCTGCTGACCCACCCAGAGCAACACACACACCCCTGCTGACCCACCCAGAGCAACACACACCACTGCTGACCCACCCAGAGCAACACACACACCACTGCTGACCCACACAGAGCAACACACACACCCCTGCTGACCCACCCAGAGCAACACACACACCCTGCTGACCCACCCAGAGCAACACACACACCCCTGCTGACCCACCCAGAGCAACACACACACCCCTGCTGACCCACCCAGAGCAACACACACACCCCTGCTGACCCACCCAGAGCAACACACACCCCTGCTGACCCACCCAGAGCAACACACACACCCCTGCTGACCCACCCAGAGCAACACACACCCCTGCTGACCCACCCAGAGCAACACACACCCCTGCTGACCCACCCAGAGCAACACACACCCCTGCTGACCCACCCAGAGCAACACACACACCCCTGCTGACCCACCCAGAGCAACACACACACCCTGCTGACCCACCCAGAGCAACACACACCCCTGCTGACCCACCCAGAGCAACACACACCCCTGCTGACCCACCCAGAGCAACACACACCCCTGCTGACCCACCCAGAGCAACACACACCCCTGCTGACCCACCCAGAGCAACACACACCCCTGCTGACCCACCCAGAGCAACACACACCCCCTGCTGACCCACCCAGAGCAACACACACCCCTGCTGACCCACCCAGAGCAACACACACCCCTGCTGACCCACCCAGAGCAACACACACACCCTGCTGACCCACCCAGAGCAACACACACACTCCTGCTGACCCACCCAGAGCAACACACACACTCCTGCTGACCCACCCAGAGCAACACACACACCCCTGCTGACCCACCCAGAGCAACACACACACCCCTGCTGACCCACCCAGAGCAACACACACACCCCTGCTGACCCACCCAGAGCAACACACACCACTGCTGACCCACCCAGAGCAACACACACACCACTGCTGACCCACACAGAGCAACACACACACCCCTGCTGACCCACCCAGAGCAACACACACACCCTGCTGACCCACCCAGAGCAACACACACACCCCTGCTGACCCACCCAGAGCAACACACACACCCCTGCTGACCCACCCAGAGCAACACACACCCCTGCTGATCCACCCAGAGCAACACACCCCCTTGCTGACCCACCCAGAGCAACACACACACCCCTGCTGACCCACCCAGAGCAACACACACACCCCTGCTGACCCACCCAGAGCAACACACACCCCTGCTGACCCACCCAGAGCAACACACACCCCTGCTGACCCACCCAGAGCAACACACACACCCCTGCTGACCCACCCAGAGCTACACACACAGCCCTGCTGACCCACCCAGAGCTACACACACACCCCTGCTGACCCACCCAGAGCAACACACACACCCTGCTGACCCACCCAGAGCAACACACACCCCTGCTGACCCACCCAGAGCAACACACACCCCTGCTGACCCACCCAGAGCAACACACACCCCTGCTGACCCACCCAGAGCAACACACACCCCTGCTGACCCACCCAGAGCAACACACACCCCTGCTGACCCACCCAGAGCAACACAACCCCCTGCTGACCCACCCAGAGCAACACACACCCCTGCTGACCCACCCAGAGCAACACACACACCCTGCTGACCCACCCAGAGCAACACACACACCCCTGCTGACCCACCCAGAGCAACACACACACCCCTGCTGACCCACCCAGAGCAACACACACACCCCTGCTGACCCACCCAGAGCAACACACACCACTGCTGACCCACCCAGAGCAACACACACACCCCTGCTGACCCACCCAGAGCAACACACACCCCTGCTGACCCACCCAGAGCAACACACCCCCTGCTGACCCACCCAGAGCAACACACACACCCCTGCTGACCCACCCAGAGCAACACACACCCCTGCTGACCCACCCAGAGCAACACACCCCCTGCTGACCCACCCAGAGCAACACACACCCCTGCTGACCCACCCAGAGCAACACACACCCCTGCTGACCCACCCAGAGCAACACACACCCCTGCTGACCCACCCAGAGCAACACACACCCCCTGCTGACCCACCCAGAGCAACACACACCCCTGCTGACCCACCCAGAGCAACACACACCCCTGCTGACCCACCCAGAGCAACACACACACCCTGCTGACCCACCCAGAGCAACACACACACCCCTGCTGACCCACCCAGAGCAACACACACACCCCTGCTGACCCACCCAGAGCAACACACACACCCCTGCTGACCCACCCAGAGCAACACACACACCCTGCTGACCCACCCAGAGCAACACACACACCCCTGCTGACCCACCCAGAGCAACACACACCCCTGCTGACCCACCCAGAGCAACACACACCCCTTGCTGACCCACCCAGAGCAACACACACACATCCCTGCTGACCCACCCAGAGCAACACACACCCCTGCTGACCCACTCAGGGCAACACACCCCTCTGTTGACCCACCCAGAGCAACACCCACCCAGAGCAACACACACACCCCTGCTGACCCACCCAGAGCAATACACACACCCCTGCTGACCCACCCAGAGCAACACACACCCCTGCTGACCCACCCAGAGCAACACACACCCCTGCTGACCCACCCAGAGCAACACACACCCCTGCTGACCCACCCAGAGCAACACACCCCCTTGCTGACCCACCTAGGGCAACACACACACATCCCTGCTGACCCACCCAGAGCAACACACACCCTTGCTGACCCACCCAGAGCAACACTCACCCCTGCTGACCCACCCAGAGCAACACGCACCCATGCTGACCCACCCAGAGCAACACACACCCCTGCTGACCCACCCAGAGCAACACAACCCCCTGCTGACCCACCCAGAGCAACACAACCCCCTGCTGACCCACCCAGAGCAACACGCACCCTTGCTGACCCACCCAGAGCAACACACACCCCCTGCTGACCCACCCAGAGCAACACAACCCCCTGCTGACCCACCCAGAGCAACACAACCCCCTGCTGACCCACCCAGAGCAACACGCACCCTTGCTGACCCACCCAGAGCAACACTCACCCTTGCTGACCCACCCAGAGCAACACCAACCCCCTGCTGACCCACCCAGAGCAACACAACCCCCTGCTGACCCACCCAGAGCAACACAACCCCCTGCTGACCCACCCAGAGCAACACCAACCCCCTGCTGACCCACCCAGAGCAACACAACCCCCTGCTGACCCACCCAGAGCAACACAACCCCCTGCTGACCCACCCAGAGCAACACTCACCCCTGCTGACCCACCCAGAGCAACACGCACCCATGCTGACCCACCCAGAGCAACACAACCCCTTGCTGACCCACCCAGAGCAACACACCCCCTTGCTGACCCACCCAGAGCAACACACCCCCCTGCTGACCCACCCAGAGCAACACACACCCCTGCTGACCCACCCAGAGCAACACACCCCCTGCTGACCCACCCAGAGCCTGTGTGTGTATGAAGGATGATACCACAACCAGCCACAGTTTTTCCTCAGGGAGTCTCACCACCACCACTACCACTACCACCACCACCACCACCACTAGTCTCCCTCGAGCTCAAAAAAAGAGAGACTCAACGCACCGGTAAATCGAGAGAGTAATTAACACCTGGCGGGGCTCACGGGGCCCACGGGGCTCTCACCTCATTCTTTGTCTCCTCCCTGACACACACACTGGTCCCGGGTCTTTGTGTGGCACTTCAACTCTGATTCATTTGTTTCTCTATTTTTCTTTCGTTTTCTTGTGTTCAGATTGAAATATAATGGCAAGTATTCAAGTACTGTTATGATTTATTCTATTTCAGTTTGCTATGTCATTCTAGAAACATTGATTCAGTTTGTATATAGACAGTGCAGGTATATAGACAGTGCAGGTATATAGACAGTGTAGGTATATAGACACTGTACAGTCCACACGCCACTTGTAAAGCCACATAGACTAGCGGCCTTGAAATTCTTAATCACCCACTTAGCCGGCTCTGCCCCCCCCCCCCACCACCACCCCCCTGAACATACAAACCAGGCAATTAATCAGCCATGACAATATCTTTATTCTGGCAAAAAAAAAATAATTTCAAATTTTTACTTACAATCAACTCCACATCTTTCTCCTGCCCTCCCTTCACTCCCTCCTCCCTAGAAATCCCCCTTCCCCTCCCTCACTCCCTCCTCCCTTCACTCCCTCCTCCCTAGAAATCCCCCTTCCCCTCCCTTTCTCCCTCCTCCCTTCCCCTTCCTCACTCCCCAGAAAAGCTCCCGGAGACCTGAAGTAGTGTTAAGGGGTGAGTGAGGGTGAGTGATAGTCGCCCCCTGGTCTCGTCGGCACCTTGGAACCTAACCTAACCCCATAATGACTAACAGGCCCCAGTCCCGACCATCACGAGGTGTGTGTCCTGCCAGCAGCCTCACGCCATCCCCCCGGCGTCTATTGGCCCATGAAATATGTTCTTCTCGCTTTACAAGAGAGAGTTTGGGATGACGTGAAGAATAGACACCCCAGTTTATTTCGCATGATGATTAGTAAACATCTTTAACGGTACTTAGGGGTTAAGTTATGTTAGGTTAGGTTAGGTTAGGTTAGGTTAGGTTAGGTTAGGTTAGGTTAGGTTAGGTTAAGTTAGTGTTAAGTTTGGTGGGGTGTCTAATCTTCAGTTGCTCATCTTAAACTATGTGCTTCTCGCCTCACAAGAGAGTATCTGAGGAGAGAGAGAGAGAGAGAGAGAGAGAGAGAGAGAGAGAGAGATGACTACCGTTGGTTTTTAAAGTCACACCAGATGAGGTTGAGTACTTGAAGCATCGTATTTCTCTTCCGGTGAATTCTCCTTTTGTCTCCGTGTGGATGGGAGGATGGGGGGTAGGGGGTAGGGGAGGGGGAGTGTGGGGGGTAGGGGGTAGGGGAGGGGGAGTGTGGGGGGTAGGGGGTAGGGGAGGGGGAGTGTGGGGGGTAGGGGGTAGGGTAAGAGGAGTGGGGGGGGGCAGGGTGTTTTAAGGATAGGGGAAATAGTGTATGTTGGGGGTTAGGGGGGTAGATTGGGTGTATTGGGGGGGGGGGGGCAAGATGGGGGGGTGGCAAGATAGGGGGGGGGCAAGATAGGGGGGGGGTGGTGCTGGTGTTTAAATTCTTCACATTCAAATTTAAATAAAAAAAAACACGTTAAAAGGAGTGTCAGATGCCGTGTGGATGGTGGGTGGCCGTGTCGGTGAGGGTTTGGGTGGCCGTGTGGGTGAGGGTTTGGTTGGCCGTGTGGGTGAGGGTTTGGGTGGCCGTGTGGGTGAGGGTTTGGTTGGGTGAGAGAGTGTTTGGTTAGCTGTTTAGACCTTCAATTATTTAATTTTAATTCTTAATTATTTCCGAATCAGGAAATTTAGTAATGACAAGAGATGATAATTATACGTAACAGACTTATGAAAGGTAATGCGTGATGTAATTCTCTCCTAAGTCACAGATATACACACAGTGACGTACAATATACCAAGAACGTGTATGTCTGTAAAAGGACCTACATCATCCTGAAGGTGTATACAGTGTAGTCCAGGTTTGTAATTTAATGAAACAACAGATGACGTCATTCACTGTGTCCTGTTTAGCGAGGTTACAGTTGTAGGCCGGATTACCCCCCTGGGAAAAAAGTGTTCGTTCGACATCACAACAGGAAAAGATCACGTAACTGTCTTGTCTAAATTTTCCCAGGTTGCTTCATTAGTATTTTTATTGTTTACATGAGGGAGGTGGGGTGACCCTCTTGTGTCTCTGTGTGGGTGTCGGGGGTGTTGAGTCCTGGTTGACTATTGAATTGAAACGGTTTATCTAGCCAGAAAAACACAGATACAGAGTGGATAATAATAGTAATATTAACATGGCTGAGCCAGTTCAGAACCTGAGCTCTCTTTGAGGCACCTGATATATACTATACATTTATTTCAAGGAAGTATTATGTAACATGTAGTATCATCTGGAATAGTACAATAGCATGGTGGTAATAAGAACATGTTACCACGGTTATCACTTCAATAATTATTATTTTTACTTATATATATATATATATATATATATATATATATATATATATATATATATATATATATATATATATATATGTATATATATATATATATATATATATATATATATATATATATATATATATATATATATAAATTACAGTGGAGTTGATAAACATAAGTATAATGGGGGAGCAGTACAACCTGGGGTGTACAGTAATAAGGTTGAACAAGAGGACAGAGCTGTTAGGATTATGTTTAGTTGGCAAATATGTTTATTGCTATGGTAATTACTTATTTATCTACATTATCGAGGTATAGTAGTGAACATCCCTTACAGGTGTGATGTGTCGCCATACCTGATGATTAAACACCTTTACCTAACGCTATACCACCCTAACCTAACCTAACCTAACTGAGAACACCTTACAGAGGTGTTAGACGAATTAACCTAGAAGCGGCGGTGTTAAGAGGCAGGTGGAGGTGTGTTGGGTAATTACTTCATCATTTGTTGTTGCGTTAATACTCAAGTGGTGGTTTGTATTTTACGAGTGAGTGAGAGTGAGGTGAGCGTGAGCCATGGTTCAAGCTGATTGGTTCATTTGCATTTCCAATTGCAGCCACGGAAGACGAATGGCGTTAACAAGACGCCTCCTTCTGTGCTCTAAGGTCAGGCTTTTTTTAGGATATTTTTATTTATTTTTATTTATTGTTTGTCTTTTGCAACGTTTAGTTCTTTGTTGTGAGAAGTTGGTCCCTCAGGTAAGTAATTATCCTCACCAGGTCATGATGCACACACACACACACACACACCGGGTTTGTACTGTACGTCAAATTTTCTTAGACCACATACACCTAAATCTGTCCTTGTGTTGTCAACAAGCAAAGAGCAGGTACACACACACACTCCTATACACCTCTTTCAGTCACTAATCAGCTGTTGGGAAGCCTACACGAGTCTCCTCTCCCATAGTAACTGTCCGAAGGTGTTACTCAAAGAGGTAAATAAACAAACCATTGGATATTAACGTCTACAACTGAGAGACACCAGCAGCGTCTGTCTGGAGGTGAGGTTCCCCCTTCGTCGTGTGGTAAGGGGGGGAGGAGGGGGTGATTATACTGCCTTAGTGGTTATTTAACACGTTGATTAAAGGATACACGATGATACCTGGGTGGAGAGGGATGGGTAGGGAAGGGGAAGGGGGGGGGGGGTTCGGTGTCAGGCCAGAACAGTTAAGATGGAGGATGAGGCTGTTTGGTGTGATTTAAGACAGGCCTAAGGACTCGTTGGTCCAAGCGAGACACGGGGTAAAGACTCCTAACTACCTGATCTAGACAGAGGCTGATTAGGGCCACCCACTTAGTATGGGGAAGGCGGGTTATGATGAAGCCACACACACACCAATCTGCTGAGGCTCGTGTGTGTGTGTGTGTGTGTGTGTGTGTGTGTGTGTGTGTGTGTGTGTGTGTGTTTCTTTGCGACATACACTCGTTGAGCTGATAAGAGAAACAGGTGGAGGAGAAAGGAAGGAAGTAAAACGGGGGAGGCGAAACAGAGATATGAAAAAATGAGAGATGGAGAGATGAAGAAACAAAGAATAAAGAAGAATAGATATAAATATGAGAGAGAGAGATGAAGAAAGGAAGAAGGAGGAGGAGAGATGGTTGGAGGTGAGAGGTGGAGATGTCAAGCGTCACCTGATAACAAGATGGTGTTACCTGACCCACGTAGTGATCCGGGTCTCAGGTGTGACATTACTGCTCAATCAACACCCACAAGGACCCACGTTTGTGTGTGTGTGTGTGTGAGAGATGATGTAATATTACTGTACGTTGGTCTTGTGTGTTATGTGAACTTTCTGTTATTTTTAAACCTTTTTTTACTTATGTTCTTATGTTCTTGTGTTTTAACTTTTATATTATTGAAATGAAACACAAAAGTATATGTTGCGAGTTGGAGAGTGTTTGTGTAATGTGTTTTGTATTTTTAACACTTGGTTTTGGGGGATTATATTATAATTTGGGGATTTTTTTACTTTTGGGGGGGGGGGGGCCTCTGAAGTATGATAAAGGATAAGAAATGAATTGCGTAATTGAGAAACATGATTCAGTCCCAAGCATGTGAGTGGGGAAGCCAGAGAGGTGAGAGTGTGTGTGGGGGGGTGAGGGGTAGTGGGGGGGCAGCGTGTGGATCAGATGGCTAAAGTGGGGTGGTGGGCTGCGGTGATCTATGTGTCACGCTCGCCCGCCCTCTTCATCACGCCCACATCCCCATCCAGCACGGGGGGGAGGGGGGGGGGGAGGTGAGAGAGAGAAAGAAGGGGGTGAGGAACTATCTACAAGGGTGAGACTTAAGTGGAAAGGGGTGGACAGTAGACTGATGACGATGACGATGATGAACATAAGAACATAAGGAGTCTGCAATAGGCCGGTTGGCCTGTGCATGGCAGCTCCTGTCGAGAGTTACTACCACTCTCTATCATCCATGAATCTCTAAATACGATCGGATGCTATTTGCTATATTTGATTCAAGAAATTTCCCCACTACTGACGTCAAACTGATCGGCCGATAATAATTTGACGTTGATGCTCTGTCTCCCTTTTTGGATATGGGTACTACATTTGCCTGTTTCCACAAGTCTGGCACAACTCCCGTGTCAAATGATTTTGATGATGATGATGATGACGACGTGGAGAGGGGAGAGCTGGACAAAGATAGAGGGGGGGAGTAGAGCCTAGAGGTGGCAAAAATAGAGGGGAGGGTGTAGAGCCTAGAGGTGACAGAGACAGGGAGAGGAAAGCCGTGAGCGCCCCTGGAGAGTTTGATCACTTGTTTACAGTCAGCGTCGGGTTAAGATTGTACTGGTCGGTTACAAGAATAAGTTTACTGTCGATCCTCTTGGCGGGAGATCTTCAAATGGGTCAAAATCTAAATGTAAATCCAAGGAAAATATACACACTAGATTTGAAGAGTTTATTCCCTCATAGTCGAAATGCTGTGAGATGCGGAAGGTGTTTGGTTATTTCAGGACAGTGCTCATCGTGTTATGGTTAGATTAGGGTAGCTTAGCTTAGGGTAAATTAGGTTTGCTGAGGTTGGATTAGGAAAGCTTAGGGTAGGGAAGCTTAGATTAGGTTAGGGTAGGGATGTTAGGTTACGTTAAAGTAGGGTAGAGTAGGTTAGGTTAGCGTAGGTTAACTTAGGTTAGGTTAGGGTAGAGTAGGCTAGGTTAGGGTGCAGTAGGCTAGGTTAGGGTGCAGTAGGCTAGGTTAGGGTGCAGTAGGCTAGGTTAGAGTGCAGTTGGTTAAGTTAGGCTGAAACCGTGAGACCCATGGTTCACATGTCCTAAAATGACCTGTAACCGTTTCTGCATAAGTGATGTGGCTGTACACACACACACTGACCACCCCAGTAGACGACCATGCAGGGAAACCCGAAGAGATGACCGCCCCTCCCCCCAGGACACACTGACCACCCCAGTAGACGACCAATGCAGGGAAACCCGAAGAGATGACCGCCCCCCCTACCCCCCCCCCCAGGTCGCGGTCAGTGGTCAGCGGGTCACAGGTGCGGGGGTGTCGGGTCACACGCCTCATGGGTAATGCCCGGGTCTCTATAACCTCTCATTTTACCCGCAAATACCCGACCCGTGTGAGAGAGTACTTGTAGGGGAAGAGGAGGCGAGGGGAGGGGGTGACGTTGATGAGGGAGAGAAGGGAGGGTGTTGATGAGGGAGGGAAGGGAGGGTGTTGATGAGGGAGAGAAGGGAGGGTGTTGATGAGGGAGAGAAGGGAGGGTGTTGATCAGGGAGAGAAGGGAGGGTGTTGATCAGGGAGAGAAGGGAGGGAAGGGAGGGTGTTGATGAGGGAGAGAAGGGAGGGTGTTGATGAGGGAGAGAAGGGAGGGTGTTGATGTGGGAGGGAAGGGAGGGTGTTGATGAGGGAGAGAAGGGAGGGTGTTGATCAGGGAGGGAAGGGAGGGTGTTGATGAGGGAGAGAAGGGAGGGTGTTGATCAGGGAGAGAAGGGAGGGTGTTGATGAGGGAGGGAAGGGAGGGTGTTGATGTGGAGGGAAGGGAGGGTGTGATGAGGGAGGGAAGGGTGGGTGTTGATGAGGGAGAGAAGGGAGGGTGTTGATCAGGGAGGGAAGGGAGGGTGTTGATGAGGGAGAGAAGGGAGGGTGTTGATGAGGGAGGGAAGGGAGGGTGTTGATGAGGGAGAGAAGGGAGGGTGTTGATGAGGGAGGGAAGGGAGGGTGTTGATGAGGGAGAGAAGGGAAGGTGTTGATGAGGGAGAGAAGGGAGGGTGTTGATGAGGGAGAGAAGGGAGGGTGTTGATGAGGGAGAGAAGGGAGGGTGTTGATGAGGGAGAGAAGGGAGGGTGTTGATGAGGGAGAGAAGGGAGGGTGTTGATAAGGGAGGGTGTTGATGAGGGAGAGAAGGGAGGGTGTTGATGAGGGAGAGAAGGGAAGGTGTTGATGAGGGAGAGAAGGGAGGGTGTTGATAAGGGAGGGTGTTGATGAGGGAGAGAAGGGAGGGTGTCGATGAGGGAGAGAAGGGAAGGTGTTGATGAGGGAGAGAAGGGAGGGTGTTGATGAGGGAGAGAAGGGAGGGTGTTGATGAGGGAGAGAAGGGAGGGTGTTGATGAGGGAGGGAAGGGAGGGTGTTGATGAGGGAGAGAAGGGAGGGTGTTGATGAGGGAGAGAAGGGAGGGTGTTGATCAGGGAGAGAAGGGAGGGTGTTGATCAGGGAGAGAAGGGAGGGTGTTGATCAGGGAGAGAAGGGAGGGTGTTGATCAGGGAGAGAAGGGAGGGTGTTGATCAGGGAGAGAAGGGAGGGTGTTGATCAGGGAGAGAAGGGAGGGTGTTGATGAGGGAGAGAAGGGAGGGAAGGGAGGGTGTTGATGAGGGAGGGAAGGGAGGGTGTTGATGAGGGAGAGAAGGGAGGGTGTTGATAAGGGAGGGTGTTGATGAGGGAGAGAAGGGAGGGTGTGATAAGGGAGGGTGTTGATGAGGGAGAGAAGGGAGGGTGTTGATAAGGGAGGGTGTTGATGAGGGAGAGAAGGGAGGGTGTTGATGAGGGAGAGAAGGGAGGGTGTTGATGAGGGAGAGAAGGGAAGGTGTTGATGAGGGAGAGAAGGGAGGGTGTTGATGAGGGAGAGAAGGGAGGGTGTTGATGAGGGAGAGAAGGGAGGGAAGGGAGGGTGTTGATGAGGGAGGGAAGG
The DNA here is from genome assembly GCA_958450375.1 of Homarus gammarus. Taxonomy (NCBI): domain Eukaryota; kingdom Metazoa; phylum Arthropoda; class Malacostraca; order Decapoda; family Nephropidae; genus Homarus; species Homarus gammarus. Next base: position 136,674 of record CAUDMG010000972.1, on the reverse strand, counting down.
GAGGGTGTTGATGAGGGAGAGAAGGGAGGGTGTTGATGAGGGAGAGAAGGGAGGGTGTTGATGAGGGAGAGAAGGGAGGGTGTTGATGAGGGAGAGAAGGGAGGGAAGGGAGGGTGTTGATGAGGGAGGGAAGGGAGGGTGTTGATGAGGGAGAGAAGGGAGGGTGTTGATGAGGGAGGGAAGGGAGGGTGTTGATGAGGGAGAGAAGGGAGGGTGTTGATGAGGGAGAGAAGGGAGGGTGTTGATGAGGGAGAGAAGGGAGGGTGTTGATGAGGGAGAGAAGGGAGGGTGTTGATCAGGGAGAGAAGGGAGGGTGTTGATCAGGGAGAGAAGGGAGGGAAGGGAGGGTGTTGATGAGGGAGAGAAGGAAGGGTGTTGATGAGGGAGAGAAGGGAGGGTGTTGATGAGGGAGAGAAGGGAGGGAAGGGAGGGTGTTGATGAGGGAGAGAAGGGAGGGTGTTGATGAGGGAGGGAAGGGAGGGTGTTGATGAGGGAGAGAAGGGAGGGTGTTGATGAGGGAGAGAAGGGAGGGTGTTGATGAGGGAGAGAAGGGAGGGTGTTGATGAGGGAGAGAAGGGAGGGAAGGGAGGGTGTTGATGAGGGAGGGAAGGGAGGGTGTTGATGAGGGAGAGAAGGGAGGGTGTTGATCAGGGAGAGAAGGGAGGGAAGGGAGGGTGTTGATGAGGGAGGGAAGGGAGGGTGTTGATGAGGGAGAGAAGGGAGGGTGTTGATCAGGGAGAGAAGGGAGGGTGTTGATGAGGGAGAGAAGGGAGGGTGTTGATGAGGGAGAGAAGGGAGGGTGTTGATGAGGGAGGGAAGGGAGGGTGTTGATGAGGGAGAGAAGGGAGGGAAGGGAGGGTGTTGATGAGGGAGGGAAGGGAGGGTGTTGATGAGGGAGAGAAGGGAGGGTGTTGATCAGGGAGAGAAGGGAGAGAAGGGAGGGTGTTGATCAGGGAGGGAAGGGAGGGTGTTGATGAGGGAGAGAAGGGAGGGTGTTGATCAGGGAGAGAAGGGAGGGTGTTGATGAGGGAGGGAAGGGAGGGTGTTGATGAGGGAGGGAAGGGAGGGTGTGATGAGGGAGAGAAGGGAGGGTGTTGATGTGGGAGGGAAGGGAGGGTGTTGATGAGGGAGAGAAGGGAGGGTGTTGATCAGGGAGGGAAGGGAGGGTGTTGATGAGGGAGAGAAGGGAGGGTGTTGATGAGGGAGGGAAGGGAGGGTGTTGATGAGGGAGAGAAGGGAGGGTGTTGATGAGGGAGGGAAGGGAGGGTGTTGATGAGGGAGAGAAGGGAAGGTGTTGATGAGGGAGAGAAGGGAGGGTGTTGATGAGGGAGAGAAGGGAGGGTGTTGATGAGGGAGAGAAGGGAGGGTGTTGATGAGGGAGAGAAGGGAGGGTGTTGATAAGGGAGGGTGTTGATGAGGGAGAGAAGGGAGGGTGTTGATGAGGGAGAGAAGGGAAGGTGTTGATGAGGGAGAGAAGGGAGGGTGTTGATAAGGGAGGGTGTTGATGAGGGAGAGAAGGGAGGGTGTCGATGAGGGAGAGAAGGGAAGGTGTTGATGAGGGAGAGAAGGGAGGGTGTTGATGAGGGAGAGAAGGGAGGGTGTTGATGAGGGAGAGAAGGGAGGGTGTTGATGAGGGAGGGAAGGGAGGGTGTTGATGAGGGAGAGAAGGGAGGGTGTTGATGAGGGAGAGAAGGGAGGGTGTTGATCAGGGAGAGAAGGGAGGGTGTTGATCAGGGAGAGAAGGGAGGGTGTTGATGAGGGAGAGAAGGGAGGGTGTTGATCAGGGAGAGAAGGGAGGGTGTTGATCAGGGAGAGAAGGGAGGGTGTTGATCAGGGAGAGAAGGGAGGGTGTTGATGAGGGAGAGAAGGGAGGGAAGGGAGGGTGTTGATGAGGGAGGGAAGGGAGGGTGTTGATGAGGGAGAGAAGGGAGGGTGTTGATAAGGGAGGGTGTTGATGAGGGAGAGAAGGGAGGGTGTTGATAAGGGAGGGTGTTGATGAGGGAGAGAAGGGAGGGTGTTGATGAGGGAGAGAAGGGAGGGTGTTGATGAGGGAGAGAAGGGAAGGTGTTGATGAGGGAGAGAAGGGAGGGTGTTGATGAGGGAGAGAAGGGAGGGTGTTGATGAGGGAGAGAAGGGAGGGAAGGGAGGGTGTTGATGAGGGAGGGAAGGGAGGGTGTTGATGAGGGAGAGAAGGGAGGGTGTTGATGAGGGAGAGAAGGGAGGGTGTTGATGAGGGAGAGAAGGGAGGGTGTTGATGAGGGAGAGAAGGGAGGGAAGGGAGGGTGTTGATGAGGGAGGGAAGGGAGGGTGTTGATGAGGGAGAGAAGGGAGGGTGTTGATGAGGGAGGGAAGGGAGGGTGTTGATGAGGGAGAGAAGGGAGGCTGTTGATGAGGGAGAGAAGGGAGGGTGTTGATGAGGGAGAGAAGGGAGGGTGTTGATGAGGGAGAGAAGGGAGGGTGTTGATCAGGGAGAGAAGGGAGGGTGTTGATCAGGGAGAGAAGGGAGGGAAGGGAGGGTGTTGATGAGGGAGAGAAGGAAGGGTGTTGATGAGGGAGAGAAGGGAGGGTGTTGATGAGGGAGAGAAGGGAGGGAAGGGAGGGTGTTGATGAGGGAGAGAAGGGAGGGTGTTGATGAGGGAGGGAAGGGAGGGTGTTGATGAGGGAGAGAAGGGAGGGTGTTGATGAGGGAGAGAAGGGAGGGTGTTGATGAGGGAGAGAAGGGAGGGTGTTGATGAGGGAGAGAAGGGAGGGAAGGGAGGGTGTTGATGAGGGAGGGAAGGGAGGGTGTTGATGAGGGAGAGAAGGGAGGGTGTTGATCAGGGAGAGAAGGGAGGGAAGGGAGGGTGTTGATGAGGGAGGGAAGGGAGGGTGTTGATGAGGGAGAGAAGGGAGGGTGTTGATCAGGGAGAGAAGGGAGGGTGTTGATGAGGGAGAGAAGGGAGGGTGTTGATGAGGGAGAGAAGGGAGGGTGTTGATGAGGGAGGGAAGGGAGGGTGTTGATGAGGGAGAGAAGGGAGGGAAGGGAGGGTGTTGATGAGGGAGGGAAGGGAGGGTGTTGATGAGGGAGAGAAGGGAGGGTGTTGATGAGGGAGGGAAGGGAGGGTGTTGATGAGGGAGAGAAGGGAGGGTGTTGATGAGGGAGAGAAGGGAGGGTGTTGATGAGGGAGAGAAGGGAGGGTGTTGATGAGGGAGAGAAGGGAGGGTGTTGATCAGGGAGAGAAGGGAGGGTGTTGATCAGGGAGAGAAGGGAGGGAAGGGAGGGTGTTGATGAGGGAGAGAAGGAAGGGTGTTGATCAGGGAGAGAAGGGAGGGTGTTGATCAGGGAGAGAAGGGAGGGTTTATGATTTTAACTTTTTATTTTAATTAGTTCATTAATTACGTCATGGTCTATATTGTCTTTGCTGTTGTCTCATTGGCCAGTTGGTAGACACGGCCATGATTCATAAGCTCACGTTTAATACCAAAGTTGTTCTCCCTGGCAAACCCAACCTATCACGGTAGAGGATCAGTGAAGCTAGAGTTACCACCATAATATATTTAGCATTTGGTCTAATCCTGTTATTTATAGCTGTAGAAGTCAGTTAAATATAGATGAGTGATGCGAGTTGTGGTTAAGGACAGATAGGGAACAGGTATCGTTATGTTTGTTGAATATTTAGCTGTGGGAAACAACTAACTCGAGATGGCGGGCATGAGACACTCAAGAGAGTATTTGAGTTGAAGTTTAAAAAGAAAAGATGGACGCTAAAAGAAAAAGCAGCCGTCAGAGATGTTGTGACAGCATCAATTGTGAGTTCATAATTATAAAACCAGACTTGACCAACACTGGCTCATTTAAAAACCCTTAACATGCCCAGTTCTTGCCGGTGTAACAGTAAGCTGACAAGTATATAATTTACGCTGATTTTTTTGTAACCCGCTCTATTACGGTTAAGGGTGTAATAAAACGTGTAAACATAAGAACATAAGAACATAAGAATGGAGGAAACTGCAGCGGGCCTATTGGCCCATACTGGGCAGTCCCGTTTACACCCAACCCCTATTGCTCATATGAGCATCCAACCTATGTTTGAAGCAATTCAGCGTATTCGAGTTAATGATGATATTTGGTAACTTGTTCCATTCATCCACTACTCTGTTTCCAAACCAGTGTTTACCTATTTCACGCCTAAATCTAAATTTGTCCAATTTAAAACCATTGTTACGAGTTCGCTCCTGGTTGGATAATTTGAGTACCTTTGTAATGTCCCCTTTGTTTAGCCCTGACTTCCATTTATACACCTCTATCAGGTCGCCCCTCGCTCTACGTCTCTCAAGGGAGTGCAAATTAAGATGCTTTAACCTGTCTCTATACTCAAGGTTCCTGATACCCGGGATTAGTCTTGTCATTCTCCTCTGAATTCTTTCCAAGGATTCTATATCCATTCTGTAATACGGTGACCAGAACTGGACTGCGTAATCCAGGTGTGGTCTCACAAGAGCAAGATACAGTTTTAGGATGACCTCGCTAGTCTTGTAACTAACACACCTTTGTATGAACCCAAGTACTTTATTAGCCTTGTTACGAGCAAAAACACATTGTTTACTTGGCTTAAGGTTCCTACTTATCATTACTCCTAAATCTCTCTCGCAGTCGGATTTCTCTATGGCATCGTTGTTCATCTGGTATCTGGTTTCCCTGTTTACATTTCCTATACTGAGTACTTTACATTTGTCAATGTTGAATTTCATCTGCCATTTTTCAGACCATTCGAAAAATTTGTTTAGATCCTCCTGTAGTTTTGCCGAGTCCTCGTCAGATTTGATAACACGTCCTATTTTAGTATCATCAGCAAATTTGCTTATGTTGCTGTCTATGCCGATATCTATGTCGTTTATGTATATAATAAACAATAATGGTCCAAGTACTGAGCCTTGGGGAACTCCACTTGTGACGTTGCTCCATTGGGACTTAGTGCCGTTAATGCTCACTCGCTGTTTCCTGTCCTGTAACCACGCCCTAATCCATTTAAGGATGTCACCTTTGATGCCATGAGCTTCTACCTTTCTAATTAGTCTTTCGTGGGGTACTCTGTCGAAGGCTTTGCTAAAGTCGAGATATACCACATCATAATTGTGCCCCTCGTCCACTGATTCGAAAACTGATGAAAAGAATGTTAATAGATTAGTTAGGCAAGAACGTCCGCTTGTGAAGCCATGCTGGGAATCATTGATCAATCTGTGCTTCTCCAGGTGATTTCGAATAGAGTTTGAAATGATTGCTTCCAGTAATTTGCCTACTATTGATGTTAGACTGATTGGGCGGTAGTTAGAGGATAGTGATCTATCCCCCTTCTTGAAGATCGGTATTACATTCGCTATCCTCCAGGATTCTGGTACTACACCTGTTTTTAAGGACATGTTAAACAACTTTGCTAAGGGCATACTAAGCTCTTCCTTACATTCCTTTAATACTCTGGCAAATATCTCATCGGGACCAGGTGACTTATTAGGCTTTAGTTTGTCTATTTGCTTACTAACATCGTTACTAGTCACTACTATCTCACTTAATTTGTTTTCTTCACTATCTCTGAATAGAGTCGGTGCCTCGGGTATCATGTTTAAATTTTCGGTGGTGAAAACTGTTGAAAAATATTTATTCAAATTATTGCTCATTTCTCCGTCGTTATCAGTGAGCTCGCCGGAGTCTGACGGCATTGGTCCAATCTTTTCTCGTGTTTTAGTTTGGTACATTTGGTAGAATCCTTTGGGGTTTGTCTTTGCCTCCCTTGCTATCCTTACCTCATTATTCCTCTTTGCTTTCCTTATCTCGGTTTTAACCCTACTCGCCAATACCCTATAATAGTCCCGGAGGTGAATTTCGCCACGATTTATCCTTCTACCTATAGCCTTCCTTTGGCCAATGATGTTCTTTAAATAATTATTTATCCATTTAGGGTCATTGTTGTTTGATCTGAGTTTTTTGTATGGTATGTTCTGCCTTTGTGCATTAAGTAACTCACTATTTAAATTGTCGTGGAACTCGGCAATCTCAGATCTCGTTATCAGATCGGTGTCATCTGTCAGGTTCACGGCCAAGCGCTACACCCCCTCTCTCAGCTGCCTCTTTAAACTGTCAAAGTTTGCCCTTCTGAAATCTGGTACTTTAGTGGAATTTTCCTTACGTTTGCCCTGAAAATCTAACTGGAATCGAATTTCTTTGTGATCGCTGTTTGCAAGTTCGTTCCCTACCTCGACATTGCTAATGAGGTTTTCTCTGTTTGACAAAACTAAATCCAATATATTATTACCCCATGTGGGTTCGGTTATATGTTGACTTAGGAAACAGTCCTGGATCGTCTCGAGAAAATCCTCTGATTCTGAGTTTCCCGTAAGGTCGGTCCAATCTATTTGGCCAAGGTTAAAGTCGCCTACTATACAGACTTTGTTGTGTATGGAAGCCCTGCGCATTTCATCTCAGATAAGTCGCTCATTGACTCTGTCAAGATTGGGGGGTCTATATATTACTCCTGTGATTAATTTTTCCCGACCGTCGCTTAATTCTATCCAAATTGTTTCTGTATTCCTCTCAGTTTTTATTTCCTTATTTATTTCACACTTCAGATTATCCCTAACATAGATTGCTACTCCGCCTCCTTTCCTGGTCTGCCTATCGGTATGGAACAGTTTGTAACCCGCAATTTGGTATTCGACTGGTAATTCACGTGTGTCTAGGTTGATCCATGTTTCAGTGAATGCAATTATATCGATTTCTTCGGTACATACCAAGGCCCTAATATCATCCATTTTGTTTCTCATACTTCTACTGTTCGCGTAATATACATTTAAGTTAGTCGTGTTCTGAGTCCTTCCCTTACCGGTTTAGTTTTAAACTCCCTGTCTAATTTAGTTATGTCATCATTCCTAACATTATTTCCCTGTAATCTTTCGCCTTGTTTACCCGCTCCCACTGCAGTCTCCTCCACCCCCGTGCCCCTATGTTCTCTTAGCAGTTTAAAGACTTCGATATCTTTTGAACTGCCCCCTCTAGAGCCCCAGCCAGGGTTGCTACTCCATCCCTAGACAGGTGCACCCCATCCCTAGCATAAAGGTCCCTTCTGCCATAGAAGTTGTCCCAGTTGTCAATGAATGGGACTGATATTGACTTGCAATATCTGTCAAGACGGTCGTTAACACCAACTGCCCTTGACAACCATTCACTGCCAACTCTCCTTCTAGGCAGGACACCGCATATGATAGGGATCCCTCCCTTAGACCTAATACGATCTATGGCTGCCTTGAACTTATCAAGAAGCTCCTCGCTCCTACACCGGTATAAGAAAGAAGATATATTTATGAAATGGAAAATAAAACGAAGAGGTAACGTAGATACAAGAAACATTTCAAGTCAACATCAAGGGAAAACGAGCCTCCTCTTTTTGGCGCCAATCAACAAGGCTCCTGGGTGATGGCCGCTCGCAGTCTCGCACACCAGCAACCTTCCCGCCAACAGGACCGCCCAGACACAGGGTCACGGGTCCTGGGAATGAAGCCTGACAACTTAGCGAGGTGACCACAAGCATGATACGCTCACTAGGCCCGACACAGGGGAGGGTAAAGGGGTGGGGAGGCGAGCTATATGAAAGTGATGCCATATCTGTGTCCTGGATTACGGGCATCTGTTGTGGGTATTTGATAGGTGTTGTGTGGTGGTGTGATGAGGAGAGGAACTGGTATCACTTTCTGCACGTAATATCATCCCTAACACTAATGATTATTAATACCTTACGTTAATTAATTTTTAATATATTTCTACGTTAATAATATTCATGTTGACTAGAGCATCAAAACATCATGACTATCGATTTATTGACTAATGTTTGTTTTTATTCTACCATGAAGTTATATAAATTGTCTATGGTATTGTAAGTTTATATCTGAGTTAAAATTGGTATTGCTAAGAAATTATAGTAAATAAAGAGAAAGTTACATGTTTAGTGCAATTAGGGAGACGCTTGGCTTAGAACCCAATTGCGTATAATTATTCGTGACGTGACGTAGACTAATTATGTTTAGTTTAACCTAATCTAACCTAACCTAATCCCCCAGGTAGCCTTGGGGTGTTTAATCGTCAGGTGAACTAAGCTGGGGTGTTTAGTCTTCATATGATACTTTAACTTACCTTCAGTACTTAAGGATCATATAACAACTTGGTCGCTTCATGTTCATGGACAAGATTTACAGAATAGAATTTGTGTGAATGTTATATTTCAGTAATGTTAAAATATAATCGTAGTTATACTTGTAGTACTGTAGCTATAGAAGACAAACTCATGTTGTGTTGAAGTTTGAGTTGTACGCTTGTAACATGGTGTCTTAGTTACACGAAAATGAGACATTTTTTGATAAGGAGTATTTTAATAAAGTGTTTAACGCGAGACTGTTCTGTTAAATAATGACGACTGGAAGTTGTTCATATAAGTTGAGTGAAGTGTGAGCGGTGGTACCGTAAGGAAGATACTGAGAAGAAGGTGTCTCGTTCCTTAGTGGACACAGGAAGTGTTTCAAGTGTGTCGTACAGATGAATGAGATTTTTAAATTCTTAACGGTAAAGTTAATTTATGTGTAACATCAGTGCTTGACCCAGGAACATGACACAACACCTGGGAATAATTAGGTATAAAAGTCAGAACAAACGCCCCGGAGGAGAGGTACCTGGGCATGTGTTGGCCTTGCGCGGCACAGGACCTGCACACACGGCGGGAAGGAGTGACTGCCGTCACCACCGCCACCTGCCCCGCATATGGTCCTACCCAAGTGGAACAATGAGCCTTAGAAATCTTGAAGTTCGACTAGCACACATGAACAATGCCCCACGGCATCCCTCGCGCCCCACCGACACGCTGGAATTTCAGGAATGATGACAATAAGGTTAGCAGGTGCTGGTCACCACCCCACACAGCTGCTGGAACGGGCGGCTCCGAGGTAGATGCTCCAGTTGGCGAGGGTTGGGGGCAATATCTAAGCCAAGTTAATTTTCGTGTCAGTAAGTTTAGTATTAACTTAGAAGTAAAAGGCTAATATGAGTAATCACACACAGGTGTTCGGTTAACACGCTTTTCAGTTTGATACAAGTGGGAATATTTTAAATACTGCTGCAATGACTAAATTATTTGAGGAATATTTAGAGTTCATGACAGAAAACCATGGAATATTTTCTATGAAATATATATTTCGTTGGATGATATATTTTTTCCAGCACCGTTAACAGTCGACTACTTCGAAAATTCACTGTCAGATTAAAACTTAGAACCAAGATCCCGTTCTTCAGGAGCTTAGCAGTTATGGCACACATCTACGTTTAGCTAGTGAACGTCACTTATATGGTTCAAAGGAAAATCAAGAGTAAAAGGATGATAAAATCGCAGTCCTCCACAACCTTGAGTACATACTGTAATGCCAAGGCTGTCTTAAAGAATGTCGTCCGCCTGTAGACACGATTCTCTCCTTAACTCCTTGTAATGTTGTCACGTTGGCAGTTGTCTCATATCACTCCGTTAACTTTATAATTTTCTTACGTTAAGTTTGGTTTCACCTGACAAATACCTCTCAGATTATTGGAGAATATTTTGAGGAGTCGCTAGCTTATACGTTACCAAAGTTAGTTATGTTGTTAAAATTAACCTTGTATCAGATGTGTGACAGCTGATCACCTCATGACTAGTGGATGCAGTGCAAAGTGGCTTTATGTATTTACCATTTTGACTTATTATTATTATTATTATTATTATTATTATTATTATTATTATTATTATTATTATTATTGCGATCTCCCTTTGTATATTATGATCACACACACACACACACACACACACACCCTTCAAACCAAGAGATAATCTTCAAGTTCTTTTCATATTCATACCTTCCAGTCTTGCTCATTTACATACGACGGAGTCTACCAGCAGCCCTGATTACATCTCTCTCTGAGCCCTCTCCCTTCCACCGCCCCACCATCCCACCACCGCCAGCTGATGGTGGAAAGGAGGGGTGGTCTGCCCCCTGGAATATTCCCATTGTCGCGCTACCTGGTTGGAATTCCTGGAATGCTACGGACAGGTGGTCTCTATAGCCGTGGTCGTCATGGGAATTTGCTATAAGTCACTCGTGGTGGAAAACCTTCTTACAGACGCTCTTTGGTATTAAGTAACAGTAATGGCGCCGTTTTAATACAGTTTCTCGTTTGATTAAGACATGGGGATGGTATAATACAGTGGAACACGTCTATGATAGTAGTGAGGATGAAAGGCGGAGATAGTGGGGATAACAGCGAATGAATGTGTGTGTTCACCTGTACACATTCCATGGGGGTAAAGAAAGTACACATAGCTGACAAGTAATGCCGTCGTTGCTGACTTTCTGTTCTTGCTGACTGTTTACTGTTGCTGGCCACCTGTGCTGACAATTATTGCTGATGATGGTTATGGTGCGCTGACATTGATGTACTCTACACGGCCACAGGAGAATGTCAGAAAAATCTGTCCTTTGCGTGTAGAACATGTGCCGCGATACTGAGGTACGGAGGACTTACAGTAACTTTGCCTGTGTGTAGCGAATCCTGCTACCTTGTTGGTTAAAATATAATAAAGGTTTGATTTAAGTGATTTTATTTATTCAATGAATCAAGAGGGCTTGGAGGGTGACTTAATTGAAGTTTATAAACATCTCTAAGGGCAGTACTTAGTCGAGAGTGTTTAACTTAAGGTTGAAGAAGCAACAAGTTAAAAAAAATGTCAGGGTAAATTTTTCGGAGTGAGAATTGAAATCTCTTGGAACAATCTCCCGAAGTGCTGTGACGGCACCGAGTGTGAGGTCATTCAAGACATGATTTGACCAACACCGCCGCATCTACAGATACCTTCAGGAGCCGGTGCATGCCCAGTACTTGCCAACAGTGCTTAACAGAAATGTGACTGACCGTCCAAGCGGCTAACGAGCCGATCAGCGGCGAAGTAAAACAAGCTAATACCTGTATTAGGCAAAAAGTTATGACATAATTTCATGATAAGTAGTACTGTTTAGTGTTGTAGTAACTGATGGTTTTGTTGGCTTACCTTGGTCGAGGTGCTTTACTGTTTACCATTGTTTGTATGCCTGCATTGTCTAGGTATGTTACATGCCTGCACGGTCCTTGTATGTTAAATACCTGCATTGTCTATCGACGCGATGAATTTAAAATTTGAATTCTCTAAACTGACTTTATCACTTAAGTCTTAGAAGGGCTGGTACAATTAGAAAGTTTTCTTTAAATTTTCTTAGTTGTACAGAGTATTTTGCCAAAGAAAACGATACAAGGGTGATACTGTAAGAGAAAACGATTTTCTTCCCCTTACGATCTTTTATCTTGTAAATTACGAGATATATCCACTATATAGCTTTAATATTGTTATCTATATGTTTTTTCAGGTCATGAGAAGAGAAGGACATACACCATTAACACAGTTATAACGTAACATAATTTGGGGGCTAACTGTTCCCTGCTCTCCCAACCCTGGTTCCAATATTTTTTTAATAAATTTTATTATTGTTTTTCCTTCGCTGAAAGACGTATCAAAATATATCGTTTTTATAAAATATTCATCTATTTTATTTAAAATAACTTCAGATGTAAATATGGATGAAAACTATATATTTATAGAATTTCAGAAGACCGTGTCGATACTAGTCGGAGCGTGAATGAAAACAGAAGTCGAGCGAAACTAAGAAACTTTTTCTGATAAGGATTGTTTCAGGCTGACCATGGGCGTGTTAGGTGTGGCCGTGTAGGATGCGGCCTCTAGCAAGATGTCTCGTGTAGGGGGAGGGGCGAGGACCAAGCCCAGGACCTCGCAGGACGTGTGTGCAGACTGTGGGGCGCCAGGTAAGACCTCCACCCCTCCCTCCTCTCTCAGCCCAACCTTATTTACCTCCCATATATTACACCTATATAATATTTTACAATGGATGTATTTGATCTTACTCATTCAGATATTTTAAATGTGTTATTTCTATTCTAATCCTTGATAGTTGTCACAATAACTGGGTGACGTCCAAAGGTACTAGCCTGGCAGTTACATTTAATAAATTTATTCAGGTAAAGGTGAGAACAGAGATGCCACATTATGTCTTTAAACTTATTGTTGATTTCTTCTCTGAGTGTTTCCTTATAGGGGGGTGTGGTGCAGGAGCCAGGTGTAAAGGTAACTGGAAGGTCCTTATAGGGGGGTGCAGGAGCCAGGTGTAAAGGTAACTGGAAGGTCCTATAGGGGTGCAGGGCAGTGTAAAGGTACTGGGCTATAGGGGGGTGTGGTACAGGAGCCAGGTGTAAAGGTAACTGGAAGGTCCTTATAGGGGGGGTGTGGTACAGGAGCCAGGTGTAAAGGTAACTGGAAGGTCCTTATAGGGGGGTGCAGGAGCCAGGTGTAAAGGTAACTGGAAGGTCCTTATAGGGGGGTGTGGTACAGGAGCCAGGTGTAAAGGTAACTGGAAGGTCCTTATAGGGGGGTGCAGGAGCCAGGTGTAAAGGTAACTGGAAGGTTAAGCAGAGGGTCGCCACTTATTTTCCGACGTTTTTAAATGGATCTCAATGAACGGTTTTGTATTAATAGCATTCATGTTAGACGAGAGAGACAGGAAACCATTAGATTTAAACATGAATACAGTAAAACCTCTATTTAATTGGACTATATGAAGAAGAAAATTAGGGCCTGTTTGGTGTGAAACCTCCATCTAGCGAACAATATTCGGAGTAAAGTTCTTTGGGTAATGTATGAGAGCACTGTTACCACCAGAAGGAGTTGTTTGATTTGGTTAATTTTTTTTTACAGATGTTCTTATCATTATAGTAAGTATTTTAATAGAGGCGACATGTACTAGAACCTAATAGAACTTGAACTATAACCAACCAAAGAAACCTACTTAACCTTACCTAACTTCCTAACCACCCCCGCCATATTAAACAGAAAGTACTTAATGTGTTTTGATATCTGCTACCAATGAAATCAACTTTGTCAAAGCATCATGGTGTAATTTACGTTTTATGTGGACTTGAGAATACTGTATGCTCGGACCGAGAGGGTTGGTTGTAAACAAACAGCGCAGACACCACCAGGCGCTGGCAACAGCAGATTACACAATGCCTCTTCAAGAAAGTGCTTTCATTGGTACCTGATATCAAAGTAAGTTAGGTCAGGTCATGATATGTTCTGTGCATTGTTGCTCAAATTTTCTTGTGTAGTATCATGCAAATAACATCTCCAGAAATTTTGGCACAATTCTATAAACTCCTTCGAGTACTAACCTTCTCCTTCACCATTACCTGCGTTAGGTTAGGTTAGCAATAGGTGTAATAGGCATAGTTGTCTTATCTAAAGGTAATCCCATAGATATTGTTGACTTTAATAGGCTTCACTCTTAATGGTAAGGTTAGCTAAGGTCTGTCTTGCACACAAAGATTGGGAGGTGAGCCTTATGTTACTGTACACATCTTTTTTCCAGATCCGGGCTGGGCATCAATAAACCGAGGTATACTAATCTGTGATGAGTGCTGCAGTGTACACAGGTCTCTTGGAAGACACATATCTCAAGTCAAGTCACTCAAGAAAGGAACATGGAATCCAACACAATATGCTGTGAGTTTTGTACTTGTGTTTTCTGCGGTGTTTTGAATGTGTTTACCTTAGTGTCTTAAGGGTGAATGGACATACTATGAATTGGGCACTTCCCTACATCCTTGTGTAAGGTGAAGCGCAGAAGCGTTTACAGTGCCCAACAGGGAAGCATGCTAAGTTCATGCTTGCCTTTATGTCTCATGAGTTAAGGAAGTAAAAGACTGAAGAGTCAAGGGCATAGAAGCCTGAAGAGTCAATGGTTTATGTCATCAAGTTATTGGAAGCTCCAACAACTTGTCCCTGAATACGAATTCGCAACTTTCGATTTACACCAGGTACCTACTTTACTGCTAGGTGAACAGGGACTAATGGGGGCTAGGAAGAGTGTCCAAACAACTTCCACCGGCCCGGGAATCGAACCCGTGACATCTCGCTTGCGAAGGCAAGAGCGGTACCACTCTACCACCAGCACCCCTTCATACTATGAAAATTATTAAAAAGAGATAATCATTATAGGGCTGTACAATATTTGCCCCACTGTTATATTTGAACTCTTATAATTACTGGTATGTCATACTTATTTTCTCGTTTAATAATACTTATTATTATTTTCATGATACAGATTAACTAAGATTTTATTGTTTTGGAGTAATACTCAAATATTTTCTTATACCACAGATGGTCCACACCTTATACAGCAGCGGTGCCAACAATATATGGGAGCACACACTGCTCGATCCCAGTGTTGCCAAGACGGGAAGACGCAAACCACATCCCAAGGACCCAGTTCAGTATGTACATGTGCTACAATATATGTCAGGAAGCTCATCTTGTAGAAAATAACTTAATATAATAAGTGTTTTACAGTTTAGTAATTTTAGGTTCACTATTAGAGGATATACTGACTGCCTCAGTTTATTAACTTCAGATTTCAAATTCTTATATAGTACAGTACTGTCCCATCCTGCAGACTCCCCAATGGGATGTACTGTATGTCCTACAGGACTTCAAGCTCGTTTGCACCTCTCATTTGGTAGCTGGCATCTGATTCTTGAGCTGGTTCAAACTATCATCAAGTTGCAAATGAGGGTTTGATCCAGAAAACCTATTTATAAGAGAAGCAGTGAGGAGTGTCCCATAATATTCTGATCACTGTGGTCTGATAAACACCCTTGGTGACCTCTACTCTCTTATTTTGTTGCTACTGTTCACAGGATGAGTATGGAGTGCACAATTAACTAGCTGCTGTCTGCGGCAAATTTAAAAAAACTATTCATCACACTCGTGCCTTTAAGCAAACCGTAGCCTCTATACTCTGATCTATAACGACAGTTTTCAAGAGGGAGTGAGCTTTGAATTACCACTAGACACCATGGTCTAAAAATTTACTGGAGGAACACTGAAAAACCTTCTTTCCATATTCACTCTTCACTGGGTTTGTTATAGAATAAGATACTGAATCAAACTCTCATTTCTCCCCACAGGCACAGGATCTGACAGGTGGAGATTTGATTTTCTTGTCGTAACTAACCTGTGGAAGCTTGGAAAATGACCATAAAACAATGGTGATATAACTTATGTACAATGCTTTAATCCTCCTGGTAGCTCCCTACTGCAGAAAACTTGTGGTGAACAAAGACTTTAGAGAGGATTCTGTATACGTATTTTATTTGAACATGGAAAACAGCATGCAATTGATCCTTCTTTAATTTTAGATGTACCAGTAATATTTGTGTGATATGTTTACGGTGATAATTTTTTTGAGTTTTACTGTTACTTTTCTCATATAATTATTTTCTCTTTCCAGCCCAACCAAAGCTGACTTCATCAGGGCAAAACATCAGATGTTATCATTTGTATACAGACCTTCAAGGGATGATCCAAGTGGTAATGATGGGGATGTTAGTCGGCAGTTACATTCCAGTGTTCGAACTGCTAACTTAGAAACCTCACTGCGGTTGTTATCTCAAGGAGCTGATCCAAATTATTATCACAAGGTAGGAAGTTCACTGAAACTCTTACTTCCTATAAGTGTATAGGATGGTTGTGAAATAGATACACCTATCAAGATTTGACTGAGGAGGATTATGAGTCATGAAATCTGGTTTTACTCCTATTATTCTATTAAAACTCTAAACCTAACTAACTTTTCTGTTTCTAAATCTGATTTATTCGTTACTACAGGAAAAAAGTTGTTGTCCTTTGCACGTTGCTGCTCGGGCTGGACAAGCATCCCAGGTGGAATTGTTAATAGTATATGGAGCTGACCCAGGAGCATTGGATTCCCAGGGCAACACACCTGCACACTATGCTAGGTACATAAACTTTTTATATTAATTTCCTTCATTTATAGAACAAGATAAAGCAATTTTTCTCTGTTGGATTAATTTAAACATTAATGATATTTTGCTATAATTTGCTGTGTATACATTACAGATATTTGTAAATTAAGAGTTATGACTTATTATATTTCAGTCAGTCTTATGTGACTGTATATAACATTGACATGTTGACTAACAATATATTGAAAGGGATGTGGACTGATAATAATGATTGTGTACATCAGATTGAGGTGCTTAGGAAAAGGGACAGTTGGCCAAATAAATTCTCAGATGACCTGACAAGTATAGGGTAGGGTAACTGATCTGGTATTAATGTAAAGGTAAGGAGGAGGGGGATAGGGGAGGCCTCGTTTGAGTGACAGGTACGGGTATATCGTGTGTTTGGAAGCGAGGTTTCACACCGTTACCAGATATTTTGCCCAACCCTAAACTTGTTGGGTCTCTGTGAACTTATTTAACCGACTGTACAAGTTGCAGATAGAACATACATGATGGACAGTCAAATGGATTTTCTGTTGACTGGAAATACAAACATTAAAAGTTTCAAGGTAAATGAACAGAGTACAGCAGCTGTGTATGCCAGTGTGCTGTACTGTATGATAATAAGCCATGATGGGTGAAACTTTCTTTTTCTGAATGATATTATTCTTGAGACTCCCTTCTGTATAATAAGAAAACCCACATAAAGTAACTAATAGCTTGTAATAAATTTTTGTAGAATATGACTTGCATGTACTCCAGCCATGAGTTTTTTTAAATGATTATAAAAAATAAGTTTAATGTGTGGTAGAAGTACTAAGTCTCTATTTTTGTGGAATCAATTTTTTCTTCCTCCAGGGAATCTAACCATGTGGATTTGGCTGAACACTTAATAGAGTGTCAGTATGAGCTGACAGACAGATTGGCTTTCTACCTCTGTGGCCGAAAACCTGACCATGGCGTTGATCAGCACTGGATCATACCAGAAATGGCTGACTCCCTAGACATGTCAGATTTGGCCAAGGAAGCAAGAATCAAACTCCAGGGTTTACCAAATCACTTGTTTGAAGAGTTGGCATGTGATGTCTATGATGAGGTATGTTTACAGTACAGTATTATAAAAGGAGAATGAAATAAATTTTGCTAAGTTGAAGTTAGAGAAAAATACTTACATACTGCACTATATTATGCTAATTTTATATCTTAATGATCTGTATGTGTGATCTTTGCCTATGGTGAAGTAAATGATATTGGAACACACAAGATGCATTTGTTCACATTTTCATTTTTCTTTTATTTTGATGTTACATTTAGCACAATAAGTACATTACCTTTGAATAGTGCTCTAATTACTATACAGTACAAAAGAATAATTTTGTTGTGAAGATTATTATTCTTTCATATATGGCTGTGACTGTTGCAATGTGATTTCCTGAATATCATGGTTATCACTTCCACATTCATCATACAACAGTGACTTAATATACCTTTAAGTACCTTAACTTTGTCGGAATTTGTTTCTGTATGAAAAATGATGAAATACTTTTGCTATTATGCCCTGTGGACCGTTGAGCAAGAGGTAGGAAAGATAACAAACCTAGAATACCCATTGGTAGAGCCTGCATTCTCCAGGCGCTCATAATTATCCCAAATGAATTGCAGCTGCTTGAAATGACACCAAATGAGTCACAGGTGTTCATAATGACTTCAGGTGACATACAGCTGCACATAGTGATGCCAAGTACAGCTACTCATGCTTCATATCCTCCCTGCACCCATCTCCTGTTTTAGCTGCAACAGTAACAGAGTCTGGTATAAGATTCCTTGCATCCATAACACCTGTCTCTCTTAATGTGGAGTGTTATTTTTTTGCACTATGAACTAGCTTAAGACTGTACAGGTATTTCATTTTAAATACCACGAGTACTTTTAGTTTCTGAGTATTTTATTAGTACTGTAGACATGGATTAGGTTTTCACATATTTAGTATCATCAATCAGTGCAGTTTAGTTGGTACATATAAGGACAATATTTGGTGCCAAGAGCTCCAATAATTTTGTTTTGTACAGTATTTTATCTTCATATGCTGTGTTGATCTCTGCCAGTGAGTGCTTAGTGGCACTATGGTATATTATGCAGTTCACTTGCCTCTTCCCCTCGGCCATAAGATAGGATTTTATATTCCGGTCCCTCATTTTTTTTCTTTTCTTTTCTTTCTTTTCATAGGTGGATCGACGTGAGACAGATTCCATTTGGTTGTCACTACAGAACCAGAGTGCTCTTGTGAGTGACCGCTGCACAGTACCTTTTCTTCCAGTCAACCCAGAGTACTCTTCAACCAGAAACCAAGGTCGACAAAAATTAGCTAGGTAATTTTACAATTTATTAGAATTGCTGTAGCTCTTGCATTGAAAGATATTATAAACTACATTAATAGAATTTCCAAAGCAGTTTGTAATGTACTGTATTGCCTTTGTGCATATTTGGTTAGAAACCTAATTTATATTATCATATAGCAAAGCCCTGCTATATCATAGTGATGTGTCCCAGTAGTTTTGGCATAGTAGCCAACTGCATAACTTGTAGACCTGAATTTCATGGAAAAAACAAGGTTGTATTTTGAAACAAGGACGTCCTTGACACTGTTGACACTTGCATCCATTGGAAAATTTTAGTTTGTCCATGGATAACAAGCAAATTTTGTCTCAACAGGTATTGGATTAATGTAACTACATACAGACTGTGTAAATATTGTTCACCCCAATCTGGTCAACCCACATTGAAAATTTATATTGGTGCATGTTCCACAATATGAGATGTAATGAAAATCATCACCAGATGGACTGGTATCTGGGTAACTGTGTGTGTGTGTGTGGAGGGGATAGCTATGGGAATAAGTGCTGGTGGGATGCAGAGGGAAGTGGACGGCGGTATGGAGCTTAATGGATGTGGATTCATGAGATCGTGTGTGGGGGTGATTGGGCACAGGTTTGAGTTGGGTTTTTAAGGATGGCTGAGTATGGGTGTGGGGAGTAGGGGTGAATGTGGAGATGGGTGGGTAAGTGTTTAGATGGTGGTGTTGGAATGGGTGAGTGTGTTGTGGGATGTGAGTGAAAAGTGTAAGACTGAAGTAGGAGTTTCTGGTCATGTCTGGTAGCGACATAACTCAAGTAGGCTCAGTCTGACAAGAGAAGTATCAAATAACAGCTCTGGTAATTCCTGTTCTTATGAATTGTTCATTCTCACTACAGCATTTAGTACATTACTGTATAATGTACTGGTACTCATTTAGTCATTAATAAAATCATCTTTGTAGTTATACTTATTATACTGTACTGTATGTGGAACTTATTTTCACATCATTGGCAGTTTGTTTTGTTCTGTCATCTTACAAGAGTGGCAAAAGATTATGTTGTGGGTGGCAGTGTGGGAGGTTATGCTGTGAGTGATGTATAGGAAGGACCACTGCTGCCTCTATAATTTAATAATGGTGAAGAATCTTTAGAAAGATTTTGTATGCAAGAGACTGTTCAGCTTGGAGAACTGCCATCAGGTAACACTGTAATGGTAAACCCATGCAAGCAGGAAAAGAACTGTGTAAAAAGATGATCATATTAGCCTCTTGACTGGTGCATAGTGAATGTACAGGTATTTAGTTAAGGTAGACCGAGTGTAAATTTTTCTTTTTTGAGGGGGGACAGTTTTTGTGGTTTAGCAGTATGGTACATTCTTATATCTTAAGTTATGAGGAATAATCATCATACAGACATTTGAGAATCTAGACTCATGTCGTGTGGCAGGCATATTTGTTTTGTTGTTTCCACCATTTACCTGTTTAATCATCTTAATATTAATAATTTTCAAATACTGTACCTCAGTGATCACAGCTAGAATTTTCAGTTGATATTTCCACAATTAACTATGGCTGAAGTGGCCACAGATACTGTTCTGATAACCAAAATGTCTGCAGTTAGCTATTGCCAAAATATGCATAGTTAATATCCACAGTTGGGCAAGAGGGTGCCGAACCTTCACTCACCTGCCACAGACTGCAGTAATTGAAGGTCCTGAATGTTTTACAAAAGTGTGTTTTCCAATTACAGTACTTTGCAGTGAAATGGCAAACCATGAGACTCACAGCTGTGATATAGCGGAGGTTTACATATAATTGTTACCCCGGTGAACTTTATTCTTAGCATCATTGTAGTTTTTCACAAGCTGCATTAGGTTTGTCAATAAACAAGATTGTGCTTTTGTCATAACGTAATTTTAATTTTAGTAATAAAGACCTAATGTAATGAAAATATACCTTTCACAGATTTAATGCAAGAGAGTTTGCTACTTTAATTATTGATGTTTTGTCTGATGCTAAGAGACGTCAGTCAGGGATCTCGTCTCCTTGTGCAACTCCCAAAGATAAAGGTATGTGGACGAAGGATTGTGTTTTGTGACTCGAGTTGTGACCGTGTCAGTGTTGTTTATTGTAACTAAGGTTGATCTGTGTTTTTTTGGTTGGGTAGTAAAAGATGTGAAAGCAAGATTAATGAAGAGAAAAGCAAGTGGGAAGTGATTCTACTACTGTTTACAGATCACTCAATGTTGGGGGATTCAGAAGAATTGTAAATGTTAGTGTAAGAGTTTAAAAGAGCGTGTAGTCAGTCAGATAAGGTACCATGCTCGTGTCTGGGGGTTGGCGACCATTGCCCTCCATCTTAAACATTTTTAGACTTTCTTTGTTGGTCTTCTAAGATTTTGCATCTGTTTATGGATTCTGATTTTAATTTAATTCATTCTTCATAGTTTCTGCTGTTCCCAGGCTCTCTTACCCCCCGTTTATCCATTGATATCAACTATTACTTCCTCATTCCTATTTATATGGATAAAGTACCTCTTTTTTTTTCCCTTATTCATAAATTTCTAGTACTACAGTGTTTCACTTATCTCAACTTATCTTAACATTCTACTGGAACAACAGTGTTTTGGCTTCTGATTTTTCATTTACCAAGTTTTTGTCCTAAGTGAGATGAGGATGGCAGCCTGGTTTCCTTAGTTGCATGCACTCTGAAAAATGTTATCATCATAAATTATTTTATTTCATTCATAATTCATTGCCATTGTAAACTCCATATATAAATTATAAAAGTCATCTTATCCTATCTTATTAGTATATGACTCCTATTCAGTTTTTAAATTCCAGCTTTTCTTAAAACATCCTGTGCTTAGGATGAAATACTGTACAAAAATCCAATATTCAAAAGCATGTGGGAACATTTAAACACTGGCACTAAGGGTTCTGGGTAGCTGGACATTGAATGCAGCACTAGCCATAGCTTTTGGAAGCAACAAGGTCTACGATGGTTAAATTCTCAATAAGATTATGATATCTAGAACCTGATTTAATTTGAAGGTAATCATTCTACTCACAGTACTGGATACTTGAGAGAGCCTGTTAGTTAAAGAGCACAGTACAGTATACAGTGCAGTACTATAGTGTATTATAGTTTTTGATGTAATGTCTTGTTATAATGATCCTTTGTTATGTCTGCGTTAGAGAAGCATATCGTTGTACTGTATTTTGATAACTCTCTTACATTTATGTTGTAAAAGTTTGAAACATGTGCAGTGCTTTATTATTTTTGTATCCAAGTACTGTAGATGAAACTTGGTGGTGTTTAATTTATTTTGATTGCTTATTAGTCATTTTATTCTTGAATTTATTTTTTTTATCTTTTAGATTAGTGTATTGAGAATCTATTGTGAAACCTTCCTCATTGTGTGCTCTTTCTTCCCGCTAGCAGTAACCACAGCTGTCCAGAGGGCTGACAGGGCACGGGACCCCTTCCTCGCCTGTCCCTCTCCTACACACCTGTTCACCAATCCTGAGGATCACTCCCTGCCTTCTGCTTTGTCTCTTTCCTCTGATACCTTAGCATCTGGTGTGTCTGCTCCCTCTGGTGTCCATTTTAGTGATTCTTATCCCTCTGTCACATCCACTAACGGTGTAGGTTATGGAGCTTTACTACTTACCCAGAATAACCCACTCTATCGCTCTTATGATGAGGTGAATGGATCCCTTGAAGATGTTACTGGTGGCAGTTACGAGCAAGACTCCCTTGACGGTGGTGGGGTTGATTATGGAGAAGCCGATGTTGATAGTAGTGATTATGACGATGATGAACGACAAACTGAGGGTTGTTTAGGAGAGTTGCTAACTAGTCATTGGACACCATTTTCACATCATGGAAATTATTCTAAAAGTCAACATGACGGTAGGCAGGATAGCACCAAGTGTGAACCCACTAAACCTCTTGGAAGAAAATATTCAAGTGGATTTAGTAGCAACAGTGATTTGTCCGATGAAGGCGATCAATTTGCCGATTATGATGAAGTTTATGATCCAACCACTAGTCAGTTTGCAGCTCAGCTCTCGAAGTCTCTTAAAGAGAAGTTACTTAACCCTAAACAAAGTCAGGAAGATGAAGTGCATCAGAAGTGGAAAGCTTGTGCTTCAGCTCTTCCACCAACAACTCCCTCTAAGGCAGGAGCAGGAGGAGCGCGGTCGTTATTGGTACGAACTCTCACCATGCCCCTCAAGTATGCTGCTCAGCACAGACACAGCCTCACCAAAGTGTTCTCCCGTTCTCAGCCAAGCACTCCTGAGCTCCCTCGTAGAAGTCAGGTAACAAGAAGCTACGTGAAGCCAGACCAAATTAATCGAAATTTAGTCAATTCTCCTTGGAATGTTGATACTCATAAGTTTAGAGGATTCCTGGAGAACACAGCACAGGGGGTAAAAGGTCCTCAAGACAAAAAAAAGCCATCGCAGGGGAGGAAGAGCCCATCGGGGAAACCCCCAAAACCTCCCACTCCACACCATAAACCAGTGACCCGGAAAACCTCTACTCTGAGTCGCCAAGCCTCTTTTAAAAACCCCTTCCCCGGTCAGGTGACAAGGTCTCCTCCCCCTAATGCTCTGGATAGTTGGCCCGCAGAGCCCTGTAATAACCCCATTCTTGAGCCGTGTGTAACTTGTGCTCGTAATGTAGCGGCAAACATCCAACATGCATCAATATGGGGAGAGATAGAGAATCTTCCTCGAGGTTATATATCTAATATAGAGGAAAATAAAATGGTACCCTATAAACGAAAACCCCCAAAAGATGATTGCAAGTTGCAGTGAATTAACATTGTAAAGCATAGAGTGCAAAGTTCTGATATACTGTACAGTGCAAAGCTATATTGTAGCTCGCAGATAACCCCTAACAACTAACCTCGTGTTGATTATATACGATGCCACATTAACACGATAATGCTGTACTGCAACTGTGTGTAGTTATTTATGCCTGTGGACACTTACTCACCCTGTATGAAAAACAAAACAAAAACATTTGTGTGGATAAGTTTATTAACTGATTGAAATATTAACCCTCTTCTGTGTGGATCATTTTGCTCATGCTTTTGTTGTGTTGTTTCAGGTGGTGGTGTTTGGGGGAGTTAGTGTTGTGCTTTGTTTATGTCATTCTTAATATGTCTTGAGCCAGATTATAGACTTTTACAATGATTTCAGCATGTTGTAAACAATGTGGCATTAACCAATTTCTTTTCTCTTCTTCTCTTTCTAGACTTGGGTGACGTGACGTTGACACTGCCTAACTCTCCCAAAGTAAACCTCCACAACAACAACAACATGAGCTTAAATGCAAGATTAATAACTCCCCCAACATCAGTGACTGCATCTGTTAACTATTCCCCTGTGTTAGTAAACAAGGACCCACAACATTTAAGACAAGTAATAAATTCCGTAACTTCTATTTCGTCTAGTGCAAGCCTCATCAATCCTTCTGCTACAGACTCCTCAGGCACATCCTCTAGCACAGGGCTATCCACTAATGCTGTCACAGATACTTCCTCTTGCACATCAAGCACGGGTCTCATCACCTCTGCTATCACAGACATCCCATCAGGCCCATCTTCACTTACCTTCAATAATACCATAACTGCCAACAACAACAACAAAGGTGAAATGACAGATGACGGGGAACCCCTGTACGACTCTGTGGCATCTGAAGATGACTACTCGTGTTTGGAACAAAACCAGAAGCTGGAACAACAAAAACAGATTTTGGAAGAACAGAGACGACAGCATCAACTAGATGAGCTTGTAAGTACAGAATTAATTTTTGTTGCTTAATTGAAACTAAAGCTGCAGAATATATATCTAAGATTAATTTAGCTAGTATTTAAAGGTCAACAAACTTTTACTGAACTCTTATCATATTTCCTCTTGTGTTGAATAGCTACACATTAAACATTCTACTCTTCAGTTATACCACAGATAAGGTGGATTGATTACTTAGCTGGAGTGCTGTACATATGCAGTATCTTCAGAAATTTTAAGTGATTCTTCTTCTTGAAAAATAAAATAATCCAGACTCAGGGTGAAATGAGAGTGAAACTTTGGGAGTACAGGTACAGGAATTGGAACCAGAAGTAACACTGGTGAGTTTCTTTATTCTCCTCTGAGCATACACATACTCCCCTCACTATACAGGTAGTTGGGAATGCATTAAGAATGTTTTCAATTTGTTATGTGTCTGAATGTCAATGTGGGTATTAAATACAAGTCTCTCTCAAAGTTCAAGGCGGCATCAGGAAGGTTAGCAGTTAATTTGGGGGAATTTTTCTCTACTTTAGGATCTGGTCCCTAACTATTGAATTGTTTGGGATAATTTGATGAAACTTCACAGGAGTATATGTTTAAAAAAGACAAATGGTAGATAAGTGCAAGTCTAAATCAGAGATTAAGGTCATAGTTGAAGGTCAGATTTTTTTTAATGTTGTGTTTGGTCCATAAGTGTTGAGCCAAGAGGTGTACAGTATTAATGAAAGTTCACCTGGATGTTTAGTGTTATTAGACAAAGGACATAATGCCAAATTCAAGTTAGTATCAGAGGTTAAGATCACAGATGACAGTACAGTACAGTACAATATTAGCACAATGAGTAATGCAGTACTGTACAGCCTTTTTTAATTCTTTAGTGTAGTTAGAGACACGTTGCTTTGGTCTTCTCCATGTTTGTCTCATGTTAGTTTGTTTTTGTTTGTTTTTTCAAAGAGAATGGCTGATAGGCTTGTTGTACATTATTATTTCAGTTTTTTTTTATACAGCGGTTTTCCACATTTGTGATGATTTTTTTGTTTTGTTTTAATCTGTATAGTTATCATAAATGACTATGTATCCATTTTGTATTTTTTGTGCTGGAATATTTGGATTTGACACTCTTGGGGCACCACAGAAAGGCAGTCATGCAGAAAATTGAATCACACACCTCAGTGTTTATATATTATTATCTTCATGACTGTAATGCCTTTACTACTTGCATCAAACAGAATCATGTAATGCACCTTAAAGTTATGTAAGTTTGAGCAACATTGGCCAGTTGACAAGGATGTGGTGGTGTTTGCCCTTAAGCCACAATGGCTGCCCCACCCACCCACCTCATTACTTATGCTGCTCACCAGCCCCACCACACAACTGGCTCAAGTTGTTGTTGCTGCTTGGCCACGGCTGTGTCAGTTTGTGTGTGAAAAAAGCAAGTTGTAGTTTTTGTTGCACTTGTTGAAGAGATTGATGATGTCATTGAAGTTGAAAGTTCAATTTGTGTGAAAATGACAAAGTATTTTGTAAGTACTGCATGGTGAGATTCTCTCCTGATATTTGAGGTCTTCTGTCTTCTGTAAATATTATTATTTTTTTTAGAAGTAAAGACATTAGTTAACAAGAAAACAATTAAGCATATTTCCCATTTAGAAAGTTGGACATAACAGGTTTGAATATGAAGTTGCATGACGTGAATATTAATGAAGCAGCCTGTGTGGTGTTGACTACCTCTATATGATGAAGGAATTTACTTCCACAATTGATCATATTCTTTGTATTTCATTAACTATACTTTCTTCCTCCAGTATTAAAAATCC
Organism: Homarus gammarus; assembly: GCA_958450375.1. Taxonomy (NCBI): domain Eukaryota; kingdom Metazoa; phylum Arthropoda; class Malacostraca; order Decapoda; family Nephropidae; genus Homarus; species Homarus gammarus. The sequence goes on along the minus strand of CAUDMG010000972.1, from coordinate 110,750 downwards.
TTGAGTAATAAGAGAAAACCATATTTTTGTTTGTGTATATTTCCACCAGTATTTGTCTTTGGCTCATCGTAGCGCTGAATATATTTATGTGGGGGGAAGTAAAGTTTCTGTTGTTGTAATAGATATGTCTCTTGTCTGTTAGTGTGGACAGTAATACAATTAATTTTATTTATATTTTATGATTTTTTTTTTGGGTACGTATAGGACCAGGGCCTCTTATAACATCTTGGATAGTAGTGAATTATACGGTATTGGTGAGCAACATTCTTCACTGATCATTAGGCCAGTTCAGTCATCTCATGGTGTGCAGTATTACAATATGCAACTTTTTTGTTTGTGAATTCTAGTAAAACCTCATACAGTATATCCAGATTAATTGATGCAGACAGAGTTCTTGTTGTGAATTTTTTTTTTAATGGCTATATGAGCAAATCACTTTAAAAGGAAGCTACACTTACCAGAAAACATGGAAGTGGTCTGCTCAGGTAGCCACTAACCTGTGGGATGTTACCCAAGTGGTTATTAAACTGGTTTGTAGCCACTGACCAATAGGGTGTCACCTAAGTGGCCACTAACCTGTTATGTGTCACCCAGGTAACCACTTAACTGTAGTGTGTCCCCCAGGGAGGCACTAAACTGTGTTGTGTTGGCCAGGGAGACACTAAGCTGTTTTGTGTTGGCCAGGAAGACCCTAAACTGTGTTGTGTTGGCCAGGGAGACACTAAACTGTGTTCTGTTGGCCAGGAAGACCCTAAACTGTGTTGTGTTGGCCAGGGAGACACTAAACTGTGTTCTGTTGGCCAGGAAGACCCTAAACTGTGTTGTGTTGGCCAGGGAGACACTAAACTGTGTTACATTGGCCAGGAAGACCCTAAACTGTGTTGTGTTGGCCAGGGAGACACTAAACTGTGTTACATTGGCCAGGAAGACCCTAAACTGTGTTGTGTTGGCCAGGGAGACACTAAACTGTGTTGTGTTGGCCAGGGAAACACTAAGCTGTGTTGTGTTGGCCAGGGAGACACTAAACTGTGTTGTGTTGGCCAGGAAGACCATAAACTGTGTTGTGTTGGCCAGGGAGACACTAAACTGTGTTGCGTTGACCAGGGAGACACTAAACTGTGTTGCGTTGACCAGGGAGACACTAAACTGTGTTGTGTTGGCCAAGACGACCTTAAACTGTGTTGTGTTACACAGGGGGACACTAGACTGGTGTATCCCCCATATAAGCATTAAAATATGGCAAGTTCCTAGGTAGCTGCTCAGCTGTGATGTGTAAATGAAAACCAAACCAAAAACATTTGATGCTTGCCATACATGCAGAGAACTGATGCTGGGTAGTGGGGAGACGTGGGTGCGATCATGGTAGCAATTGTTGTGTGTATGTCCCTGCAACAGACTCTGCCCTGAGGGATTGTACTAAGATTCATCCTCCAGGAGACTTTCAGGAAGCCAGTCTATTATTGTTACTCAATAATTGTCATAGGATTGTTTTGAGCCGTTGAGAGTGGCCCATCCTAAGCCTAGGCTTGTTACAAAAAAAGTACTAATACTTCCCCATCTTTTCAAAAGCTTCTAACTTTTATTCTTCAACACAAACACTTGATCCACACCACCTCTCTCAGTCTTAAACCTACACTAATACTTTCCTGGTTTGTGTTATAATTCTGCCATTAATAATACTGTACTAACCTTTCTCTGGTGCCTTCAATCAATGTTTTCCTCTTAATTTCCACATTAATTCCTACCACCTTTACTTTATACACAGGAACTATACGTGCTCTGTACCATTGCCTCGATGCCCTCCCTCCCATGCATAGCCTGTACTCTCTTGCCATATAGTGTGTATGTGTGTCTGCTCTATCTCTTATCCTTAAAATTTCAACTGTGATTCCATCCAATCATGTTGAGTTTACTTAAAACCTGTCTCCCCTCCTCCCTCTGTCGTACTTTCTGCTCTTGTTTTGATTTTCTTTAGTTCACCATCTCTTAAATCAGATAATTCTGTCTCATTCATCTGATGCTTATATTATACAGTATTTATAATGCTTTATTATTTCAGTATTATGTTAGGGTACATTAGGTTCATGTGGTGATTCATTAAAGTGTTGTTCAGTGGTGTACCATTGTTATACATAGAAGATAATGGATAACAATGGCTTTATTGTGTATTTGCAGTACAGTGGACCAAACAGTGAGGTGGGGTCAGGGATGGAGTCAGCAGTGAGCCTAGAAGCTTATTTGGAGATGAAGGAGAAATTAGAGTCCAGTGAAGCTCGGATACAGGAGTTACAGAACAACAATGCCCACATGCGCTCCCAGCTTGATGAACTGAGCTCCACTGTGAGTAAAAGGTTATTGGGTTTTCTTGCATCTGTACTTTTTTTTCCTTTTTAACCAGTTAGAAACTTCGCCTACAGCTGCCGTGACCTAATGAAACTTGGGAACATGTGCCAGTGTGATTATTATTATTTTTACCCAGCATGACTCTCTCCTTTACTTTGGTTTTTTACTTTGGTTTTACGTAACAATATCAGAGAGAGTGTGCATGTGCGTGTGTGTGTGTGTGTGTGTGTGTGCATTCAGATATTCTAGCAATTAATCCACTGATGGTAGAGGCTTCCCTTAATTAACATTGGGTGGAAAGTAAATGACACCATCAACAAGGTTGTAGTGACCTGAACTGGTATTATTTCTCTTGATAGTTACCCAGTGTCGTAAACAATACTGGACAGCTTAAACTCAATAATTATAGGACTAGTGCGTTATCCACTGAACCAAAGTAGAGACACATTGTATGTTTTTGCATATGCATGTGTGTATGCCCATTGAACATGTGGCATTAAAATCATATTCTCTACAGTACAGTATACAGCAATATACTTAAGGATCTGAAACATGCAGTTCTTATAATTATTTCCAATCTGACACATTGCACTAAGTGGAAATTTAGATACTCGGTGATAGAGAGGCTGTCCCAACCCATTGTCCTCAGCCAGATGGACATCATATCCCCCACATCTCTTTTATGTGTACTTTGTGTATCCATGCATGTAGCTTTGAAGTTTTTATCCTTTATTTTTTGTAACTTTACTTAATGTAATGGAAGAGCCAGTTAAAGATAATTTAGGCATAAAATATTTGCTGATTATATCATTAATCTCACCACAACTTCAAATAATAGGGGTTCAAGCCTTTCCAGGTTTAGGAGGAATTTGATTTGGTTGAATTTTGCAAATATTTAGTTATGCACTTTATAAATCATTAGAAATAAGTCATAATTATGCATCACACAAAATCAAATAACCAATTAAAAAAAGAGTGTTTTCACGATAAATCTTCAGAGTACAATGGTGTTTGTGACAACTCTAGGCAGGAGTGGAAGTCACACACACACATGTACAGTACAAGTATTCATCCGGAAATGAGGACACTGGTTCTTAATCTACAGTAAATCCAACCGTTCGTACAGTAATTATATTGAATTAGTTTATATATGAATACTGTACTGTGAGTCATTGGTAATACTGTACTTTGTATTAAAAATCCCATACTTACATTATTTTGTTGATAGCTGTATTTTGATCATATCTTAACCACATTATAATAAAATTACATAAGTTATAGTTTATAAATTGTAGAATGATTAATCAGAATGGTTATATATTAAAAACAGTGGGTAATTATGTGTTAGAATATTTCTTCTAATTTCAATTACTGTATTAGGAATTACTAAAGTAGGAAGAATTCCATACTTGGGAATGCCATATATCAATTTACTGATGGAATGATTATTATCTGCCACTAGTAATATGGATGTAGAGGTTTACATGCTTGTCTTGCAAGTGAAGAGACCTAGATTCAGATTATCGGGCAGGATGGAGCTAGAGTATGTTTCATTATGTGTTTTGCCACTTAATTGTTAATGCATTAGCCAGAGTAGTCGATGAGTTGTCAGGTCTTCGTGGGTTCTCAAATGACACTGGGTTACACGTCATGCCAACTAAGATCTGGTTGTTGTGTTGGTGGCAGCTTTTACACTGTAAACAAATAGCTTCAATGTCTTTAAGACCAACCATCCTCGTTAGTGAGGGACAGACTATTACCGATAATTTCTAATAATAAGAGAATGATTTAGTGTTCATAAGGAAAGAGAAGATAGTTACATATTTCCTATTTGATATGAGGATGATGAAATGGTTACATTCTCCAGATTACTACTTGTAACGGTGAGTTAATTTGGCTTTTCACCAGTCTTCAGTTAAACTTGGGGTTTCAATAAGTTCAAACATGTCCTAATTCTCCTGCAAGAGAAAGGGGGACAGGGAGTGGGGTCAAGTTTTACCAGAGAGATTAAGCCTCATGTTTTTCATGAATATTAGTGATAAATTAAATACAGACTGACTAATTACCTTACTAGAAATATATTAATGCTGTAAGAAAACCATCAGCCCATTACAGGTGACAAAGAATATGACTGAGGAAGTTTTGTCTTGTACGTACTTGACATGTTAACTCTTTACTGGTGGCTTAGAGTTTCCTACTCTACCTCCCCTTATGCCCAAGGAACATGAAACATCCACTGTTGCTAGCCGCTGTCCCTACACCTAACTTCCACTACTGATTGCCGCCATCCGTACAGCTAACTTCCACTGGTGATGGCTGCCATTTTAAGAGATATAAGTGCACAGTGTAGTCTATTCTGGTATGCAGTACAGGTACTGTACAAAGTTATTTATATACTGTACACATTTCTTAGTTGGCAAACAATGCATATACTGTACAGACTATTGAGGCAGAGAAACCATTAAAGGGGTGCTTCCTGTTTGAGATGTTTTACTGACATGTCACATGGTTTCCATTTCATTCCTAAGCTTATATAGAATCTTGGTCACTCATTGAGGACCCTGAGGCCATAAATGAAATTTTAATTCCCTTGCTTTTGCTGAGGGAATTAAATGAGTGACCTAGTTTTCTTTCCTTCTCCCTTAATAAATGGTTATAAATTCATGGAAACTGAGAGGGTTAAGGTATAAACTATTTTTCTGACTGAATATGCAAACCAGGCTGACAGTTTTCAACAACTGAACTGAAGCTTCACTTTTCTTTGAGAAAACCACAAGATCAAAGGTTTGAAACCTAGATTTGACCAGGTGAAGGGCTTCTTGCTGCACAAATATTGCCACATGGGTAGTGTACCCTGGCAATACAAGTCCAACCCAGATTCTGCTAGGGATGTGTTGAGAAGGTGGGTATCACAGGCCATTTACGGTAGTTTGTCCACTTCACTATAAAATGGGATGTATGCTTCAATTTTTCATTTGGGGAAGAACCTGGATGAGGAACACGGTAAAAGTTCAAAATACACCGTCATTTTGCCTGCTTGCCTCTTTTGTATTTGTTTTTTATTTGTAGTAAGTTTGTTTTCCTTATTAATGTTTAATTTCCATTGGGTGGGGGTTAATAAGAGCTACAATATACTGGTAGTCTTGTCTTATGTTCATTTATTTTGTGTTGGGTGAAAGTTATTAAGAGGCTCTGGTGGTCTTGTTCTATAATTACAAAGGCATGCTGTTGTTTTAGTCTTAATATGGGTACTGTACTGTGGCTGTGTGTCTTGTTGGTGCTATTTGAAATACATTTTATTTTGTTTCTCGTTTTTTTTATTCCTTTTTTTATAGATCAACCAAAGTTACTATTTTTAGGTCTTGGTTTTTTGCTTGTTAACTGACAGAAACCAGAGTGTCATCGCAGTCATAATAAAATACTAAAAGTGGGACCATTATAACTCCTTCCTCCTGGCTTCTTAATGGTGAAGGTTTGCATGTGGTGGCTTTTTCTTACATGATAATGTGATTCTTGCTTTCTTTAGGTGCGTAAACTGATTCGTGAGAGATCGTACCTCCAGTCAGCGTCACCTCAGCGCAAAGTTAGTGTTGTTTCTTTTCCCGTAGTCTCTCATTTTTTTATTTTGATATTAGCAAATCCTATGTCTGTTTTGCATGGAGGTCAACCCTGCCTCTGCATCACTCGTATTATCTGGCTTCACACTCACTCAGTAAAATTGGGTCCCAATTTCTAGAAAAACACTTTGGTAATAGAGAATTATACATGAATTTAGCTTTGTGCCTTATTAGTAATTATTTATCTCTTAATAGTTCCTAGCTAATTAAACGTTCTTCATAATATTACATTTTAACCATTTCTATATCTTTAAATATCTTGTCAAAAACTTGTACTGTACTGTACCTGTATTCTTTCTTGGCTGTAGTGCTTCTCTTTATCTAGTGAGTCTTTTAAGACAGTTAAGTAATATGAGGTGTAATGAAAAAACATTATTGGAATTTATTTGATGTGAAAACAAACACCGTCCCACAACTACCGTCAGTCTAAAGGAAAGTGGTTTCAGTTAGTATTGTACTTACTTCTGGGTGCTAAATAATTTATCGCTGCTTTATTTGTTGACCGCTCCCTCCCCTCCCGCTCTCCTGGACCAAAAAACAATCACAATTATTGGCTCAATAAATAAAAAGCTCAGTATGTGCCTTATTTTACTTAAATAGTCTTTAACTAGTAATATGCTGCTTTATAAGTTTAGAAGTAATCTTAAGCAATTCATTAACAGCAGGACCTTGCATCCATAGTCTGCAGCTGCAGAATAGTCAAAAGACTTGTAAAATGCAGGATTCCTATTACCAATATTTACAAGAGCTCATGTAATGGTATATTTAGTCATAAATATGTGGTGTCTCCAGCTAATTATCTGTGCATTCATCATTACTTAATGTAAATACAAAAAATAATTATTTATACATACATTCACTCATAATACCCTGTTCAGTAAATTCCCCCAAAATATGTCCCTTTTAATACATATTGATATCAAAAAGACAAAGTTAAAGATTTGTTTGTTATTTTCAGTTCATATTACAGTTAACAATTTCATCTTGGCAATATAAGGTGTGACACTGAATGAGAGAGAGTTTATTTCTCTTGGTTCTGGCTATCCTGCACCATTATGGGGAAGGGTTGGCAAGTATGAGGAATAACTATATGCAGACAAACCTGGTGGTAAGTACACTAAGGTCTACATAAACAATGAAGGAAGATGTGCATATAAGCAATTAATCAGTAATAGGAAAAGTTATAGTTTGTGTAATGGAATATGGGATTAATGTTTCCGAGTAAAAAAAATTAAATGTGCATTTTCTTGATTTTAGAACAAGGTTCCTCAGTAGTACAGTAAGTATATATATTATGTACCTAAGTATCTCAACTTATGAATTTGACAAATGTGTTTTATCTATATTTTATCTGTTAAATTTTTAGTGTCAAAGTTTCTTACGAGAACCAAGTGTCCAAACACCACCTGGTAGGTTTAAGGTCCTCGTTTTCTTAGGCATCTGAAAGGGAAATTGTACTGTACCTTCCTGTGGAGGTTATTTCTGAGTAGTTTATACTGTTAATATGGCTTCTTGAGAACTTTCGTGAAAATAGAAGGGATTTTTCACCCAAAGTTGTTATTTTGGAGCAGAGATTTCTCTTTGGGAAATGTAGGAACTTAAGTTTCATCAGTTTGTAGAAGCTGTGGATTTCATGAATTAACCTCTGGTCTGTTTCTGGATAAGGCTCTGGACTTCAGTGAATCATTATCCTGGGAAAATCTGGGATAAAATTAAACTTGTTTGTAAGTGAATTGGGAAGCACAGACTCAGCCCAATGTATACAATGGATCAACTTTCTTTGGAAGTTTTTGGTTGTCCAGTCTCGAAACAGTTTTATCAATTCCCTCCTCTCTTTTGTATTAAATGGCTTTGTAATGCAAGAGCCAACTGACTCAAGGGCTAATTACCAGAAATGGAGGATTGGTACTGAAGTTGTTTTAACAGGTGGAGCTCAATAGAATTCAGCTCAGTACCCCTCCTGCCTTCTTAGGGTCTGTACTTAGTCAGCTGAAACTCGACATGTGACTAGTTGTCTTGGCTTGTACTCGTTCAGATTTACCGGTGGATTCATAGATGGTGGGGCCTCAGCTGTGGCATACAGAAGTCATAGTTCTGATTAATTGGTTGCCTATGTGTCTAACGGTGATTTGATGTAGACCATAGGTTTTCAGGAGTAATAAGATAGCTTTGATACTAGTTATTTGAGATACATATTTTCAGATTCTTGTGAATTAAAGATTGCTCCGAGATTCGTGACGGGATTATTGGAACTCAAGTTTGAGCTCCTGCGTGAAATCTTGAGTGTTTTCTGCTGAGATGAATTGGTTTGTTTGTGAAAATTATGATAATTTCCATTTGTAAAAAGAAAATCTAATCTCTAAAAAAAATTTAGGTTTTAGAAATTCGGTACTGTATAATGCAGTACATTACTGTAATGTATCAGTATTATTGCTACTGTTATCATTAGTAGTATTCTATTACTACTATGATCACCGTAGTGTTGTCATTAATGCTACTCTTATGATTAAAGTTTGTGATAATTCTAGAGCACCATGATTTGCATACAATATAACATATGTTTGTTTTTAATATTTTACACAGGTGAAAAGCTTGCGAGAAGAGAACATGAGTCTGCGGTCTATGTACAGCAGTGGAGGGGTAGGTGGAAACTTGGGCCCGTCTTCTCTTTCATCCACACCACCACTACCATTTTACCCGTCTGCTATGACACAGAGTCTCCACAATGGAGATGTGGAACCGCAGGTGCTTTTTTTTTTTTCTGCATATGATTTTTTCCCATTTTTATTAATTTTTTAAAAACCTCCTTTTTTTTTAAGAACCTCCTTTTATTTGCAGAGGATATATGAAATAACAAGACATATTGAATCAGCTTTTTTAATTATTTTTTTGCATTTGGCCAGCCTGCTACTTACTGAAAATTACAGATTGAATTTTTACAGATGGGACAGTGATATGTTAAAGGGTTTACTCTACTGTATCACAAAATGAAATTATGTACCACATTTTCCTCAACACCCACCCACCCCACCCCAAAGTGTTAATAGGTCATGAATATATTGTAGTACTGTACAGTATATATAAATAAAAGCTAAGACAACCAGGCAAGTACTAAAGCATAGGAGTATGGTAGCAGAGGAAACACAAGTGGATGTTGGGGATATGTAACATTCAGTTGTTTCCTTTGCTACCATATTTCCATCTGTGTAAATGAGGCAAGTTCAAGCAATGACTGTGATTGTACATCTGTGATGGTTGTTTAGTGTCAAGTTTATTATTTAATCAGAAAGAAGGATCAGACAGATGACCAATCAGGGTTTATGCTAAGTTTGTTTGGACAGACTGTGTGAATGGGGAGGATAAAAGACTGATGATAGGTATGCTTGGATTGAAAGCAACTGGTAGGAGAGTGGTATGAAGTACGGTTAGTTCAGATGCGACTCAAGAGTGGTAACAAAATATGCTTAATTCAAAAGTGACCGTTAAGAAGCGTGGTAAAAATATGCTTGGATCAGAAGTGACTGGTGGAAGCGTGGTAAGAATTATGATTAGTTCAGAAGTAACCAATGACTCCTTTGTATGGCAGTTATATACATGCATATGTATTTAGAGTTATAATTTGGGTATGTGATGTGTACTCTGTAAATGCTCTGAAAGGAAAATTTTAGAAATTAGATTGAAATAGTTAACCAATTTATTCGTAGGTTAATATGCGATCAAGTCGGGGACCTCCACAACGGCCCTTCAGTATGTTTGAGCCTCGCCAGGGACCACCCGGTATTGCCCCACAGTGTCATCCCATGGATCAAGCAAGAACCACATCATATCAGCTTGGCTCAGTGGTGAGTTAGACTTTACCTCAGTTTTAAGTAATCACACTGTCTTAGATATTATGAAGTCCAATCAAATTTTTTATTCCTTTTAGAAACTTAAACCTGATTCTCACTAGCCTGTTTTGGAGGCCATCTGAGATGTCACATAGCCATTGATGATATACCGGTCCGTTTGTGAACTTAATTTGTGAATCGGGAATGTTTACTGCCTGTTTCTAATGTGCCCATTCAGACAGAGAGCAGTGGTGCTCTTCTGAATGGTGTTAAAGTTAGTCAAAGATTCACATTAAAATTTGTTTTAAATAACAATGAAATTCAGCTTAATTAATATAATCACTCTTAAAATATACGGTATGCATAGTAAACATTTATATTGGAAATAAAAAGAGTCAATACAGAATACAGATTTTGAAGGTACGTACAGCACAGAAAACATGTTTCCTGTGGTTTGTTTTACTCCTCTTTCCAAAGGTGATACTGTACTACTGATTTTCTGTAGAAATGAGTTTTAACCCAACCTAACCTTAATGAATAAATAAGATAATAAATATTATCTAACTAAATAGATAAAGTAAATATAATGAAGCAGCCATCAATATTTATCTCCCTCTCCATGAAGCATCTGTATCTACCACCCACCCAAACTGTGGAACTGAGAATAGTACAGTACAGGGCTTTAAAATAACCCTCGACAAAATTATCAATAACAGTGGAGGGATCCTACACGAACGACCGGCCTCCTTTCCTTGGCATAGCCACCTCCAGTGGTAAATAAGGTAAAAATTCAACATGAAGTGGCATCTCAATTAATAATTGCTCTGACCTTTCTCTTCTCCTAGCTGTGTAGAAGAAGGCATAGTGAAGGTTATCATCGTTCATGTTTGTTTAAATTTTAACTCCCCCTTCTGAACGGACTGCTGTTTTCTTGAAGTCAGAGACAGCCGTCGGAACGGACTAGTGAGAATCTTGCTTTAGGGACTGGCGTGATTTCAACTGTCTTACTCCTTTTTACTCAGCGAATGTCTGGTGAATATGACAACACAAGAACCAGGAGTCCAAGCCTTGAACCGTCAGAAACAACTCCCCTCAATCCTTCTTACGGCCTTCCCACTCAGGAAGAGGTGAGATAAAACTGCAATAATGAAATGTTTAATGAGATAAGCTTCTCTGTGTCTCTGTATCTTTAACCCTTTTTCTCTCTTATTTTTCTAGTTTCTCTTCCCTTTCTAAATCAATTTTAATCTTCCAATATCTCAGTCTAGAGTAGTTATGATTTTATCTTAAATTCTGTTCATTGAGATTTTGCAGGCACTGTTGTTTAAGCTCTTTGAATTATTGAAATCACAGGGAAGGAATCCATTGTAAGAGTTACATATTTTAGTCAAACAATTGATCCCATTCCTCCTTATTTGTTTTAAAGATTCTGCAGGAAGTTGATCAATCCCTTAAGCCTTACATTTATTTTGCTGACAACTACTTCAACTCCTTTTTACTATTGCTCTATAGAATTTATGTTAACTAAAACTGGTATGTAAAAATCCATCGAGTTATTTGTTTTACAATTGATAGGTTTTTTATTTATTTATCTATTTATTTTTTTTTTACAGGTTGTTAGAAAGACAGAGGTGATCACAAAGAGAATCCAGGAGCTCCTTATATCAGCACAAGAGGGACGGCAGGAGGCCTTCATGCCATGTGCTGACCAGATCCATTCTGCAGTGCTAGATATGGATGCCATCTTTCCTAAGGTAAGTCTCCTAAGTTATCAGAAATAGCTTAAGTTTCTCTCCAAGTAAATGATCACAATAGTCAATACTACCCCATCAGTTTTGACACACGTGGGGAGACAGATATCATGATCAATGCTCTGCTTTTTACCTCATTCAAGGGAACTAAAATCTAAATAAACAGTATGAGTGCTTTCTGGTGCTGCACCTTGTGGTTTCTTTCTAGTTTGGATGTACGGTATTTTGGTGTCTGTCAAGTTAAGATTTGGAAATGAGTTTTATCTCAACTTGTGTTCATTTCATTGTCTTGTTATTCTTGGGATTATTTTGCTTTCAGTTGTTTAATATGAAATATGTTTATATTAATTCCAACATTTTCTTTCACATAAAACTCAGATGACAAGCTTCTTTTACTTTTAGTTAATAGTACAGGAAATGAATTTCAGCAACTTTAGCTTCATTTTTGACTTGTTTGTTTATTACATTAAACCAAAGTAAATTAGGTAGGTTTTTGAATGAGCTTTACATTATGCTAACATTGATCTCTAATAACTTTCTTGTTGATGAGGATTTTTAACGAGGAATGATGTTTTTGTTAGTGACCATATATACTGGCTTTCTTTACCGAGTACTTTTAACTTCAGCATTCACTGCCACCTTACTTTTGGTTATCATGCAACTTCTCATTTTGCCAGTTAAATGAGCTCTTGCTCACTCATTTATTTACTGTGCTCACTGAGTATTATTACAATACCATGCACTTTGCACTGGTAATTATTTTCAAGTAATTAAAATAAAGACACACCCACACACAGAGAGAGAGAAAGAGTATGTGAGAGATTCCCTCAAGGGTGCAGGAAGGCGTTACATTTGATAAAAGTGAAGATCATGCATACTACTCGGTAAAGACAGGACAACTAAATACTGAATAGATTTGTATTTAGACATGTTTTCTTGTGGGTTGGTAATAAACCAAAATGGTAGAAAAAGTCATTCATAAAGGGCATGGAAGGTAATTTCCATTGGCAAGTGAGTAATTAATTGGGCAGATCACAATTCTGATAAGACCTATTGTTCTTGGAGACTATAGCTGTGTCCTGTCACCCTCACTTAAGGCTGATGGCTTAGGGGGCAGGTAAGGGTGATCAGTTATCCAAAGGGGTTAGTAGATCAACCCAGCTGATACGTGGGATTCTAACCAAGGAAGTCGCCCAGATTTACAAGAGTTACTCGCCTTTGGGTTTTGCCAGAATATATTTCAATATCAGTTTTTAATTAGTCCTCCCATTTACACCTAGAAAAAATAATTAAATTGGTTAGCTAGTTCGTAAAGGGTAATGATGACTGTTACTAAACAGTTATAATTTTGTTTCATGAGCTTCTGGCTTCTGTCATTGCAGGAAACACAGTCATGCTGGAGAAAGATAGATATCCATGCTAATTTTGGTGTTTTTATTGTGTACCTGTATTACAGTTGGTCCTCATATTACGCGGTTAATGTAACCCGGAGGGTACCGCGGAAAGTGAGAAACGCGTAAAGTGAATAACATAACATATGGGATTAATTGAAATGGAGTCCGGGCCGATCCCCAAACTCCACTTTTTGACGACACACAACTATGTTGTAGTAAAAATATTATCTTAACTTTATGATGGCATGCACACACAATTAATAATTAAGAGAAATATCAATAATATTAGGTTTTTTAACACTTACATTAGTAGAAAAGATGGCTGGGCACACGGGGATGGGGGGTTGGTTCCGAGGCAGAGGGCAGATTATTGGCCCTCACCTGTATCACTTGTATCAATTGTATCACAATCCACCACAGAGGCTTGCAGGGCCTCTTTGTCAAACCCCCCAAAGTTCATATAAGTCCATATCCTCACTATAATTATCACTATCACTGACTTGGGCCGGCTGTAGTGGGTGGCGGGTGAAGAACTCGGTAATGTTTTGACGACTGGGCGACCTTGTGCGCACCATTTTCGCGCCTCTTACACAACATGGCGGATGGCGGGAGGTTTGGATCCAAAAATGGCGTGGCTTGCCAGCCGCTCTCCGCGTAATGTGAAAATGTTAGGTTCTGGCAAGGCACCGCGTTAACGGTGAAACGCGGAATGCGGGACCGCGTAATAGGAGGACCAACTGTACTATATTTTATTAGAAATTATACAATTGTGTACCTAACACAAATTTCAGTCTGGGTTATTTTTTTTTTACAGTGGTTGAAAATGGTACATTGGTACAGTTGATATTAGACAGAGTCATTCCATCATTATATTGAAACAACCATTTAAATTTGACTCGGGATCACACCTTGGCTGCTCAGATCTCATTAGGTAATAGAATCTCATGAACTTTAACATTGGCAGTACAACACAGTACAGTACAGTATGTGAAAGGCTATAATTGAGAACAACCAGTCCCAGCAAGGACACAGTTGAATCTCTGAGTTAGGTGTAGTTAGCTGTTTAGAAAGAATATTAAAGAAAAACTGAGTATATTTGAGACCATTTGGTAACAGACATTCCTGATTATTTTTTTAACACAAACAGCTGGCAATAGTTTCATATATACTGTTGTCATATTTAATGAGCACAGTTTATAAGCATAATTGTGTCATATTTCTGAGATCATACTTTTAATGTGAGGATGTATGGAGGCTGAAATCTAAATACAGTACAGGATTCTATTTGTGTTACCTTGATGTACAGCTTCTTAATAAAGTTAGTGTAAATTATATAGTAAAGTAGAGGGATACATAAAGATTCCTCTTAAGTTAATCAAGTTGCAGTCATCTTCACACTGAAATATGGACTTATTCTTTATTATTCTTAGGTTTTCTCTTACTTATCAGAGTGAAAATTTTAGTCATGGAGAGAGATCCTTTCTCTTTATTTTGAAGCGGTACTGAGAATGTTTATTTTATTTGAATGTAGGTTTGTATTACATAAAAAACCTTGAATAACCCAATGTTTTATGTGATCCTCATCAGCATTTATTTTAACACGTGTGTTTGCAAACAGGGAAATCAAAATAAATTTAGAGGAGTCAAGGAATTTTTCAAAAGGTGAGGCAGTAAATGGTTGAATGTTAAAAATATTTGTCCCTCTGTTACTTCAGTGAAGGTGTATGTTCTAGACAGCACACATCTAGTAGTTCGCTGCAGCAGAAAGGCTTATATTTATGCCATTCAAGATAAAGCTTGCAATGCTTCTTAGAAAATTTTGTATTGTTTTAGAAAGACCTTTGTCCTGCCAGGTTCCAGTATCTGTGACATTATATAATTCACCACTGAGTATTCATGAATATTTCACTGGTTTAATACCATATGGTATAGTAATGTTCTTTGTATATTATTTGTACCCATAAATGACATTTTATGCTCTTTTTACTGGTATTTTATATTTTTTTTTATAATATCTTTTTCTTCTGAATTATTATACAGTAAAGAGATAATCTTACCAGATGGCTTTTGCTTACTTTGCTCTACTTTATACTTACTTATCTTTATACAATATAATTTTGTTATTTTTTCACCACTAAGTTTGTATATCTGTTACACATGGTTAAATTAACGTCATAGAGCTATCTGTGGCACTTATTGATATATAAGTACTGTGCAGTATTGTGAAGAAATTCTGAAACACTTTTGTGAAGATTTTACAGAAAATGAATGTTGTATTTTTAAACATCATTTTCTAATAATTCATCTACTATATTGTTTGATATTTCATAAAGATCTCTCCCTTTGCCCAGGCTCGGTGCTCTCCTGGGGTGCAGGGAGCACTGCGCCAGCTGGTGAGTAGTGCCGGCAGACTGCAGAGCGAGTGCTGCGGACATCTGGTGTCCCATGCCCACACCCTTGATCCAAAGTTTGTCACCCAGCAGGTTATACAATGTGCTTATGACATAGCCAAAGGTGCAAAGGTGTTAGTAACACACTTCCAGTGAAAGCTTAGTGAAGGTAATATGAACATATTACTTTGGTTCTTCTGTCTCTAATCATGAGAAATAGTGTACTTCCAGTTGAATAATGTGAAATGTTTGCAATGGCACGGGTCACGTTCCTCTTCCTGTTCCGCTGCAGTCACGTTTAGTCTTCATCCTGCCGCACACAAGACTGTTGTAGTTCAAATAGGGAAAACCAAAGTCTTTACGGCATTCTGTGGAGAGCCTGGCGACTGTGTTTGTGTGACTGAAAGTAGAAGGAAAGTCTTATCAAGATATTTTCCTGATTGTTTATTATTGCTCCTGTTGTGATTCATCATTAGTATAGTGAAATATTATGTTTGCTCTTTATGCAGATTAATATATAAGTATCCCAGACAGGAAAACAAAACAGAAACCTTTGTGTTCCTGTGAGTTATAGCTCAGAACAACAACTTAGAACCAAAGTGTTTTCATTTGGTGAATTATCAAACAGAAGGAAGTTTTAGTGTGTATATAGTGAGACGGACTGAACTCTGGTTACTTTATACCTATTTTGAAAGTGTTAGAAGAACCATTAAAGAATTTTACGCATTTAGTAGAACATTCTTCAGATTAGATTATTCTAGTGTTGCATTTTTAATCTGAGGGAAGAAAAGCATGAAGATTTAGAAGATATTCAGATGTGAGGAATCTCCATCACTATGCTTAGATGTGGCAGCAAGGGGATAATATACCATGGCAGCGAGAGTTTTAATGTCCCTTATAGGGATTTGGCATGAACACTGTACTGTATTAACAAAAATCATCCGTTTCAGTGTGACTTTACATTTGCCTTGGGTTATTTCACGAGTTAGGGACCGAGAACATACCGTAAAAAAAAAAAATATGTAAAAAGACGCAATTCAAAACAAAACAAGGGGAGCAGAGCCAAGAAAATTCACCAAGCATTTAAATGATTTATTTAGTGCTTACTAAACACTGGTAATAATTATACAGTACAGTATCCTGATACACCATGGAAAAACTGTACAAAAACAATCACATACTACCGGTATTAAAGAATATATCTCGGCCTGTTGCCGCAGACTGACCGGGTGTCCCACAGATTGGGCTTAGGAAAATTTCACCAAGTATTGCTTACCAGTAAAAGGTTTTATTTTCTAAACACAAGCAAGAAATGAACAGCATTCTGGTACACCAATGGGGAAAATAATGAAAATGGTAAAAAATTATGAGAAATGATTAATTATTGTATTGTCATTATCTGTTACTATCAATAATTCATAGTTCTGTTGTAGGCAGCCAGGGGTGTCTTCACTCTGCTTGCCTAGAGAAACATGAGGTTTGGTGCCACTTGTAGTCTCTGTCTGGAACATTGATGTTGTGTATCTTAAAAGTAACTGCAAATATTTATTACTGGAATGTTAATTTAAAGATGATTAAAACCATTTATGTTATTGTACACAGTAATGTTTTTATACTGGTAGTGAGATATGTTCTTATATGATGGATCATTGGTGTTTTGTTTTACAATGGTAAGTGCAATATGAATATTTGTTACTGGTAATTACCATACACTGTACACTACTGGTATTTGCAGGAATAATAATTATTTTGTTGTTTGTTTCCAATATACGTACAGTAATATGAGTAAATATAATGTCAGTCTTCAGGTTATGAATCACGCCACAAGTGACTCACTTCATGGTCAACACCATCCAAATTTTAACTTCTCTAAAGTTTTAAAAATCTTTCTCTTCTATTTTGCACTTGAACTGGAAGAAGAAGCAGCTGCTGAGTGTTTAGACATCTTGGTAGATGGCTTATGTGGTAAACAAGAGAGGAATGTGGAAGTAAGAATAATTGTTCTTGTGTGAGTGAGCACTGGCTTAGTGATGCTGTGACTGCAGCTGGGAAGTGTGAGAGCACGGTAATATTATTGCCGTGATGGTTGATTTGAAATGCTTCCAACGTGGCTTTTCTTACAAAACAAAAAATTTCCTGCAATATTTAGGAAAATGGCAGTAATTTTGGATGAGTGAAATAAAAACGTTTAGTGAAGAATTGTGAAATAACCCGAGGTTATTGTATTAACCTTAGTCTTTTTAGGACCTGAAGTGTTTTCACAGGCAGAAAGTGTACGGTATATGGCAGTGAAGAATGTGGTGCTCAAGTGGAGAGCAGTAAGTGATTAGCAAAACAGAATGCTTATCTGCAGTAGACTGTTATTTCACTTAGACTGTGGCTTAAGGTGGTGCCTTTATTGTGGAAATCTGAGTTTTCTTTTGGGACACAGATTTAAAAGTTGATCTGAAACTGTTATTATTAATTGCAATTTTTTTCTTTTTACAAAATTTTTGAAAAATAAGTGTATCAGATTTTAGAGAATTAAATACTCTTTCAGTGGAGAATGAATTGCTTATGTCAATAGTTAGTGTTAATTTAATGTATGTTGCTTGAAAACACAAGTTATTTTGCCCTTGGGTAATCTACATATTAATTAAGAAGTTTGAGTTAATGAAAACATTTCAATATTTACACACCATGGCAGAGGAAATGGCATTATGGACAAATTAGAAAATGTTGGAAGGCCCTGATATGGGACAGATGCAGCTATCATCAAGGAATGGTGTGAGATTATTATTTATCTATTTTTTCCAATGGGTATATCAACTAGTGAGTGACTAATAAGATTTCCCAATTAGAACATCTTGGCTAAGTCTACCTGCTCTGGGAGGCTATCTGCAGTGTAAGAGGCAAGAATATTGTTATGTCAGATCACCGTAAATTGTTTATTCAATTCCTAATTCATTGAACTGGAGTTACGAGGTGGAGTTTCAACTCTAATTTGGTGGTTGCTTGATAATCCAATAATTCTACACTGAGGTGTACCCTGGGTCTATTTGTAGCCTCTTAGTCTTAGCTTGCTATAACCTCAGTCCACACATCTTCTCTGCCTGTGTTAACATAGGGAGTCTGCAACTCTCCTAATGAAGATTCAAAGATAATTTTTTTCACTTTGTTATTTCTGATGTTGGTTGTAAAATCTTTTGCCACACACTCCTTACAAACATTATTTATGGGGTGATTGGTATTGTGTGTACAATATACCATCGTCTTTTTCTACCGTGCAAGTGTTCATGTTTAATGTGCATGTATTCGTAGCTAAACTCCAATGATGTGTTATTTGTACAGTTCGGCCTTTTAATTTTATTTAAGCTTTTATTTGTCTAGGGGCTCTGCTATTCTCCCATTCAAGTATGCATTATCTTTACCAAGATAATATTAGCTATGTTTTATTAATATTTTAGATGGACTTTCTCTACCATTGTCACTTGGGTCATTGAGTAGAAATAAAACAAAACAAAGTCTCATTTTTTGGCTGACAGGAAGAGACAAGTTACACAAAATCCCATCCTCCTCCCTGATACTGTAGGTTCCTTATTGGCCGGAATATGTGAGAATTGAAGAAAGTCACCCAAGTTTCTGACTCAGGGTTTGAGTTAAGTGAACCAGCTCCAGGGTTAGGCCTCGTGTATCTGATGGCTTTTTGGAAATTTAAAGCAAACTACCATATATAGGTTGAGATTCCATCTTGCTAACCCCAATTCACCTAGATAAGTAGCTGTTTATACAGCAAATTTATAGTAATTAGACAGGGCAATGTTCTTGCTCATAGAATGTAGATAGAATATAAATATTCCATGGAGAAAGCAGCTCTGCCAGAAGGTGTTCTAGTGGGAGACTCTTGCAGGTCACTTGTCTCCTTCCTTCAGCTATGAAATGAAATGTAATAAATGATCAAGTTCTTTGGTAAAGATGTTATATTTTAAGAGCTGAACTTATAAAACTCAACTGAAAGGTAGCTGAAGGCAGCAAAATATTTATGAAATTATTTATTAAGCAGGCAGCAAAGTAACAAAGTTCAGAGATTGGCACTTTACTGTCTGGAACCCAGAAAGCACTTAAGAATATGATTACCTAACATATAATTAGGCAATTGCCTCAAGTAAAATGAATATTATTTGCAGTGATATCTGAACATCTCTGAATCTTGGTATAATATTATGTCATCTGTGTACTGTAACTACTAGTTCACCATTGTAAACATACATTGGTGCTTATAACTGTTATTGGTGTATGCATAGCTATTTTTATCTTTAGAATTATTCAGTAAACTTAAGAAGCATTGGGGGATAATAATACAAACATTTATTCTTGGGTATCAGAAAATATATGATCAGATAGACTGATTGTGATAGTGATAACAGAATAATGTTGTGTTTGATATACAAGTGTCATCACCTCCATGATGTGAAGGCTCTCCATGTTGTGGAAAGTCACTACAGAATTTATTAAGCACTGTGGTAGTGGCAACAGAATATGGTTGATATATACAAAAAGTTATTGTAAATGTGACTTTTGCTCAATAAAAGTTTTATGAAATGTGCAGGGCAATAAAGTTTGGCACTGTTACTTGGATTTAAATATTATAGAATAAATGAAAATATGGTACTGTCTACTGTTCTGTACCACAGTTTTTGTTTAACCATTGCCACAAAAGTCTGTTTTTATTATTATTGTTATTAAATAACGTTTAAAGAATTATTGATATTGTGAATGCTGACTGAGTTATTGGGGAAATAGAGGTTGAAAATTTTTAGAGAAAAATTTATATGCATTTGTTTGTTATTGTTAACATTAGTAGAGTATTGCAGTAAAACCTTTATTATCAATCAAATTATTTATGGTATTTGACAAATTAAGCGTCTGCAAATAGTGTAATACAGTACTTTTCCCTAAAATGTCCTGCTTCTCATTATATTACAGTACCTACTTAAAAATACACTTAATTAATATATTACCACAAAAACTCTCATCAGTACCAGTGATGAGAATAAGGAAACACTCCCCCAAATTTGCTCTTTTGGATATTGCCTGTACTGTACTGCACCCAGTTTTTTAATAATGTACATGCACTTTGTTTACACCTTAGCGTGTCGTGCTAGGTATTAATTCTGCACAATAAACTGAAGAAGTGTTGGTTCATGGATCAGTTCAGTCTACAGTTGTACATATTTTAACAATAGATCCACTCATAGAAATGGAGACGCCAATTACTGAAATCACACCGGTATCTTACGTACATATTTTGCTATGGTGTTTTAGTCTGTTACTTGAGGTATATGATGCACAAGAGAAGGACGACATCATTCCCTAATTTGCTGTTTTTGAATGGCACATTTTTATAAGCAATTTATCTTTTCCCATCTGAGGATAAGGCATTAAAAAATTTGTCTTTTCCAACCCAAGATGAAAATAACAGTGTAGTCTTTGTGATTTCCTAAAGTTTTAGAGGAAGATGAATATAAAAAATAAAGAATTTTTTCAGCTTTTAAAGTGAGAATCTGATGATTTATTATGTATTACTCTTGAATATTAATACTAGGTGAAATTGAAAGATAATTTTTTCTTCGTAATTGTGGTCTCTGTTTTTGCTTTTTGACAATTTTTGGAATACCTAATCAAAATAATATCTCAGATATTTCAGTATTCTAAGGAAGCCTACTCGACTGTTTCCTTCTTCTCCAGTGTGTGTCTGTGCTTGCGTGCATGTGTGTACTAAAGTTCATTAAAAAATCCAAGAATTTGAAACGGCTGCCTAGGAAACCCCAAATAAAAATATATACATGTAAATATCATGACAAACTAGCTCATAATACAGTACTGTATGTTCTCATAAGGTAATAGTGTAACCCATTTAAGCAGACAAAGCATTAATAGTTTATTAGATAAGAACTCTGTTCCTACTTCATCAATTTCTCAGATGTGTAAAATCTACAGTGGAGCAAACATGTGGTGTAACGCACTGAAGTATGAGTGAAGTTGGAGTGCAAGTTTAATGTAATAACTAGTGTATAGTGTGTCATCCAGCTGTTGAGGTAAAGACAATAAGACTTTTCCCCAGTATCTCACTGATTTCGGCATTAGATAATTAAGGTTCTACTGCTTTCTAATTCCATTCCTGTGCTGGTCAGTATCCATTGTATCCAAAATTATAATTATTGTTGTGCCTTTCAGGTGGAGCCTTTCCAAAGCTATCCTAACACAGTGTGCTAGATGCTTTACAGAGTTACCTTGTAGAGAAGTGCATAGGTGCTTGCTTAGAGTAAACTCTTAAATATGTATTGCTTGTGTGTGTATTGTTCAGTCGGGTGAGCCTGAGCATGCTAAGAAGGGATTAATAATAATAAGCTGTAAGGTCCATCATGGAGTGTTGCAGTCATGAACAGGTCTTCCAGATATTGTTCATTTCAGGGTATTTATGTGTGGCAAACTGTAATAGTGGTATTTCGGTCAGGTAGGATGAGTTCTGTGCTTGGTTGATCATAACAGTGTTATAGAAAAGGGAGCAGACATTGGGAATTACACATAATAACTACAGCATTCCTCAAATTGCATGGACCATTGATATGTACAGCCCTATATTTCATAATAAGGGTTGCTCTGAACTAAATTCCTTGAATTCCTAAAAAAAACTGTACATTCAAAGCCACTTCCTTAATAGACAAGTAAATGACATTTGCATTATTACTGCATGTACTGTACAGTGATAGCCAGCAAGCTGTTCCACTAACATTGTAGCAGCCAATCTGTTCTATCAATTGGTGCTTTACTTATTTTAATTATGTCTTGAACCTAAATTTATTCCTCACCCAAGTCTTCCACATAGAGTACTACGTTGTTAAAGCTAATACATAATCTATAATACCATATTTGGTTAATGTTATCAAGTTATCCATTTTACCCTTAATCATCAGTCTATTATCTAAATACTACCCATCACTTGTCATCACAGTGTTTAGATTTCATTTGAATTTAGTTTAGATCAGTGGAATAATAGGAAAAAGTAATTATTCTTAGAACATAAAAGTGTTTAAGTGAATTTTAAGCTTTGTTTTCGTGTACACAATGCTCATGATTTTTGTGTTATAAAAATAATACTGTATTGGGAAATAGACAGTTTAATAGTAATCCAGAGGGTCATAGGTAATCTGTCTGGGATTTGTCTTGCAGATAAATCCCAGTCCTCATACATTTGCCTGGGATTTGTCTCACTGATAAATCTCACTCCACTCTTCATGCATTTCCCTGGGATTTGTCTCACTGATAAATCCCACTCTTGATGAATTTTCGCCCTTGTATGTTTCACTGCAGCTCATGATTCATACATTGTTACCTCTGAAGGGAAATGAATAAGGAGTTTACTTTTTTTTTCTTTGGTTTTAAACGATTCAGTCAAGATAAGAATGTTGATGTATGGTATTTTTTGTGAATGGTAGTCAGGGATATTGTGTTCTTTTTAAACTTTATTTTGTATTTTATTTTTATTTGATTATTTGTATTGTAGTCATATTGTTTCCATGTACTGTACTTTATTGTTCATAATTTAGGTACTACTGTATCTCATCACTATTGATGTACCAGTCAGTTGACGAGTCATTGATGTAATTTTACCTCTGAGGATCGTTATTATAAAGTAAGGTCCAATATTTGTCACTTTATTATTATGGAACAACACTGATAATTGTTGTCTCAGTGTTATAAGTTCAAGGTAGAGGTGAGCTGGTTACTTGTGAGTGAAGAAAGTGTTCACAAGGCTGTCAACTAAGGAGGGAACATAATCCTTGCTGCCAAACAATGTCTTAGCACATTATTTATACAATGATTCTACTGTTTTTGTTTATTATCATCATCTTATTTTTCTTATTATTCTGCAGATGTATATTGTTAATAACTGCTGTAATTCCAGTAAGATACAATACTTAACCTCTTGCCAATATGTAATTTTTATCTATTTTTGTGAATTAACTCATATCTGTATATATTCCTTCTCCCTTCATCGTTAATTATTAACATGAGAATTTTGAATGTATCTGTATTTTCTTTACCAAAATTTGCTTGTTATTTTAACACAAGTCTCTCTTGTTGTATGTGTAAAGGAATATTATTTTACATTGCAGCTGAAACGGTGGATGTCAGGAAACAGTTAGTTTTGGGTAGGAAACCTGCACAAAATTCCTGAGTGTTCACAGGTTGAGTTCTACCACATACAAAGTTCTTCTACGAGTGCCATAAAAAAAAGTGTCCGTGTGCCACAGTGAACCCATTTTGGTGAGTTAGTGCCAGTTGTAAATTCTTTGTAGATATTTGATGTCATCTTAAACAATTAGTAATTTTGTATATCTAACACATCTCAAGAGCAACTTATGCTCCATATATGGCACATCTGTTTAGCAAGTTTTGTAAGCAGCACATTTTGTAGATAATACTTCAAACTAAATTATACCGTAGAAGTACAGTAGTGCACTAGTGTATGTAGAACTCGGTTGGGAGTCATATCCAAAACATATTTGAAGTGGCATAAATTGAATGGAAGAGCAATTGGAGACAATATTTAGATTTGTCTTCAGTAATTTGAGTAGTTGTGGGTCTAGATACTTCCCAAAGTACCAATATCAGATTTTTCAGTAAAGTGTACAGTATATTAATTGGGCAAGTTTTTAATGAAGAAGGTGAAGTAATGATGTTATAATGAACAAGGGGTAAATTATCATTAGGCAGTCCTTTCAGTTTAGTTGAAAAACATTTTGAATACATCTTCACAAATCATTAAGTAGACATAATACGTCTTAGAAAGTTATGTAATAGATACCGTACCCCTGAAAGATATTAATGGTGTAAGTCATTTATCAGATGATTTGGTAGGTTCCTCCTCCTTAGTCCCTCAGCTGTCAACTTATTTCTTTTAAATTCAACTCATTTTCCTTACTTGAATTTCTCCAGTCAGTAAATCTATTTTGACAAGTAGGGTTTCCGTGACCCTTTACGTGTGAGCCTGGGTTATCCTTGTTATATAATACACCATAAGTCTTTGGTCCACTCCCCATCTTCCTTACCTTGTTGTCGTGTTATTTACAGGAAAAAAAAATAAAATTCCTGTGTATGTAAAAGTATTTACTGTCTGATTTTGTAAAAACAATAATTCAGTGTTTTTTTTTCTTTTAGTGAACTTTCATGATCAATTTAAGAAGATATTAAGCAAAGAACAATGTTTAAAGTTGTACAGTAATTATAAAAGATATCGGCCTTCCCTCACCAGCTGATGTCTCCTGATGATTGAGCATCCAAATACTACCTGGTTAATCTTTAGGTTAAATAAGGTGTGAAGAGCAATTCTTTATGTGGTCAAACATTAAAAGGATTGGAAAGTTGGAAATTACAGTATTGGTCCAGGAAGTACTGTACTGTACAGTATTTCATATTGCCTGACAACTGCTCATCCAGAACATAAAACAGTGCAGGGAATTTTTATTATGATGTTCAAATTAACAGTGGAGTGATACGATGTGACCTCAGTGGCGAAGCAGTTGTCTCGGCAAATTATGACAGGTCACAGAATGGTGGTTCACAATTATTGGGCAGAAATTTCTTACAAAAATCACACTTGGTATTGTATTACAGAAACAAAAAGTTCCCTTGGTAGAATAACTCAGAGATTATAAATGTATGAATACTGTATATACCTGTAGTATGGTGAAAATAAGCAGTCACTTTGTATACACACAGTACAGTACTTTCATTTTTCATTGTTCCCACTTTGTTTTGACAAGTTATTGTTGTGTTTATGTAATAATTACTGTGAGTGAATTTTTAATGAAACTACCAGTACTGTACTTAACAACTGTAAATCACTGAATTAAATTTCTAAAAACTTTAAATGTATGACAGATTGATGAGTACTGTAACTTATTAGACTATTGGTCTCACTTAGGTGAAATGTTGGTCGACTTTAATGTACAGGCATCCCCGGGTTACGGAAATTCGCTCTTATGGATCTGGGAAATTATTCCCAATAAATTCGGGATATGGACCAAAAATTCGCCCTTGCGGAAATTGGATAAATTTTTTAACTTACAGTATTATTTTTTTCAATACTATTAGAAAAAAATTCACAGAAATTATAGAATTTATTTTGTGTGGATTTCTTGGTGGTTGCTACAATACTGTACAAGGCGAGGCAGGAGTCAGTAGGTAGTGCCTCTTCGTCTCCCTCCCAGTAAATCTGATTGCACCACCTTATCTCACCTAACATAGCACTCAACATCGTTTGTGGTAAGTTAAATTCAAGTGTTTTGTATATTTATTATCATATTATATCTTAAAATAATCAATGTACTGTATGTGTTAAAAAAAATTATCTTCATTCATAAATGTGCTTCTATTACGTCTTTTTGCCCAAAATATTTCCTTGGGAACGCATCTCCAATTATATAATGGAAGTCAAAGGGAAAATTGGTTTCGTGTTACGGACAAATTTTCAAGGACATACCGTACCTTCCGTAACCCGGGGGATGCCTGTAGTTATAATGTTTCGTGGACATTTTATTATTTATTGGTAAAAAGTGAACAAAACTTTATACTGTACTCATAATTTAAAAAAAAAATTTCACTCGTGACACTTTTTGGGAAATTATAATAAAAAAAAAAGCAAAAGACGTGGTTGGCTCACAGGTATTGTATTACATGTTCTATTGACTTATCTAAGTAATGAAAGTCACCAAATCTGCTGAATAATGTTTACCATTATAATCTTGACTTACCGTAAATATTGTTATGAATATTCATAATTAAAATTTTTGGTATCACATGAACAACTCACGATCATAACAATACAAACCTGGACACTAAACAAACTCTTGGCAGATTAGGATGTGTACAAATACAGAGCCCTGAACACTTGTACTAAGTATTAACTACCCTGCACAGTCAAGTGATGATTATTGTCTAGGAAATAAATATAAATCAGGACACAATATTTTATACAAAATACCCTGTACTGAACTACGGTCTAGGGATGGTGACTGGTAGCCACACTGCTTTATATGATTAAAACTTAAATTTTTAACTTTAAATTTAAAATGTACTGTAATTGTTATTTAAAAAATATCTTTAGTTTCATATATTGCTTGATAATATAAAAATAATGACAATTGTCATTTTATGTGACCAGCTTTCACAAGTTAACAGGTAAGAGAGTCAGGGATGCTTCTGCTTTTGGTATAGCTAAGTGAAGACCTTTAGTTTAATGAGGTGCATGACTTAGATGGAATGCTATCAGAGAGACATTTTATATCAAGGGTGAATGATTTTAACTTTTTGAAGGGTAAAGGCAAAATACTACTATTGAAATATTTGTGAAAAAGGATACAGTACAGGTAGTCCTATTTATCACAAGGTTCTGTTCCTGACAACCCTCACAATTATTTTTTATGTGAAACCCATTTTCCCCACAAGTAACAATGAATTAGTGGGGAAGGAATTTTGAGAGTAATTGGTCTGATTTTTTATTTAGGAAACACTTTAGCTTAATAAAAATACTTATAAATACATACAGTCCAGTACAATTATATTTACTGCATCATACAATATAAATTGATTAAAAAACATAAATATAGACAAATAGATATGAAACAAGACTGTACTTATACCTGTACAATACAACTGAGAGGCAGGTGCATGTTCACCCTCTCATGCTCAAGCATCAACTAACTCTTCTCTCCACGTCTAGAAGTTTCTTGTACTGTACGCCATTGGCAAATTCCCAAACATTTTACGACAGTGATTACTTTTGCTGCAATCTAAATTATTGTACTATATATGCGGATTACCTGTACTGTAGTGATTACATTTTGAGGAGAAAGTAACTACTGTTTACAGTTTGGTGTGTTAAAACACATAAGTCACAGGTTTCACTGCACAATAAATTACCTGGTAGTGTACAATTCCTGAAAATATAAAAAGCACTGTAATACTTACTACCTTAGGGAGTAGTGTAGATAAAAAATATATATAATCTAGAGTAAGGCAAACTTCACATTACCCAGCAGGTGTTCTCTTACAGTTTGTGTTTACGAGATTATACTGTACCGTGAGGGGATGGTAGGAGTAGTTTCATTACAGTATATACTTAAAACTCCATTGTTTTGGACCATCTTATGCAATAATAAATCCAGTAAATTGAAGTTTTACTGTGCTGTGCAGCCTAATATTAATACTTTAATATTGCTAAAAACCTTTAAAGATTTATCTCGAAGTAACAAATTGGTTGCCTTAGTTCCCCATGGAATTATTAACAAATGAGGGACTTCCTCCATTGATTATTTTTTCCCACCATCCTTCCACTGTATAACTTCATAGACAACGACTTGTTCTCAAATTTAACATTATTCTCTGCAAGATATGCCTATTCTTACATTCTGTACATAACTTTCGGCATTTTTTTTTCTCCTGTACTGTACATGTAGCAAGTCCATCCCCAAACATCTTTGGTCATTTACCATCAAGTGTTAAACATACCACAACACACCTCTCACAGGTTCAAGGATTCTACACTTTGGTGAGCCTATTAAATTAATGTCTCATTAACCACCTTCCTTCACAATTATGGAATAACAAATTAAAAGACAAGAGTTAACTGTAAGTACTGCATATACAAACAGGAAAGTAGATGGAACTTGAACACTGTATAATAGCGTCTCTTGGATAAATAGAAGATGCAAATAAAAGCAGCATTCACTGGTAACAACAATAGGATTTTAATAAAGGGTGACATTACAAAGTGGTGCTGCAAAGAACAGGAGAATTGGCAAATAAATTTTCTTTTCTTATACTATAGTGCAATTCCTTTTATCCGAACTCATCGAGTCCAACGATGTTTTGATACCCGGACGTGCCTACAAGAACATGCAATAATTAACATTAGGTCAAAATCTGGTTCAGTGATAGCATGAATCGCTGGGAAAGGAAAAATTGGGGATGAGGTGGCCTGTGATCGTTACATGTAATGAAACTATAAAAGTTGTCGAATAATCACTACAATACAGCGCAGTTTCTTTTTTTGTGGATTTTTTAATTTGCGATTTTGACTTCATGGATTTTCATCAGAAATATATTTTCATTGCAACAGGTATTACTGTATATTACCGATTTCATATGCAGTTGAGCGCGAACGCGTTTCCGCAAGAAACCGCCGGGCATCACTACAGCAGACCACAGCTTCCTGCCTCTCGTCTGTCTCACTCACGTTCCCAGCCATACTGTGTTACATCTCCCCGAGACCCGAATGTTAGTAATCCCGGTGAAAATTGAGAGACCACTGTACTGTACTTTAATGTGACTTAGAAGTCAAGAAAATATAATATTAAACTATAAAATTAAAATAAGAAAACTGAAGAGAGAGTGTGTGTGTATGTACAGTGTATGTATGCGTGGACTCATTGAGGCAGTAGGCTGTAACTGCGTTGCGTTGCCGACTCCCCCGATGTAACGTTACGGACATACTCGCACACGTCTTGCAGTCAGCTGATTGTCTGCCTGGCTGAACTCTGTTGCGTCACTCAGAGAATGATTTGAATGTGGAAGGAGTTCTCTTTTTTTTTTATTATTTTTCAACAAAATATGTAGTATTGTACTTTATGATGTGTTTTGTATCAATTTTATTGTTTATCATAACATAAAATTAGTGCAAGTTATAGATTCAAGTGTTTTGACACCTTGTGGGTAGATCTGAACTATTTCCAGTTAATCCAGACTCAATCTGGATTAACAGAAGTTAGTCCAGATAAAGTAGAAATCTGGTTAAAAAGAGACCGGGTAAAGAGGGTTTTACTGTACAGTAGTTGGAATTCGGGTAAAAGGAATAGCACTGTAGTGATTCATTGAGTGACCAAGAATAACCATTACATAATTGTAAAGGGGAATATTGTACAGGGGTACTTGCTGACCATACTTTATAGTTGCCACCTGACAACCTTGCCTTGTCTATTGTGGATTTTTAAAATATGATAAGATGTCTTCACCGTTTTATTCCTTCATGATTCTTGTGCCATAAAGAAGATATCCACCACCACCTGACATGTTAATTTCTGGATGCGTACGCTGAGGCAGCACTTGGTAGTGTCGTAGCCACGTCTCACTAAGTCGTAGGTTTGTACCATTTTGGGCTTTCATTTCCATAAAGAGCTCCATCAGAGGCTGAGGAAGTAGTAATGAGTGGGGTTTAAATGATCATTCACAGATAGAATAGTACCTGCAGTTTCATGTTATTAGAGCAAAATTTAGCCTGTCACAAATTTAAACTGAAAATAACTACTTCCTGCTCTCTTGAGAAGGTTCCAGAGGGTCGACTGACTTGAAAAGGATAAGTACTCTCAAGATAACATAAATGTGTGTATTAATTAATGTTGGTTTTACTGCAGTCTATTAAGCATTTGTTCTTGGAAGTAAGATGAGTGTTGCTTGTTACAGATGTTTTGTTTTAGTGTAAACCCAAGTGGAGATGTGATGGTGCTTCATGTCTTAGTGATTCAGCCAAACCAGCGGTGGATTTAGGGGGTATGGGTATATGCATCCCCCACCCACCAATGATTTTTTTTTTTTTTTTGAGGCTCAGACCACTGTACTGTGATCAGACAAAAATAATACTTTTTTGTATGTGCCCGTTATACAACATTTAAAGAATTACTTGTATATCTGAGTTTGTAGCTTAACTGTACTAGCACTGATGTGTATATACACCAGTAGAATGAGAAATATTTGACATTTTGATTTTTAACATTTTAAATCGATCCCCCCCACACACACACACACTAAAAAGCTAGATCCGCCACTGAGCCAAACATCGTGTATAAAGCCATAAAACTTCAACAAGGTGTAGGAACAAATGGTGATTATACAAACCTCTTTATAAGGAGAGAAAATAACAAATGGATGACCAGGTTTGAGGTACTGCAATAAATCTCTTGTGATGTTGTTGGGGTACTGACGGCAAGCCACAACAAGACCTTCGATGCATTCACGCAGCACGGCTGATGATACTTGCACATCCTGTACTTGATTTCTTACAAACTGGAAAAAAAAACAAGAACTTATTTCAGTTATTATTCTACAGCATAACACATATACAGTGCAGCAGCTGTAACATAAAACATGTCTGATATAGTGAAGCTTCTATGTACAGTATTCACAATAAAAGACAACAATTTAGAAAAGGAGGACACATTAACATGACTTACCTTGCGGGGCCTTGTAAATTCCTTTTTCTTACCCTCTGCATCATCACTGGTTTTCTCCGTCGCTTGTTCAGAGTTCTCTGCCTTTACTACTCTAGTTAATGAATCGATGTCTTCTCCTTTTTTATCATCTTCATTTTTAGCTGAAATGAGTTACCAATTTTTTTAAGTTTACAGCAATGATGAAATGTTTCATAATATTAACAAGGATGACTTAAGAAAATTATCCATACTCTGGTGAGAATACTACTTTATACTGAATATGGATAATCTTACACACATCAAAGAATAAACATTTTTATATAATCATAAGACTTACAATTAATCTCCATTTCTTCAGTTCCATTTGCAGTAGATTCTTGTTTTTGAGCAACATCTGGTAGTTTGGTCAAGTTGATAAATGAGAGTACCTCCAGTTCTTGTGTTGTGAAGTTCATGAGGTCTACCGCATCTCTGGTGTAGGGTGATACAGCGTCAGATAAAATCGCCACAAAGGCTGGTAAAGAGCAACCAGGAATATAGTCAGGAAACTGTGTGTGTGGTATTTATACTGTACAAATATTCAAGGTACAGTACACAGCTTTGTTGCCATACAACTGTTAGGTGATGTGTGACTATCTGGGAATATTTTTTTGAAATTTTTCAATGCAAGGCTGGTTAATGTTAGCATGACAGTGTGCACTTGCAGCTGTTTTTCTTTCAAGAATGCAGTTTTCTTTGGGAATTTTGTTTGGTCAATGAATTAGCACACAGCATTACATCTGAGCCTGGTTTAGTTGGATGGAATACTTCAGATTACTCCATGCCTAGATTATTTCCCTGGCATGAAGGGAAGTAAGTGTGGGAATAGAGTCCAACACTAGTAACAGCATTGAGATGTGTCCAGTACTTCCCTCCAGGCTTCGATTGGACTGGTAGTCTTCCTCTTTCGAGGGTAACGGTTACTATAGGGTAGAGGGACTAATCCCAGCCACCTTATTTTGGGGGGGGGGGGGGTTACCTGGACCAAACCCACCAGGCTTTGGAAGTACACTACTTATAATTGAGTTAATACCCAATGATAGTCATAAAACAGGTCTTCTGTTTCAAACTTCCAGATTTTAATGGGTAAATGACCAGGTAGATAATAAGATAGTTTCTTGAATAAATAAAAACAAGTTATAAAATATAAGGATAAGTGTACATCTGTGAGGGGAAGGCAAGATAATAAATAAAAGAAGTAGTATGAAAAAAAGCCTTACCTCTGTGGGTGATTTCCATGATATATTTGAACCAAGTGTCCTGTTGTGCCCATACGATGTAACATGGCAGCAGTCACTAGACCCTGAGTGCCAGATTCAAATACAGCAAAGCAACCACCCGGCTGTACGTTAACATGACACAGCAGCTGAGACAACGTATCAAGGCGAAGGTTCCTGAAGAAGAGACCACAATGATTCCTGGCCAACTTCAAACTAAAATGTTGTAAGATGATTATTTTAAATCAATACCCTGTAATCAAATTTGTTGCTGAAGGAAATTTATACAAAATCATGCTTTGGTTTCAAAATATGTGTAACATAAACAGACACACTTCATAAACATTCAGAATTGGGGTTGTTGGACTACAGCATTAATTTCACATCTGAATTAAAACTTTACACTGTAATTTTGATAAACATTATAGGGGATCCCCGGGTTACTCACAGGCTCCGAGGACGTTCTTGAGTCGGATTTGTACGTAAGTCGGAGCACGCGCTACATACATGCCGTACTTACAGAACAATGTTTAAAATCCTAAGCCTAAGATACATCTAAAATCTCTTAATTTAAGACAAAAGAAGAACTAGAATGCAAAAATACAGTAAATAAAAGTAAAAAAAAATAAGTCATCAGGTAAATAAAATACTGTAAATTTCAAGCTTAACCCCGTTCGTATCAGTGGCCATTCGTAAGTCAGACGTTCGTAAGTTGGGACCCCCTGTACATAGTTTTCATAAACATAGGAAACCTACATTTGTGTGTATACTGCACATATCATTGCTCAAGTGTGTTGGTGGGTGCTACCCACAGGGTGATGTGATGCGTCTAGTGCGGTAGTGCTAAGTTAGTGTTAAGGTGCAGCTCTGCTTGCTAATCTTACGCTTTCAGCTACTGTCGCCGGCTAGCCCTCGTGGTGAAAGGGGAGAGCAGAGTGTGTAAGTCTCTTCCCTGCCGGTACACAGCCTCTCCATCACCAAGACCCTTCAGTGCCTCCTCGTGGCAACGCACGGTAACTGGGTGTCTTGCAACCCCAGGCAAATTCTGTAAGGGATCTCGGAGCAGCAGCGGGCCCTAGAGGTACGGTGTGCAGGCCCGCCTGTGTGCGGATACGCCCTGACGCCTACCAACCACTGCAAACCCCCCCCCTCCCTATTGCCTTGTGGATTAGTCTGGCAGAACATAAGGCTAGGGAAGCTCACCCTACACAAACCCACAGTTGGGTGACTTGCGTCAGGCAGACTCTGGCAGTCCCCTGCAATCACGGTCACCCGAAGGTCATCTCGAGTCCACTCTTGCCAATGGAACTTGGCGATCAGGACCAAGCTGGTGGTGGTGGTCGGGTCAGTGCACCCCGACTGTCAAGATAATCTCTTCACTGCACAGGCAAACCGTTTCATTATATCATCTCCATCAACACAACTTTACATCTCGAGAACAAGCATAATTGAGTCAGATGTGCATGTAGGGAAAGGAAACACAATTGCACTCCTTACCCGGAGCTGTTCTGCCCAGTGTGTCATAGTCTGCAGATTGGACTCCACAACCACATTCAGTGGCACCGCCGACATCCCTAGTTTAACACTCATCATCGGCTATGACAGACAGCCTTAAGCAAGCATTACTCCTGGGTTGAATATTTCTTTACAGTAGACCTTGACCATTTGCAAGTTTCTTATTGTTCAATTCACAATGTTACACTACATCTGTACAGTTCCTTGAACCCATGTGCACACAGGGTAAAAATAAATGACACTTGCCCAAGTTTTGGCTCATAAACAAGAGGACGCGGGTAACTGTAGCATTATTCCCTGAATGCTTTCAGGACTGCTTGGTCCATGGAGTGGAAATAACTTAAAATAAAAGAAATTGGTATTTAACTTCCTTCTCATCAATGACAATGCCACAGACCACTCACCCAATATCAAATTCATGCACCTAAAGGTGTAAGTGATTTTTCTGCCTCCAAATACAACTTCTATACATTAACCCCTAGATCAAGGTGATATAGCAGCAGCCTTCAAAGCGTACTACACCAGTTGCATTTTGAATGTGATGGAGAATGATCTGACATTGGATGTTAGTCAGTGATGGAAGAACTTCTACATTGTGCACTGAGTCACTGACAAAAGAAGTTGCTTGATGAAATCAAACCATCCACCATGAATACCTGCCAGAGGAAGCTGTGGCCAGAGGCTCAACAACTCTGGTTTCCCTTGTGTTGCTGATGAAGCCAGGAACACCAATCAAGCCTCCCCCCTCCCTCCCCAAAGTCAGCCACCTGCATCTCCTGGGGAGTCATCATTTTTACTTCCCCTCCACCACCACCACCACCACCATCATCATTGTTGTTAAAGGCAAGTTACAAATAATTCTTTGTAATTTATTTTTATTTATAGGTAATGTAATGTATTGGTCATTGCAGTATTCTTAAACATTTACCATTCCTCCCTACGTTCAGTAGAACCCTTTTTCCTATACTGAAGATCCAAGTTTTTAAATTCATAAATTCTGCATTTGTGAGAGTTTTTTAAAAACATAACCCCCACAAATACCGAAGGTCTACTGTATGTACAATATGTTTTCCTTTGCAGTTTAAAAACTAACACTGCAGCAACATGTAACTTGTTGGGGTCATCATTAAAATCCTGCACAATTAAACTTGAAGACTCATAAAAGATAGAAATGCCATGTGCTTATAATCATTCCTAATACTGTAGCATGCTGGGGTGATAAAATGCCGAGCCAATACTTACGATATTTTAAGTGGATCTTGAGTGTAATACATATTACACAGCAGTCGTATAGATGGTCTGTGTATGACGATGATTTCATCATATTTCTTTTGTTTCTTTTTTACATACTTTTCTTGGGAATATACTGTTTTATCTTTGAATGTTGTACTACTTTCTGTGATTGTCTGAATGACCTGAAAAGAAATATCTGTTTTACACACATTATTACTTTATATATATATATATATATATATATATATATATATATATATATATATATATATATATACAGTTAACCCTCACTTTACGCGGTCCCGCATTCCGCGTTTCCACGTTTACGCGGTGCCTTGCCAGAACCTCACTTGCTCACATTACGCGGTACGTGAACCCCATTACGCGGAGAGTGTCCGGCATGACGCTATTTTTAGATTCGCCCCACCCGCCACCCTGCCTGCCTGTGCTCCTCCTCCTCCCTCCGCTTGGGCAAGCGGCGCGGTAAGGTTGCGCAGTGTGTGTCTTTGTTGCGTTATCACTGACGTCATATGATGTATCGGACTGTGATTGGCCATGCATCCCTACCCTCCTCTGCTGCTCGCTTTAATTGGCTTAAAGTATTATGACGTGTCCACCCGGGGGAGGGAGGGAGGAAAGACGACGCTTGACCTAGCCGCAGCAGTTTCATCCCTCAAGGCCACACCGTGTAAACGCGCATCCATTGTTCCGTAAAATGGCTTCCGCCGGACCACCACCCCCAGAGAGAAACTTTCCTTACCTGGACCCAGCGGCACTAAGCCAAAGAAGACACGACGTTCCTTAAGCTACGAGGTGAAGTATACTATCATCCAAGAGTTGGAGAAAGGAACAAGGCAGGTTGATTTGGCGCGCCAGCATGGTGTGAATGAATCTACGATTCGAACAATAAAGAAGGATGCAGCCAAGATAAAGGAGCACATGAAGATCACAAAGTCTACAGGTGCTTCTATGATCAAGTATTTTCACAACCAGGTGCTTCTCAAGACAGAAAAATTACTTGTGAGGTACTTCGTCAGGCGCGACGGAACATGGCGGTCGACACGCGCTCTGTTAAGGACTACGCACGTGAACTGTACATCGCAGTGGCACGAAAGATGGGAATTACAGAGCCCAAACCCTTTAATGCTTCCTCTGGGTGGTTACAGAGGTTTAAGATCAGGAACAAGATCACCAATATAAACATTGGTGGTGAAGAAGCGAGTGCTGACCGTGCTGCGGCTAGGGAATTTCCTCCGTTTTTACGTGAGATTATGGAGGAAGGACAGTACAGTGACGACCAGGTGTTTAACATGGACGAATCTGGTCTTTTCTGGAAAAAGCTACCTTCCAAGTCCTTCGTTGTAAAGAATGCCAGCAGGATTCGGGGCCGGAAAATGCAGAAGGAATGCATCACCGTCCTGTTTACCACCAATGCCTCCGGTACCTGTAAGCTCAAGTTATCGGTGATCCACACAGCACGCAAGCCGCACGTCTACAAAACCATGGACATGACCAAGCTAAATGTCCACTGGCTGACCGCACATAAGGCGTGGATGTTCTCTACACTGTCCCTCTCCTGGTTTGATGACTGTTTTGTTCCCGATGTAAAGAAATTCTGTGAGCGACAGAATGTGCCATTCAATATTTTGTTGCTGCTGGACAACGCACCAGGACACTCGCCCCTACTGTTAGATCGTCACCCCAACGTAAAAGTGGTCTTCCTTCCTCCCAACACTACGTCTATATTACAGCCCATGGACCAAGAGTTAATCTGTAATGTAAAAGCTGCATTCTCAACAAAAAAAATCCCAACTCCTGAAAGACTACACCAACACCAGGGAAGAGTTGCGTAACCTGAGTGACACCACCACCGATAGCAAGAACGAAGAAGATGAGGATCAACAGTTGGCACAGCAAAAAATACTGTTCAAACAATTCTGGAGAGTATTTAACATCAAGAAAGCTGTGGACTTCTTGGTGGAGTCATGGGATCAGCTGTCTATTGCTACAATTCGTCATGCATGGAGACATATGTTGCATGGAATACCAGGTGAGAGGAGGAGTCAATCTGTGACTGGTGAGGTTCAGAATGTTGCAGCAGCAGTGGACCTTGCCAGAGAAGCTGCGCAGACTGTTACAGTTCCAGGCTTCTCCGAGACCACCAACGACGACATCCTGGAGGTGATCAGAGATCCTGAAGTGACTGCCGACGAGATGTTGGAAGAAGATCACGTCAGTGAAGAGGAGGAAGAAGGTGCGTCATTCTCCGAAGAACACAGTTTAACTCATAGTGATATTAAGGGTGCCATGGAGTGCGCAGAGAAAATGAAGTCCTTCCTTTCCCGCGACAATGACCGCTATGAAGTCTTCCATACCCGGCTGGTGCAGGCTATGGAGCTGTACATCACGGTGTATTACGACAACATAAACACCAGCCGTCAAAAAAGCATAACCGAGTTCTTTGCCCGCAACCCACCACAGCCAGCCCAAGCCGGTGATAGTGACAGTGAAGATGACTTTGAGGGATTTGTCAGGGAAGCCCTGACAACTGTAAGTGACAGTGATGGTGATTCACCTAAGGGCCAGTAATCTGCCCTCTGCCTCGGAACCAGCCTCCATCCCCGTATGCCGACCCATCTCTTCTACTACCGTAAGTGTTCCACCTAAGTTTTAGTTTTTCTAACCTAACCTTTATTTTTCCTATGTTAATCTTTATTTTTCCTAACCTAACCTCTTCTATATTACTTGTTTTTTCATACCATCATAAAGTTAAGATAAAATTTTTACTACAACATAGTTGTGTGTCGTCAAAAAGTGGAGTTTGGGGATCGGCCCGGACTCCATTTCAATTAATCCCATATGTTATGTTATTCACTTTACGCGTTTCTCACTTTACGCGGGACCCTCCGGGTTACATTAACCGCGTAAAGTGAGGGTTAACTGTATATATATATATATATATATATATATATATATATATATATATATTTTAAAGATTAGTAGCATTCATAATTTCTGACCATAATGTCAATTATGAAGATGAAACAATGAGCAGCTGCTTTTTTAGTAGAAAAATTGAACTGGATATTCAATAGAGCACATTAAAAACATCAGATGCAAAATTAGTCCCCAAGTCTTAAATCAAAAGCCTTTCGTAAAGACTATGGATAAGTTTATGATGACAGCAAAATTGTTGTTCTTACCTCTTTTCCTGTCAACCCTGAATCTTTAAGCTGGATAATTTCCTCCGGTGTTAACTTCTGGGACCGGCCATCATCTCGTAGGTCACGGTTGTCCTCCCCTCCCTCCATCACTGTGTAGAAAATATTATTTTTCCTTCAAGTCAATTTTATAAATGTGGCCTTCTCTTATTTTTCATAAGTGACAATTCAATAGTTATAATTTGATAAATAATTAATTCATGCTTAATCACTGTCATGTCATCCTAAGATGTGGTACAGTACTTTCACTCTCAGTGCAGTAGTTGTCTCATTAAAGAGATAAGTGAAAAAATTATCTAAATGCAGTCTAAATAGTGTAGAGGAAGCCACTACAGTATTTCAAATTTGAGACTCACCAATATCAAGAGAGCTACTAAAGTCTTCTGTCTTTTGAATCTTGAACAGTTTGTTTGATGTCCTCTCCATTTTGAAGGAAGACCCAAATAGGCAGCCAAGAGCACCTTCAATATTTAAAGTAAATTGACCACCACCTCGTTTACCAAATGCATAGGTCCTGTAAAAATAAATATGCTGTTAAGACTAGTTTATTCTATCTTCATATTTACAATGGACATATTTTGACTGATCCATTTAGCGTGCACGTAAAAATTATAATCATCAATCACTGACCTGCCCCGTAAGACACGGCATGTCTTAAGGTAAGTGCCCTTCTGAATAACCACAGTGCAGCCCTCACATATCTCCTCCTTCCCTTCTGGCATGATGACCTACAAGAGAACATTTGTTAAATATATACTGAGATATTTCTAATACTCCACCATATGTTATTGTTAGTGATATGTTCATACTGTAAATTAAAAGTACATATTACATCATTGTCTAAGTGTTAGCCAAGCTTGCACTTTTATAGGGAGCTGTACTCCTTATGGCATGCAGTTTTTTGTAAATTATTATTTGATCATTAAGACATCTTATGACAAAAGATGCCACCATAGCCCAGTGCTTTCTATGACTTCACAGAGATATGAGCCCCATTTTAACCAGTGAAAATTGTCAATAATTTGTAATGCCTTACATATTTATTCCACATTTTCCTTTTTGTAATAAATTTACAATAAAAAGTTTCTGTTCACCCATCTTGTCCATTACTGTCTTTTATATTTTCGGGTTTTGGTTGGTTCATTTTCTATAAACCATTTCTGGGGTAATTACTTTCATATTACAGTCCAAATTCCTAGACTGAGGATTACCTAATTGAAATAAATACTGGACAGTAATTTCAGAATATAGATACAGACGTGTCCAGATTGAGGTGTGAACTTTTTGTGATTTTAAAAGTAATATTTTTGTAGCTGTTGTAATTTTCAAGTGTTATTAGTATATAATACTGGGCTGTAATTGTCAAAGATGCTGGAAGGATTCAAAAGATGCCTAGATAGTTATTCATTATAAATATCATTCAAGTTCCTTTTGATTTACCATGTTCAGAGATCCATTCCTGTAGTCTGTTTAAACAGAACTCTGAAGTTAGTTAAATCAAATTTAGCCCAAGATCATTAAAAGTTATTTCCTTTGGGGTACAACTAATTTTAGTAATAGTGGAGCAGACAGCTAACACCAGAAAGAGTTGTATGATTACATTTGTTTTTTCTCAGATATTCTTGGGGTGATAATAAGCAAGAAAAATGATACGGCAATTTTTTATTTTATCTTTCATAAATTCCCTGTAGTGGACAAGGTGTGGAGGATGATCACATGACACTAAAACGATGTCTCTACATGCTTTGTGTTAGAAGAAATCTGTCTTGTTGTCTGCTCATTGTTTCAGTGCAACAACTGAGCGGCTTGGTCCGACCATACTCTTAACATCCCCCCCCCCCAAAAAAAAAAAAAAAAAAAAATTCACCGTGCCACTTAAAAAAGTGGCTTTCATTGGTACCCTCAACTAAAAAGTTAGGTTAGGTTAGGTAGGTAGGTTTCTTTGGTTAGGTCAGGCTCTATTATGTTCTGTGGAAAAAATAAACAAAATCGAACAACTCTTTCTGGTGTTAGCTCCACCTTCACCCTAATTTCTTCCCTAAATATAAGCAAAGTTGTGAATAAACTTGTTGCCACAAATGCATTTTAATTCAGAAAGCTTTTCATTCGGTGCATTAAAGCATTCTTAGGTGGGTACCGTTGGACTGGAAGACAGTATTGCACGATACCTGTACTCTAGTCTTCCAGTATAACTCTCAACAATGCCAAGTGAAGTGAAAAGAGGGAAAATATATATTGTATAATGGATTACATCCTACTATAGGACGGTCATCTGTTTAAGCTATTTAATGTACGGTAACTTAACCTGGTCATGTAACAAAGTATAAAAATCGTGTATTATTATTGTTTCAGTCATCTAGCGAAGTTTAGGGTTATAAGTTTAGTTTAGGTTAGGTTAGGTTAGGTTAGGTTAGGTTTTCCGATGCGAACAACTTCCAAATAGGTGGATGGCCGAAACGATAATTTTACCCCAAATCGCAGATCCCCTGATAGATACAGTCCTCGTGTTCATCAGTAACTGCTCTGTTCGACCCCTGACCTGATCCTGTAAACACCTTATTATGGGGCCGACACAAAAGAGAAGCTCTTCAATAATTGTCCCATAGTCTAGAGGACTGAGCAGCGGCTGATGCAGTAATATCTAAAATATACCTACATTTGTTTTAATTTAACCATATAGCATATCTGTTATTTATATTTATTGACTAACTTGTAACTTTGCTGAATATTATTCTTGGTTATAATTGTCAAGTAATTGGTAAACAGCCAGTTGTTGGTAATGTTAGGGGTTTATACGGTAGGCAGCGTGTTGTCAGCTGTTAGCAAGACTGTAAACAAAGCCACATGTTAGGGACAATACATCAGACTCTTAACTGGAGTTGTTTATGGGAGAAAAAAGTGGACTAGTAATTATTATTTACGGTAAATTGATTTAAAATTTCTATGTGATTAAATATTTTAATAATGACATGCATATTAAGTTTGCAAATAATCAATAAGATGGTGATACCATATCGAAAGATGATCCAAGATTGGTTTTATCAGTTCATAAACAAATGATGGTGGATTTCAAGATTATAGTTTATGACATCTTACTCCTTAGGACTACGATAATAACTGCGGTATATTAGTTGTATTCCCGTGAATACCATCTTGTATTTGGTGGTACAATACAGCGGTAACACGCGTAAATATGTCAACGGCCCGGACGCATATTTTCCAAGGGTATGGGCCCATACTCCCACCCCGTATCCCTCGGGACGGCTCTGGCTAGAAGCTTAAGCGGTTCTAGTCCTTATTGTCCAACCTATATTTGAAGCTTTCCAGCGTGTTGGAGTAAAATGATAATGTTTTCTTTAATGTACAAAAGAATTCGTTTTCTGTGACTTAAGTGGGTTACTCTACCAAATCGGGTCTAATCTTGAAAATACATCGTGCTGGAAATAGAAGTAAAATTAATAACCCCCTCCCCTCCAATGGTGTACAAGGCACGTGGTGTCGTCCATAGGACTACCAGAGGTTCCGTAGGGGCCCATGAGACTACCAAGGGTCCCCCAGGGCCCCATGGGACTCCCAAGGGAATAGCAGGGATCCCACATGGCCCAGTGGGACTACCAGAGATCCCCCAGGGGCCCCATGAGTCTAGGGGTCTCCCATGGGCCTACCAGGGACCCTATGGGACTACCAAACGAGTACAGGGGTCCCCCAGTGGCCTATTAGGATTACCAGGACCCCCATGGGACTACCAATGGTCCCCCAGTGGCCCCATACGACTATCAGGGACACCATGGGACAACCACGGATCCCCAAGGGGGCCACATGGGTGTACTAGGGGCCCTTCCTGGTCGAGCCATGAGCCCCATGGTACTACCAGGAATATCCCAGGAGCCCCAGGTGACAACTAGGGGTCCCCAAGGGGACCCCAAGTTGTCACCTGGGGCTCCTGGGATATTCCTGGTAGTACCATGGGGCTCATGGCTCGACCAGGAAGGGCCCCTAGTACACCCATGTGGCCCCCTTGGGGATCCGTGGTTGTCCCATGGTGTCCCTGATAGTCGTATGGGGCCACTGGGGGACCATTGGTAGTCCCATGGGGGTCCTGGTAATCCTAATAGGCCACTGGGGGACCCCTGTACTCGTTTGGTAGTCCCATAGGGTCCCTGGTAGGCCCATGGGAGACCCCTAGACTCATGGGGCCCCTGGGGGATCTCTGGTAGTCCCACTGGGCCATGTGGGATCCCTGCTATTCCCTTGGGAGTCCCATGGGGCCCTGGGGGACCCTTGGTAGTCTCATGAGCCCCTACGGAACCTCTGGTAGTCCTATGGACGACACCACGTGCCTTGTACACCATTGGAGGGGAGGGGGTTATTAATTTTACTTCTATTTCCAGCACGATGTATTTTCAAGATTAGACCCGATTTGGTAGAGTAACCCACTTAAGTCACAGAAAACGAATTCTTTTGTACATTAAAGAAAACATTATCATTTTACTCCAACACGCTGGAAAGCTTCAAATATAGGTTGGACAATAAGGACTAGAACCGCTTAAGCTTCTAGCCAGAGCCGTCCCGAGGGATACGGGGTGGGAGTATGGGCCCATACCCTTGGAAAATATGCGTCCGGGCCGTTGACATATTTACGCGTGTTACCGCTGTATTGTACCACCAAATACAAGATGGTATTCACGGGAATACAACTAATATACCGCAGTTATTATCGTAGTCCTAAGGAGTAAGATGTCATAAACTATAATCTTGAAATCCACCATCATTTGTTTATGAACTGATAAAACCAATCTTGGATCATCTTTCGATATGGTATCACCATCTTATTGATTATTTGCAAACTTAATATGCATGTCATTATTAAAATATTTAATCACATAGAAATTTTAAATCAATTTACCGTAAATAATAATTACTAGTCCACTTTTTTCTCCCATAAACAACTCCAGTTAAGAGTCTGATGTATTGTCCCTAACATGTGGCTTTGTTTACAGTCTTGCTAACAGCTGACAACACGCTGCCTACCGTATAAACCCCTAACATTACCAACAACTGGCTGTTTACCAATTACTTGACAATTATAACCAAGAATAATATTCAGCAAAGTTACAAGTTAGTCAATAAATATAAATAACAGATATGCTATATGGTTAAATTAAAACAAATGTAGGTATATTTTAGATATTACTGCATCAGCCGCTGCTCAGTCCTCT
The DNA here is from genome assembly GCA_958450375.1 of Homarus gammarus. NCBI lineage: Eukaryota > Metazoa > Arthropoda > Malacostraca > Decapoda > Nephropidae > Homarus > Homarus gammarus. The sequence goes on along the minus strand of CAUDMG010000972.1, from coordinate 67,733 downwards.
AGACTATGGGACAATTATTGAAGAGCTTCTCTTTTGTGTCGGCCCCATAATAAGGTGTTTACAGGATCAGGTCAGGGGTCGAACAGAGCAGTTACTGATGAACACGAGGACTGTATCTATCAGGGGATCTGCGATTTGGGGTAAAATTATCGTTTCGGCCATCCACCTATTTGGAAGTTGTTCGCATCGGAAAACCTAACCTAACCTAACCTAAACTAACCTAAACTAAACTTATAACCCTAAACTTCGCTAGATGACTGAAACAATAATAATACACGATTTTTATACTTTGTTACATGACCAGGTTAAGTTACCGTACATTAAATAGCTTAAACAGATGACCGTCCTATAGTAGGATGTAATCCATTATACAATATATATTTTCCCTCTTTTCACTTCACTTGGCATTGTTGAGAGTTATACTGGAAGACTAGAGTACAGGTATCGTGCAATACTGTCTTCCAGTCCAACGGTACCCACCTAAGAATGCTTTAATGCACCGAATGAAAAGCTTTCTGAATTAAAATGCATTTGTGGCAACAAGTTTATTCACAACTTTGCTTATATTTAGGGAAGAAATTAGGGTGAAGGTGGAGCTAACACCAGAAAGAGTTGTTCGATTTTGTTTATTTTTTCCACAGAACATAATAGAGCCTGACCTAACCAAAGAAACCTACCTACCTAACCTAACCTAACTTTTTAGTTGAGGGTACCAATGAAAGCCACTTTTTTAAGTGGCACGGTGAATTTTTTTTTTTTTTTTTTTTTGGGGGGGGGGGATGTTAAGAGTATGGTCGGACCAAGCCGCTCAGTTGTTGCACTGAAACAATGAGCAGACAACAAGACAGATTTCTTCTAACACAAAGCATGTAGAGACATCGTTTTAGTGTCATGTGATCATCCTCCACACCTTGTCCACTACAGGGAATTTATGAAAGATAAAATAAAAAATTGCCGTATCATTTTTCTTGCTTATTATCACCCCAAGAATATCTGAGAAAAAACAAATGTAATCATACAACTCTTTCTGGTGTTAGCTGTCTGCTCCACTATTACTAAAATTAGTTGTACCCCAAAGGAAATAACTTTTAATGATCTTGGGCTAAATTTGATTTAACTAACTTCAGAGTTCTGTTTAAACAGACTACAGGAATGGATCTCTGAACATGGTAAATCAAAAGGAACTTGAATGATATTTATAATGAATAACTATCTAGGCATCTTTTGAATCCTTCCAGCATCTTTGACAATTACAGCCCAGTATTATATACTAATAACACTTGAAAATTACAACAGCTACAAAAATATTACTTTTAAAATCACAAAAAGTTCACACCTCAATCTGGACACGTCTGTATCTATATTCTGAAATTACTGTCCAGTATTTATTTCAATTAGGTAATCCTCAGTCTAGGAATTTGGACTGTAATATGAAAGTAATTACCCCAGAAATGGTTTATAGAAAATGAACCAACCAAAACCCGAAAATATAAAAGACAGTAATGGACAAGATGGGTGAACAGAAACTTTTTATTGTAAATTTATTACAAAAAGGAAAATGTGGAATAAATATGTAAGGCATTACAAATTATTGACAATTTTCACTGGTTAAAATGGGGCTCATATCTCTGTGAAGTCATAGAAAGCACTGGGCTATGGTGGCATCTTTTGTCATAAGATGTCTTAATGATCAAATAATAATTTACAAAAAACTGCATGCCATAAGGAGTACAGCTCCCTATAAAAGTGCAAGCTTGGCTAACACTTAGACAATGATGTAATATGTACTTTTAATTTACAGTATGAACATATCACTAACAATAACATATGGTGGAGTATTAGAAATATCTCAGTATATATTTAACAAATGTTCTCTTGTAGGTCATCATGCCAGAAGGGAAGGAGGAGATATGTGAGGGCTGCACTGTGGTTATTCAGAAGGGCACTTACCTTAAGACATGCCGTGTCTTACGGGGCAGGTCAGTGATTGATGATTATAATTTTTACGTGCACGCTAAATGGATCAGTCAAAATATGTCCATTGTAAATATGAAGATAGAATAAACTAGTCTTAACAGCATATTTATTTTTACAGGACCTATGCATTTGGTAAACGAGGTGGTGGTCAATTTACTTTAAATATTGAAGGTGCTCTTGGCTGCCTATTTGGGTCTTCCTTCAAAATGGAGAGGACATCAAACAAACTGTTCAAGATTCAAAAGACAGAAGACTTTAGTAGCTCTCTTGATATTGGTGAGTCTCAAATTTGAAATACTGTAGTGGCTTCCTCTACACTATTTAGACTGCATTTAGATAATTTTTTCACTTATCTCTTTAATGAGACAACTACTGCACTGAGAGTGAAAGTACTGTACCACATCTTAGGATGACATGACAGTGATTAAGCATGAATTAATTATTTATCAAATTATAACTATTGAATTGTCACTTATGAAAAATAAGAGAAGGCCACATTTATAAAATTGACTTGAAGGAAAAATAATATTTTCTACACAGTGATGGAGGGAGGGGAGGACAACCGTGACCTACGAGATGATGGCCGGTCCCAGAAGTTAACACCGGAGGAAATTATCCAGCTTAAAGATTCAGGGTTGACAGGAAAAGAGGTAAGAACAACAATTTTGCTGTCATCATAAACTTATCCATAGTCTTTACGAAAGGCTTTTGATTTAAGACTTGGGGACTAATTTTGCATCTGATGTTTTTAATGTGCTCTATTGAATATCCAGTTCAATTTTTCTACTAAAAAAGCAGCTGCTCATTGTTTCATCTTCATAATTGACATTATGGTCAGAAATTATGAATGCTACTAATCTTTAAAATATATATATATATATATATATATATATATATGTATATATATATACAGTTAACCCTCACTTTACGCGGTTAATGTAACCCGGAGGGTCCCGCGTAAAGTGAGAAACGCGTAAAGTGAATAACATAACATATGGGATTAATTGAAATGGAGTCCGGGCCGATCCCCAAACTCCACTTTTTGACGACACACAACTATGTTGTAGTAAAAATTTTATCTTAACTTTATGATGGTATGAAAAAACAAGTAATATAGAAGAGGTTAGGTTAGGAAAAATAAAGATTAACATAGGAAAAATAAAGGTTAGGTTAGAAAAACTAAAACTTAGGTGGAACACTTACGGTAGTAGAAGAGATGGGTCGGCATACGGGGATGGAGGCTGGTTCCGAGGCAGAGGGCAGATTACTGGCCCTTAGGTGAATCACCATCACTGTCACTTACAGTTGTCAGGGCTTCCCTGACAAATCCCTCAAAGTCATCTTCACTGTCACTATCACCGGCTTGGGCTGGCTGTGGTGGGTTGCGGGCAAAGAACTCGGTTATGCTTTTTTGACGGCTGGTGTTTATGTTGTCGTAATACACCGTGATGTACAGCTCCATAGCCTGCACCAGCCGGGTATGGAAGACTTCATAGCGGTCATTGTCGCGGGAAAGGAAGGACTTCATTTTCTCTGCGCACTCCATGGCACCCTTAATATCACTATGAGTTAAACTGTGTTCTTCGGAGAATGACGCACCTTCTTCCTCCTCTTCACTGACGTGATCTTCTTCCAACATCTCGTCGGCAGTCACTTCAGGATCTCTGATCACCTCCAGGATGTCGTCGTTGGTGGTCTCGGAGAAGCCTGGAACTGTAACAGTCTGCGCAGCTTCTCTGGCAAGGTCCACTGCTGCTGCAACATTCTGAACCTCACCAGTCACAGATTGACTCCTCCTCTCACCTGGTATTCCATGCAACATATGTCTCCATGCATGACGAATTGTAGCAATAGACAGCTGATCCCATGACTCCACCAAGAAGTCCACAGCTTTCTTGATGTTAAATACTCTCCAGAATTGTTTGAACAGTATTTTTTGCTGTGCCAACTGTTGATCCTCATCTTCTTCGTTCTTGCTATCGGTGGTGGTGTCACTCAGGTTACGCAACTCTTCCCTGGTGTTGGTGTAGTCTTTCAGGAGTTGGGATTTTTTTTGTTGAGAATGCAGCTTTTACATTACAGATTAACTCTTGGTCCATGGGCTGTAATATAGACGTAGTGTTGGGAGGAAGGAAGACCACTTTTACGTTGGGGTGACGATCTAACAGTAGGGGCGAGTGTCCTGGTGCGTTGTCCAGCAGCAACAAAATATTGAATGGCACATTCTGTCGCTCACAGAATTTCTTTACATCGGGAACAAAACAGTCATCAAACCAGGAGAGGGACAGTGTAGAGAACATCCACGCCTTATGTGCGGTCAGCCAGTGGACATTTAGCTTGGTCATGTCCATGGTTTTGTAGACGTGCGGCTTGCGTGCTGTGTGGATCACCGATAACTTGAGCTTACAGGTACCGGAGGCATTGGTGGTAAACAGGACGGTGATGCATTCCTTCTGCATTTTCCGGCCCCGAATCCTGCTGGCATTCTTTACAACGAAGGACTTGGAAGGTAGCTTTTTCCAGAAAAGACCAGATTCGTCCATGTTAAACACCTGGTCGTCACTGTACTGTCCTTCCTCCATAATCTCACGTAAAAACGGAGGAAATTCCCTAGCCGCAGCACGGTCAGCACTCGCTTCTTCACCACCAATGTTTATATTGGTGATCTTGTTCCTGATCTTAAACCTCTGTAACCACCCAGAGGAAGCATTAAAGGGTTTGGGCTCTGTAATTCCCATCTTTCGTGCCACTGCGATGTACAGTTCACGTGCGTAGTCCTTAACAGAGCGCGTGTCGACCGCCATGTTCCGTCGCGCCTGACGAAGTACCTCACAAGTAATTTTTCTGTCTTGAGAAGCACCTGGTTGTGAAAATACTTGATCATAGAAGCACCTGTAGACTTTGTGATCTTCATGTGCTCCTTTATCTTGGCTGCATCCTTCTTTATTGTTCGAATCGTAGATTCATTCACACCATGCTGGCGCGCCAAATCAACCTGCCTTGTTCCTTTCTCCAACTCTTGGATGATAGTATACTTCACCTCGTAGCTTAAGGAACGTCGTGTCTTCTTTGGCTTAGTGCCGCTGGGTCCAGGTAAGGAAAGTTTCTCTCTGGGGGTGGTGGTCCGGCGGAAGCCATTTTACGGAACAATGGATGCGCGTTTACACGGTGTGGCCTTGAGGGATGAAACTGCTGCGGCTAGGTCAAGCGTCGTCTTTCCTCCCTCCCTCCCTCCCTCCCTCCCCCGGGTGGACACGTCATAATACTTTAAGCCAATTAAAGCGAGCAGCAGAGGAGGGTAGGGATGCATGGCCAATCACAGTCCGATACATCATATGACGTCAGTGATAACGCAACAAAGACACACACTGCGCAACCTTACCGCGCCGCTTGCCCAAGCGGAGGGAGGAGGAGGAGCACAGGCAGGCAGGGTGGCGGGTGGGGCGAATCTAAAAATAGCGTCATGCCGGACACTCTCCGCGTAATGGGGTTCACGTACCGCGTAATGTGAGCAAGTGAGGTTCTGGCAAGGCACCGCGTAAACGTGGAAACGCGGAATGCGGGACCGCGTAAAGTGAGGGTTAACTGTATATATATATATATATATATATATATATATATATATATATATATATATATATATAACCACCAAAGTAATAATGTGTGTAAAACAGATATTTCTTTTCAGGTCATTCAGACAATCACAGAAAGTAGTACAACATTCAAAGATAAAACAGTATATTCCCAAGAAAAGTATGTAAAAAAGAAACAAAAGAAATATGATGAAATCATCGTCATACACAGACCATCTATACGACTGCTGTGTAATATGTATTACACTCAAGATCCACTTAAAATATCGTAAGTATTGGCTCGGCATTTTATCACCCCAGCATGCTACAGTATTAGGAATGATTATAAGCACATGGCATTTCTATCTTTTATGAGTCTTCAAGTTTAATTGTGCAGGATTTTAATGATGACCCCAACAAGTTACATGTTGCTGCAGTGTTAGTTTTTAAACTGCAAAGGAAAACATATTGTACATACAGTAGACCTTCGGTATTTGTGGGGGTTATGTTTTTAAAAAACTCTCACAAATGCAGAATTTATGAATTTAAAAACTTGGATCTTCAGTATAGGAAAAAGGGTTCTACTGAACGTAGGGAGGAATGGTAAATGTTTAAGAATACTGCAATGACCAATACATTACATTACCTATAAATAAAAATAAATTACAAAGAATTATTTGTAACTTGCCTTTAACAACAATGATGATGGTGGTGGTGGTGGTGGTGGAGGGGAAGTAAAAATGATGACTCCCCAGGAGATGCAGGTGGCTGACTTTGGGGAGGGAGGGGGGAGGCTTGATTGGTGTTCCTGGCTTCATCAGCAACACAAGGGAAACCAGAGTTGTTGAGCCTCTGGCCACAGCTTCCTCTGGCAGGTATTCATGGTGGATGGTTTGATTTCATCAAGCAACTTCTTTTGTCAGTGACTCAGTGCACAATGTAGAAGTTCTTCCATCACTGACTAACATCCAATGTCAGATCATTCTCCATCACATTCAAAATGCAACTGGTGTAGTACGCTTTGAAGGCTGCTGCTATATCACCTTGATCTAGGGGTTAATGTATAGAAGTTGTATTTGGAGGCAGAAAAATCACTTACACCTTTAGGTGCATGAATTTGATATTGGGTGAGTGGTCTGTGGCATTGTCATTGATGAGAAGGAAGTTAAATACCAATTTCTTTTATTTTAAGTTATTTCCACTCCATGGACCAAGCAGTCCTGAAAGCATTCAGGGAATAATGCTACAGTTACCCGCGTCCTCTTGTTTATGAGCCAAAACTTGGGCAAGTGTCATTTATTTTTACCCTGTGTGCACATGGGTTCAAGGAACTGTACAGATGTAGTGTAACATTGTGAATTGAACAATAAGAAACTTGCAAATGGTCAAGGTCTACTGTAAAGAAATATTCAACCCAGGAGTAATGCTTGCTTAAGGCTGTCTGTCATAGCCGATGATGAGTGTTAAACTAGGGATGTCGGCGGTGCCACTGAATGTGGTTGTGGAGTCCAATCTGCAGACTATGACACACTGGGCAGAACAGCTCCGGGTAAGGAGTGCAATTGTGTTTCCTTTCCCTACATGCACATCTGACTCAATTATGCTTGTTCTCGAGATGTAAAGTTGTGTTGATGGAGATGATATAATGAAACGGTTTGCCTGTGCAGTGAAGAGATTATCTTGACAGTCGGGGTGCACTGACCCGACCACCACCACCAGCTTGGTCCTGATCGCCAAGTTCCATTGGCAAGAGTGGACTCGAGATGACCTTCGGGTGACCGTGATTGCAGGGGACTGCCAGAGTCTGCCTGACGCAAGTCACCCAACTGTGGGTTTGTGTAGGGTGAGCTTCCCTAGCCTTATGTTCTGCCAGACTAATCCACAAGGCAATAGGGAGGGGGGGGGTTTGCAGTGGTTGGTAGGCGTCAGGGCGTATCCGCACACAGGCGGGCCTGCACACCGTACCTCTAGGGCCCGCTGCTGCTCCGAGATCCCTTACAGAATTTGCCTGGGGTTGCAAGACACCCAGTTACCGTGCGTTGCCACGAGGAGGCACTGAAGGGTCTTGGTGATGGAGAGGCTGTGTACCGGCAGGGAAGAGACTTACACACTCTGCTCTCCCCTTTCACCACGAGGGCTAGCCGGCGACAGTAGCTGAAAGCGTAAGATTAGCAAGCAGAGCTGCACCTTAACACTAACTTAGCACTACCGCACTAGACGCATCACATCACCCTGTGGGTAGCACCCACCAACACACTTGAGCAATGATATGTGCAGTATACACACAAATGTAGGTTTCCTATGTTTATGAAAACTATGTACAGGGGGTCCCAACTTACGAACGTCTGACTTACGAATGGCCACTGATACGAACGGGGTTAAGCTTGAAATTTACAGTATTTTATTTACCTGATGACTTATTTTTTTTTACTTTTATTTACTGTATTTTTGCATTCTAGTTCTTCTTTTGTCTTAAATTAAGAGATTTTAGATGTATCTTAGGCTTAGGATTTTAAACATTGTTCTGTAAGTACGGCATGTATGTAGCGCGTGCTCCGACTTACGTACAAATCCGACTCAAGAACGTCCTCGGAGCCTGTGAGTAACCCGGGGATCCCCTATAATGTTTATCAAAATTACAGTGTAAAGTTTTAATTCAGATGTGAAATTAATGCTGTAGTCCAACAACCCCAATTCTGAATGTTTATGAAGTGTGTCTGTTTATGTTACACATATTTTGAAACCAAAGCATGATTTTGTATAAATTTCCTTCAGCAACAAATTTGATTACAGGGTATTGATTTAAAATAATCATCTTACAACATTTTAGTTTGAAGTTGGCCAGGAATCATTGTGGTCTCTTCTTCAGGAACCTTCGCCTTGATACGTTGTCTCAGCTGCTGTGTCATGTTAACGTACAGCCGGGTGGTTGCTTTGCTGTATTTGAATCTGGCACTCAGGGTCTAGTGACTGCTGCCATGTTACATCGTATGGGCACAACAGGACACTTGGTTCAAATATATCATGGAAATCACCCACAGAGGTAAGGCTTTTTTTCATACTACTTCTTTTATTTATTATCTTGCCTTCCCCTCACAGATGTACACTTATCCTTATATTTTATAACTTGTTTTTATTTATTCAAGAAACTATCTTATTATCTACCTGGTCATTTACCCATTAAAATCTGGAAGTTTGAAACAGAAGACCTGTTTTATGACTATCATTGGGTATTAACTCAATTATAAGTAGTGTACTTCCAAAGCCTGGTGGGTTTGGTCCAGGTAACCCCCCCCCCCCCCAAAATAAGGTGGCTGGGATTAGTCCCTCTACCCTATAGTAACCGTTACCCTCGAAAGAGGAAGACTACCAGTCCAATCGAAGCCTGGAGGGAAGTACTGGACACATCTCAATGCTGTTACTAGTGTTGGACTCTATTCCCACACTTACTTCCCTTCATGCCAGGGAAATAATCTAGGCATGGAGTAATCTGAAGTATTCCATCCAACTAAACCAGGCTCAGATGTAATGCTGTGTGCTAATTCATTGACCAAACAAAATTCCCAAAGAAAACTGCATTCTTGAAAGAAAAACAGCTGCAAGTGCACACTGTCATGCTAACATTAACCAGCCTTGCATTGAAAAATTTCAAAAAAATATTCCCAGATAGTCACACATCACCTAACAGTTGTATGGCAACAAAGCTGTGTACTGTACCTTGAATATTTGTACAGTATAAATACCACACACACAGTTTCCTGACTATATTCCTGGTTGCTCTTTACCAGCCTTTGTGGCGATTTTATCTGACGCTGTATCACCCTACACCAGAGATGCGGTAGACCTCATGAACTTCACAACACAAGAACTGGAGGTACTCTCATTTATCAACTTGACCAAACTACCAGATGTTGCTCAAAAACAAGAATCTACTGCAAATGGAACTGAAGAAATGGAGATTAATTGTAAGTCTTATGATTATATAAAAATGTTTATTCTTTGATGTGTGTAAGATTATCCATATTCAGTATAAAGTAGTATTCTCACCAGAGTATGGATAATTTTCTTAAGTCATCCTTGTTAATATTATGAAACATTTCATCATTGCTGTAAACTTAAAAAAATTGGTAACTCATTTCAGCTAAAAATGAAGATGATAAAAAAGGAGAAGACATCGATTCATTAACTAGAGTAGTAAAGGCAGAGAACTCTGAACAAGCGACGGAGAAAACCAGTGATGATGCAGAGGGTAAGAAAAAGGAATTTACAAGGCCCCGCAAGGTAAGTCATGTTAATGTGTCCTCCTTTTCTAAATTGTTGTCTTTTATTGTGAATACTGTACATAGAAGCTTCACTATATCAGACATGTTTTATGTTACAGCTGCTGCACTGTATATGTGTTATGCTGTAGAATAATAACTGAAATAAGTTCTTGTTTTTTTTTCCAGTTTGTAAGAAATCAAGTACAGGATGTGCAAGTATCATCAGCCGTGCTGCGTGAATGCATCGAAGGTCTTGTTGTGGCTTGCCGTCAGTACCCCAACAACATCACAAGAGATTTATTGCAGTACCTCAAACCTGGTCATCCATTTGTTATTTTCTCTCCTTATAAAGAGGTTTGTATAATCACCATTTGTTCCTACACCTTGTTGAAGTTTTATGGCTTTATACACGATGTTTGGCTCAGTGGCGGATCTAGCTTTTTAGTGTGTGTGTGTGTGGGGGGGGGGGTGGGGGGGGATCGATTTAAAATGTTAAAAATCAAAATGTCAAATATTTCTCATTCTACTGGTGTATATACACATCAGTGCTAGTACAGTTAAGCTACAAACTCAGATATACAAGTAATTCTTTAAATGTTGTATAACGGGCACATACAAAAAAGTATTATTTTTGTCTGATCACAGTACAGTGGTCTGAGCCTCAAAAAAAAAAAAAAAATCATTGGTGGGTGGGGGATGCATATACCCATACCCCCTAAATCCACCGCTGGTTTGGCTGAATCACTAAGACATGAAGCACCATCACATCTCCACTTGGGTTTACACTAAAACAAAACATCTGTAACAAGCAACACTCATCTTACTTCCAAGAACAAATGCTTAATAGACTGCAGTAAAACCAACATTAATTAATACACACATTTATGTTATCTTGAGAGTACTTATCCTTTTCAAGTCAGTCGACCCTCTGGAACCTTCTCAAGAGAGCAGGAAGTAGTTATTTTCAGTTTAAATTTGTGACAGGCTAAATTTTGCTCTAATAACATGAAACTGCAGGTACTATTCTATCTGTGAATGATCATTTAAACCCCACTCATTACTACTTCCTCAGCCTCTGATGGAGCTCTTTATGGAAATGAAAGCCCAAAATGGTACAAACCTACGACTTAGTGAGACGTGGCTACGACACTACCAAGTGCTGCCTCAGCGTACGCATCCAGAAATTAACATGTCAGGTGGTGGTGGATATCTTCTTTATGGCACAAGAATCATGAAGGAATAAAACGGTGAAGACATCTTATCATATTTTAAAAATCCACAATAGACAAGGCAAGGTTGTCAGGTGGCAACTATAAAGTATGGTCAGCAAGTACCCCTGTACAATATTCCCCTTTACAATTATGTAATGGTTATTCTTGGTCACTCAATGAATCACTACAGTGCTATTCCTTTTACCCGAATTCCAACTACTGTACAGTAAAACCCTCTTTACCCGGTCTCTTTTTAACCAGATTTCTACTTTATCTGGACTAACTTCTGTTAATCCAGATTGAGTCTGGATTAACTGGAAATAGTTCAGATCTACCCACAAGGTGTCAAAACACTTGAATCTATAACTTGCACTAATTTTATGTTATGATAAACAATAAAATTGATACAAAACACATCATAAAGTACAATACTACATATTTTGTTGAAAAATAATAAAAAAAAAAGAGAACTCCTTCCACATTCAAATCATTCTCTGAGTGACGCAACAGAGTTCAGCCAGGCAGACAATCAGCTGACTGCAAGACGTGTGCGAGTATGTCCGTAACGTTACATCGGGGGAGTCGGCAACGCAACGCAGTTACAGCCTACTGCCTCAATGAGTCCACGCATACATACACTGTACATACACACACACTCTCTCTTCAGTTTTCTTATTTTAATTTTATAGTTTAATATTATATTTTCTTGACTTCTAAGTCACATTAAAGTACAGTACAGTGGTCTCTCAATTTTCACCGGGATTACTAACATTCGGGTCTCGGGGAGATGTAACACAGTATGGCTGGGAACGTGAGTGAGACAGACGAGAGGCAGGAAGCTGTGGTCTGCTGTAGTGATGCCCGGCGGTTTCTTGCGGAAACGCGTTCGCGCTCAACTGCATATGAAATCGGTAATATACAGTAATACCTGTTGCAATGAAAATATATTTCTGATGAAAATCCATGAAGTCAAAATCGCAAATTAAAAAATCCACAAAAAAAGAAACTGCGCTGTATTGTAGTGATTATTCGACAACTTTTATAGTTTCATTACATGTAACGATCACAGGCCACCTCATCCCCAATTTTTCCTTTCCCAGCGATTCATGCTATCACTGAACCAGATTTTGACCTAATGTTAATTATTGCATGTTCTTGTAGGCACGTCCGGGTATCAAAACATCGTTGGACTCGATGAGTTCGGATAAAAGGAATTGCACTATAGTATAAGAAAAGAAAATTTATTTGCCAATTCTCCTGTTCTTTGCAGCACCACTTTGTAATGTCACCCTTTATTAAAATCCTATTGTTGTTACCAGTGAATGCTGCTTTTATTTGCATCTTCTATTTATCCAAGAGACGCTATTATACAGTGTTCAAGTTCCATCTACTTTCCTGTTTGTATATGCAGTACTTACAGTTAACTCTTGTCTTTTAATTTGTTATTCCATAATTGTGAAGGAAGGTGGTTAATGAGACATTAATTTAATAGGCTCACCAAAGTGTAGAATCCTTGAACCTGTGAGAGGTGTGTTGTGGTATGTTTAACACTTGATGGTAAATGACCAAAGATGTTTGGGGATGGACTTGCTACATGTACAGTACAGGAGAAAAAAAAATGCCGAAAGTTATGTACAGAATGTAAGAATAGGCATATCTTGCAGAGAATAATGTTAAATTTGAGAACAAGTCGTTGTCTATGAAGTTATACAGTGGAAGGATGGTGGGAAAAAATAATCAATGGAGGAAGTCCCTCATTTGTTAATAATTCCATGGGGAACTAAGGCAACCAATTTGTTACTTCGAGATAAATCTTTAAAGGTTTTTAGCAATATTAAAGTATTAATATTAGGCTGCACAGCACAGTAAAACTTCAATTTACTGGATTTATTATTGCATAAGATGGTCCAAAACAATGGAGTTTTAAGTATATACTGTAATGAAACTACTCCTACCATCCCCTCACGGTACAGTATAATCTCGTAAACACAAACTGTAAGAGAACACCTGCTGGGTAATGTGAAGTTTGCCTTACTCTAGATTATATATATTTTTTATCTACACTACTCCCTAAGGTAGTAAGTATTACAGTGCTTTTTATATTTTCAGGAATTGTACACTACCAGGTAATTTATTGTGCAGTGAAACCTGTGACTTATGTGTTTTAACACACCAAACTGTAAACAGTAGTTACTTTCTCCTCAAAATGTAATCACTACAGTACAGGTAATCCGCATATATAGTACAATAATTTAGATTGCAGCAAAAGTAATCACTGTCGTAAAATGTTTGGGAATTTGCCAATGGCGTACAGTACAAGAAACTTCTAGACGTGGAGAGAAGAGTTAGTTGATGCTTGAGCATGAGAGGGTGAACATGCACCTGCCTCTCAGTTGTATTGTACAGGTATAAGTACAGTCTTGTTTCATATCTATTTGTCTATATTTATGTTTTTTAATCAATTTATATTGTATGATGCAGTAAATATAATTGTACTGGACTGTATGTATTTATAAGTATTTTTATTAAGCTAAAGTGTTTCCTAAATAAAAAATCAGACCAATTACTCTCAAAATTCCTTCCCCACTAATTCATTGTTACTTGTGGGGAAAATGGGTTTCACATAAAAAATAATTGTGAGGGTTGTCAGGAACAGAACCTTGTGATAAATAGGACTACCTGTACTGTATCCTTTTTCACAAATATTTCAATAGTAGTATTTTGCCTTTACCCTTCAAAAAGTTAAAATCATTCACCCTTGATATAAAATGTCTCTCTGATAGCATTCCATCTAAGTCATGCACCTCATTAAACTAAAGGTCTTCACTTAGCTATACCAAAAGCAGAAGCATCCCTGACTCTCTTACCTGTTAACTTGTGAAAGCTGGTCACATAAAATGACAATTGTCATTATTTTTATATTATCAAGCAATATATGAAACTAAAGATATTTTTTAAATAACAATTACAGTACATTTTAAATTTAAAGTTAAAAATTTAAGTTTTAATCATATAAAGCAGTGTGGCTACCAGTCACCATCCCTAGACCGTAGTTCAGTACAGGGTATTTTGTATAAAATATTGTGTCCTGATTTATATTTATTTCCTAGACAATAATCATCACTTGACTGTGCAGGGTAGTTAATACTTAGTACAAGTGTTCAGGGCTCTGTATTTGTACACATCCTAATCTGCCAAGAGTTTGTTTAGTGTCCAGGTTTGTATTGTTATGATCGTGAGTTGTTCATGTGATACCAAAAATTTTAATTATGAATATTCATAACAATATTTACGGTAAGTCAAGATTATAATGGTAAACATTATTCAGCAGATTTGGTGACTTTCATTACTTAGATAAGTCAATAGAACATGTAATACAATACCTGTGAGCCAACCACGTCTTTTGCTTTTTTTTTTATTATAATTTCCCAAAAAGTGTCACGAGTGAAATTTTTTTTTTAAATTATGAGTACAGTATAAAGTTTTGTTCACTTTTTACCAATAAATAATAAAATGTCCACGAAACATTATAACTACAGGCATCCCCCGGGTTACGGAAGGTACGGTATGTCCTTGAAAATTTGTCCGTAACACGAAACCAATTTTCCCTTTGACTTCCATTATATAATTGGAGATGCGTTCCCAAGGAAATATTTTGGGCAAAAAGACGTAATAGAAGCACATTTATGAATGAAGATAATTTTTTTTAACACATACAGTACATTGATTATTTTAAGATATAATATGATAATAAATATACAAAACACTTGAATTTAACTTACCACAAACGATGTTGAGTGCTATGTTAGGTGAGATAAGGTGGTGCAATCAGATTTACTGGGAGGGAGACGAAGAGGCACTACCTACTGACTCCTGCCTCGCCTTGTACAGTATTGTAGCAACCACCAAGAAATCCACACAAAATAAATTCTATAATTTCTGTGAATTTTTTTCTAATAGTATTGAAAAAAATAATACTGTAAGTTAAAAAATTTATCCAATTTCCGCAAGGGCGAATTTTTGGTCCATATCCCGAATTTATTGGGAATAATTTCCCAGATCCATAAGAGCGAATTTCCGTAACCCGGGGATGCCTGTACATTAAAGTCGACCAACATTTCACCTAAGTGAGACCAATAGTCTAATAAGTTACAGTACTCATCAATCTGTCATACATTTAAAGTTTTTAGAAATTTAATTCAGTGATTTACAGTTGTTAAGTACAGTACTGGTAGTTTCATTAAAAATTCACTCACAGTAATTATTACATAAACACAACAATAACTTGTCAAAACAAAGTGGGAACAATGAAAAATGAAAGTACTGTACTGTGTGTATACAAAGTGACTGCTTATTTTCACCATACTACAGGTATATACAGTATTCATACATTTATAATCTCTGAGTTATTCTACCAAGGGAACTTTTTGTTTCTGTAATACAATACCAAGTGTGATTTTTGTAAGAAATTTCTGCCCAATAATTGTGAACCACCATTCTGTGACCTGTCATAATTTGCCGAGACAACTGCTTCGCCACTGAGGTCACATCGTATCACTCCACTGTTAATTTGAACATCATAATAAAAATTCCCTGCACTGTTTTATGTTCTGGATGAGCAGTTGTCAGGCAATATGAAATACTGTACAGTACAGTACTTCCTGGACCAATACTGTAATTTCCAACTTTCCAATCCTTTTAATGTTTGACCACATAAAGAATTGCTCTTCACACCTTATTTAACCTAAAGATTAACCAGGTAGTATTTGGATGCTCAATCATCAGGAGACATCAGCTGGTGAGGGAAGGCCGATATCTTTTATAATTACTGTACAACTTTAAACATTGTTCTTTGCTTAATATCTTCTTAAATTGATCATGAAAGTTCACTAAAAGAAAAAAAAACACTGAATTATTGTTTTTACAAAATCAGACAGTAAATACTTTTACATACACAGGAATTTTATTTTTTTTTCCTGTAAATAACACGACAACAAGGTAAGGAAGATGGGGAGTGGACCAAAGACTTATGGTGTATTATATAACAAGGATAACCCAGGCTCACACGTAAAGGGTCACGGAAACCCTACTTGTCAAAATAGATTTACTGACTGGAGAAATTCAAGTAAGGAAAATGAGTTGAATTTAAAAGAAATAAGTTGACAGCTGAGGGACTAAGGAGGAGGAACCTACCAAATCATCTGATAAATGACTTACACCATTAATATCTTTCAGGGGTACGGTATCTATTACATAACTTTCTAAGACGTATTATGTCTACTTAATGATTTGTGAAGATGTATTCAAAATGTTTTTCAACTAAACTGAAAGGACTGCCTAATGATAATTTACCCCTTGTTCATTATAACATCATTACTTCACCTTCTTCATTAAAAACTTGCCCAATTAATATACTGTACACTTTACTGAAAAATCTGATATTGGTACTTTGGGAAGTATCTAGACCCACAACTACTCAAATTACTGAAGACAAATCTAAATATTGTCTCCAATTGCTCTTCCATTCAATTTATGCCACTTCAAATATGTTTTGGATATGACTCCCAACCGAGTTCTACATACACTAGTGCACTACTGTACTTCTACGGTATAATTTAGTTTGAAGTATTATCTACAAAATGTGCTGCTTACAAAACTTGCTAAACAGATGTGCCATATATGGAGCATAAGTTGCTCTTGAGATGTGTTAGATATACAAAATTACTAATTGTTTAAGATGACATCAAATATCTACAAAGAATTTACAACTGGCACTAACTCACCAAAATGGGTTCACTGTGGCACACGGACACTTTTTTTTATGGCACTCGTAGAAGAACTTTGTATGTGGTAGAACTCAACCTGTGAACACTCAGGAATTTTGTGCAGGTTTCCTACCCAAAACTAACTGTTTCCTGACATCCACCGTTTCAGCTGCAATGTAAAATAATATTCCTTTACACATACAACAAGAGAGACTTGTGTTAAAATAACAAGCAAATTTTGGTAAAGAAAATACAGATACATTCAAAATTCTCATGTTAATAATTAACGATGAAGGGAGAAGGAATATATACAGATATGAGTTAATTCACAAAAATAGATAAAAATTACATATTGGCAAGAGGTTAAGTATTGTATCTTACTGGAATTACAGCAGTTATTAACAATATACATCTGCAGAATAATAAGAAAAATAAGATGATGATAATAAACAAAAACAGTAGAATCATTGTATAAATAATGTGCTAAGACATTGTTTGGCAGCAAGGATTATGTTCCCTCCTTAGTTGACAGCCTTGTGAACACTTTCTTCACTCACAAGTAACCAGCTCACCTCTACCTTGAACTTATAACACTGAGACAACAATTATCAGTGTTGTTCCATAATAATAAAGTGACAAATATTGGACCTTACTTTATAATAACGATCCTCAGAGGTAAAATTACATCAATGACTCGTCAACTGACTGGTACATCAATAGTGATGAGATACAGTAGTACCTAAATTATGAACAATAAAGTACAGTACATGGAAACAATATGACTACAATACAAATAATCAAATAAAAATAAAATACAAAATAAAGTTTAAAAAGAACACAATATCCCTGACTACCATTCACAAAAAATACCATACATCAACATTCTTATCTTGACTGAATCGTTTAAAACCAAAGAAAAAAAAAGTAAACTCCTTATTCATTTCCCTTCAGAGGTAACAATGTATGAATCATGAGCTGCAGTGAAACATACAAGGGCGAAAATTCATCAAGAGTGGGATTTATCAGTGAGACAAATCCCAGGGAAATGCATGAAGAGTGGAGTGAGATTTATCAGTGAGACAAATCCCAGGCAAATGTATGAGGACTGGGATTTATCTGCAAGACAAATCCCAGACAGATTACCTATGACCCTCTGGATTACTATTAAACTGTCTATTTCCCAATACAGTATTATTTTTATAACACAAAAATCATGAGCATTGTGTACACGAAAACAAAGCTTAAAATTCACTTAAACACTTTTATGTTCTAAGAATAATTACTTTTTCCTATTATTCCACTGATCTAAACTAAATTCAAATGAAATCTAAACACTGTGATGACAAGTGATGGGTAGTATTTAGATAATAGACTGATGATTAAGGGTAAAATGGATAACTTGATAACATTAACCAAATATGGTATTATAGATTATGTATTAGCTTTAACAACGTAGTACTCTATGTGGAAGACTTGGGTGAGGAATAAATTTAGGTTCAAGACATAATTAAAATAAGTAAAGCACCAATTGATAGAACAGATTGGCTGCTACAATGTTAGTGGAACAGCTTGCTGGCTATCACTGTACAGTACATGCAGTAATAATGCAAATGTCATTTACTTGTCTATTAAGGAAGTGGCTTTGAATGTACAGTTTTTTTTAGGAATTCAAGGAATTTAGTTCAGAGCAACCCTTATTATGAAATATAGGGCTGTACATATCAATGGTCCATGCAATTTGAGGAATGCTGTAGTTATTATGTGTAATTCCCAATGTCTGCTCCCTTTTCTATAACACTGTTATGATCAACCAAGCACAGAACTCATCCTACCTGACCGAAATACCACTATTACAGTTTGCCACACATAAATACCCTGAAATGAACAATATCTGGAAGACCTGTTCATGACTGCAACACTCCATGATGGACCTTACAGCTTATTATTATTAATCCCTTCTTAGCATGCTCAGGCTCACCCGACTGAACAATACACACACAAGCAATACATATTTAAGAGTTTACTCTAAGCAAGCACCTATGCACTTCTCTACAAGGTAACTCTGTAAAGCATCTAGCACACTGTGTTAGGATAGCTTTGGAAAGGCTCCACCTGAAAGGCACAACAATAATTATAATTTTGGATACAATGGATACTGACCAGCACAGGAATGGAATTAGAAAGCAGTAGAACCTTAATTATCTAATGCCGAAATCAGTGAGATACTGGGGAAAAGTCTTATTGTCTTTACCTCAACAGCTGGATGACACACTATACACTAGTTATTACATTAAACTTGCACTCCAACTTCACTCATACTTCAGTGCGTTACACCACATGTTTGCTCCACTGTAGATTTTACACATCTGAGAAATTGATGAAGTAGGAACAGAGTTCTTATCTAATAAACTATTAATGCTTTGTCTGCTTAAATGGGTTACACTATTACCTTATGAGAACATACAGTACTGTATTATGAGCTAGTTTGTCATGATATTTACATGTATATATTTTTATTTGGGGTTTCCTAGGCAGCCGTTTCAAATTCTTGGATTTTTTAATGAACTTTAGTACACACATGCACGCAAGCACAGACACACACTGGAGAAGAAGGAAACAGTCGAGTAGGCTTCCTTAGAATACTGAAATATCTGAGATATTATTTTGATTAGGTATTCCAAAAATTGTCAAAAAGCAAAAACAGAGACCACAATTACGAAGAAAAAATTATCTTTCAATTTCACCTAGTATTAATATTCAAGAGTAATACATAATAAATCATCAGATTCTCACTTTAAAAGCTGAAAAAATTCTTTATTTTTTATATTCATCTTCCTCTAAAACTTTAGGAAATCACAAAGACTACACTGTTATTTTCATCTTGGGTTGGAAAAGACAAATTTTTTAATGCCTTATCCTCAGATGGGAAAAGATAAATTGCTTATAAAAATGTGCCATTCAAAAACAGCAAATTAGGGAATGATGTCGTCCTTCTCTTGTGCATCATATACCTCAAGTAACAGACTAAAACACCATAGCAAAATATGTACGTAAGATACCGGTGTGATTTCAGTAATTGGCGTCTCCATTTCTATGAGTGGATCTATTGTTAAAATATGTACAACTGTAGACTGAACTGATCCATGAACCAACACTTCTTCAGTTTATTGTGCAGAATTAATACCTAGCACGACACGCTAAGGTGTAAACAAAGTGCATGTACATTATTAAAAAACTGGGTGCAGTACAGTACAGGCAATATCCAAAAGAGCAAATTTGGGGGAGTGTTTCCTTATTCTCATCACTGGTACTGATGAGAGTTTTTGTGGTAATATATTAATTAAGTGTATTTTTAAGTAGGTACTGTAATATAATGAGAAGCAGGACATTTTAGGGAAAAGTACTGTATTACACTATTTGCAGACGCTTAATTTGTCAAATACCATAAATAATTTGATTGATAATAAAGGTTTTACTGCAATACTCTACTAATGTTAACAATAACAAACAAATGCATATAAATTTTTCTCTACAAATTTTCAACCTCTATTTCCCCAATAACTCAGTCAGCATTCACAATATCAATAATTCTTTAAACGTTATTTAATAACAATAATAATAAAAACAGACTTTTGTGGCAATGGTTAAACAAAAACTGTGGTACAGAACAGTAGACAGTACCATATTTTCATTTATTCTATAATATTTAAATCCAAGTAACAGTGCCAAACTTTATTGCCCTGCACATTTCATAAAACTTTTATTGAGCAAAAGTCACATTTACAATAACTTTTTGTATATATCAACCATATTCTGTTGCCACTACCACAGTGCTTAATAAATTCTGTAGTGACTTTCCACAACATGGAGAGCCTTCACATCATGGAGGTGATGACACTTGTATATCAAACACAACATTATTCTGTTATCACTATCACAATCAGTCTATCTGATCATATATTTTCTGATACCCAAGAATAAATGTTTGTATTATTATCCCCCAATGCTTCTTAAGTTTACTGAATAATTCTAAAGATAAAAATAGCTATGCATACACCAATAACAGTTATAAGCACCAATGTATGTTTACAATGGTGAACTAGTAGTTACAGTACACAGATGACATAATATTATACCAAGATTCAGAGATGTTCAGATATCACTGCAAATAATATTCATTTTACTTGAGGCAATTGCCTAATTATATGTTAGGTAATCATATTCTTAAGTGCTTTCTGGGTTCCAGACAGTAAAGTGCCAATCTCTGAACTTTGTTACTTTGCTGCCTGCTTAATAAATAATTTCATAAATATTTTGCTGCCTTCAGCTACCTTTCAGTTGAGTTTTATAAGTTCAGCTCTTAAAATATAACATCTTTACCAAAGAACTTGATCATTTATTACATTTCATTTCATAGCTGAAGGAAGGAGACAAGTGACCTGCAAGAGTCTCCCACTAGAACACCTTCTGGCAGAGCTGCTTTCTCCATGGAATATTTATATTCTATCTACATTCTATGAGCAAGAACATTGCCCTGTCTAATTACTATAAATTTGCTGTATAAACAGCTACTTATCTAGGTGAATTGGGGTTAGCAAGATGGAATCTCAACCTATATATGGTAGTTTGCTTTAAATTTCCAAAAAGCCATCAGATACACGAGGCCTAACCCTGGAGCTGGTTCACTTAACTCAAACCCTGAGTCAGAAACTTGGGTGACTTTCTTCAATTCTCACATATTCCGGCCAATAAGGAACCTACAGTATCAGGGAGGAGGATGGGATTTTGTGTAACTTGTCTCTTCCTGTCAGCCAAAAAATGAGACTTTGTTTTGTTTTATTTCTACTCAATGACCCAAGTGACAATGGTAGAGAAAGTCCATCTAAAATATTAATAAAACATAGCTAATATTATCTTGGTAAAGATAATGCATACTTGAATGGGAGAATAGCAGAGCCCCTAGACAAATAAAAGCTTAAATAAAATTAAAAGGCCGAACTGTACAAATAACACATCATTGGAGTTTAGCTACGAATACATGCACATTAAACATGAACACTTGCACGGTAGAAAAAGACGATGGTATATTGTACACACAATACCAATCACCCCATAAATAATGTTTGTAAGGAGTGTGTGGCAAAAGATTTTACAACCAACATCAGAAATAACAAAGTGAAAAAAATTATCTTTGAATCTTCATTAGGAGAGTTGCAGACTCCCTATGTTAACACAGGCAGAGAAGATGTGTGGACTGAGGTTATAGCAAGCTAAGACTAAGAGGCTACAAATAGACCCAGGGTACACCTCAGTGTAGAATTATTGGATTATCAAGCAACCACCAAATTAGAGTTGAAACTCCACCTCGTAACTCCAGTTCAATGAATTAGGAATTGAATAAACAATTTACGGTGATCTGACATAACAATATTCTTGCCTCTTACACTGCAGATAGCCTCCCAGAGCAGGTAGACTTAGCCAAGATGTTCTAATTGGGAAATCTTATTAGTCACTCACTAGTTGATATACCCATTGGAAAAAATAGATAAATAATAATCTCACACCATTCCTTGATGATAGCTGCATCTGTCCCATATCAGGGCCTTCCAACATTTTCTAATTTGTCCATAATGCCATTTCCTCTGCCATGGTGTGTAAATATTGAAATGTTTTCATTAACTCAAACTTCTTAATTAATATGTAGATTACCCAAGGGCAAAATAACTTGTGTTTTCAAGCAACATACATTAAATTAACACTAACTATTGACATAAGCAATTCATTCTCCACTGAAAGAGTATTTAATTCTCTAAAATCTGATACACTTATTTTTCAAAAATTTTGTAAAAAGAAAAAAATTGCAATTAATAATAACAGTTTCAGATCAACTTTTAAATCTGTGTCCCAAAAGAAAACTCAGATTTCCACAATAAAGGCACCACCTTAAGCCACAGTCTAAGTGAAATAACAGTCTACTGCAGATAAGCATTCTGTTTTGCTAATCACTTACTGCTCTCCACTTGAGCACCACATTCTTCACTGCCATATACCGTACACTTTCTGCCTGTGAAAACACTTCAGGTCCTAAAAAGACTAAGGTTAATACAATAACCTCGGGTTATTTCACAATTCTTCACTAAACGTTTTTATTTCACTCATCCAAAATTACTGCCATTTTCCTAAATATTGCAGGAAATTTTTTGTTTTGTAAGAAAAGCCACGTTGGAAGCATTTCAAATCAACCATCACGGCAATAATATTACCGTGCTCTCACACTTCCCAGCTGCAGTCACAGCATCACTAAGCCAGTGCTCACTCACACAAGAACAATTATTCTTACTTCCACATTCCTCTCTTGTTTACCACATAAGCCATCTACCAAGATGTCTAAACACTCAGCAGCTGCTTCTTCTTCCAGTTCAAGTGCAAAATAGAAGAGAAAGATTTTTAAAACTTTAGAGAAGTTAAAATTTGGATGGTGTTGACCATGAAGTGAGTCACTTGTGGCGTGATTCATAACCTGAAGACTGACATTATATTTACTCATATTACTGTACGTATATTGGAAACAAACAACAAAATAATTATTATTCCTGCAAATACCAGTAGTGTACAGTGTATGGTAATTACCAGTAACAAATATTCATATTGCACTTACCATTGTAAAACAAAACACCAATGATCCATCATATAAGAACATATCTCACTACCAGTATAAAAACATTACTGTGTACAATAACATAAATGGTTTTAATCATCTTTAAATTAACATTCCAGTAATAAATATTTGCAGTTACTTTTAAGATACACAACATCAATGTTCCAGACAGAGACTACAAGTGGCACCAAACCTCATGTTTCTCTAGGCAAGCAGAGTGAAGACACCCCTGGCTGCCTACAACAGAACTATGAATTATTGATAGTAACAGATAATGACAATACAATAATTAATCATTTCTCATAATTTTTTACCATTTTCATTATTTTCCCCATTGGTGTACCAGAATGCTGTTCATTTCTTGCTTGTGTTTAGAAAATAAAACCTTTTACTGGTAAGCAATACTTGGTGAAATTTTCCTAAGCCCAATCTGTGGGACACCCGGTCAGTCTGCGGCAACAGGCCGAGATATATTCTTTAATACCGGTAGTATGTGATTGTTTTTGTACAGTTTTTCCATGGTGTATCAGGATACTGTACTGTATAATTATTACC
The DNA here is from genome assembly GCA_958450375.1 of Homarus gammarus. Taxonomy (NCBI): domain Eukaryota; kingdom Metazoa; phylum Arthropoda; class Malacostraca; order Decapoda; family Nephropidae; genus Homarus; species Homarus gammarus. Next base: position 43,733 of record CAUDMG010000972.1, on the reverse strand, counting down.
AGTGTTTAGTAAGCACTAAATAAATCATTTAAATGCTTGGTGAATTTTCTTGGCTCTGCTCCCCTTGTTTTGTTTTGAATTGCGTCTTTTTACATATTTTTTTTTTTTACGGTATGTTCTCGGTCCCTAACTCGTGAAATAACCCAAGGCAAATGTAAAGTCACACTGAAACGGATGATTTTTGTTAATACAGTACAGTGTTCATGCCAAATCCCTATAAGGGACATTAAAACTCTCGCTGCCATGGTATATTATCCCCTTGCTGCCACATCTAAGCATAGTGATGGAGATTCCTCACATCTGAATATCTTCTAAATCTTCATGCTTTTCTTCCCTCAGATTAAAAATGCAACACTAGAATAATCTAATCTGAAGAATGTTCTACTAAATGCGTAAAATTCTTTAATGGTTCTTCTAACACTTTCAAAATAGGTATAAAGTAACCAGAGTTCAGTCCGTCTCACTATATACACACTAAAACTTCCTTCTGTTTGATAATTCACCAAATGAAAACACTTTGGTTCTAAGTTGTTGTTCTGAGCTATAACTCACAGGAACACAAAGGTTTCTGTTTTGTTTTCCTGTCTGGGATACTTATATATTAATCTGCATAAAGAGCAAACATAATATTTCACTATACTAATGATGAATCACAACAGGAGCAATAATAAACAATCAGGAAAATATCTTGATAAGACTTTCCTTCTACTTTCAGTCACACAAACACAGTCGCCAGGCTCTCCACAGAATGCCGTAAAGACTTTGGTTTTCCCTATTTGAACTACAACAGTCTTGTGTGCGGCAGGATGAAGACTAAACGTGACTGCAGCGGAACAGGAAGAGGAACGTGACCCGTGCCATTGCAAACATTTCACATTATTCAACTGGAAGTACACTATTTCTCATGATTAGAGACAGAAGAACCAAAGTAATATGTTCATATTACCTTCACTAAGCTTTCACTGGAAGTGTGTTACTAACACCTTTGCACCTTTGGCTATGTCATAAGCACATTGTATAACCTGCTGGGTGACAAACTTTGGATCAAGGGTGTGGGCATGGGACACCAGATGTCCGCAGCACTCGCTCTGCAGTCTGCCGGCACTACTCACCAGCTGGCGCAGTGCTCCCTGCACCCCAGGAGAGCACCGAGCCTGGGCAAAGGGAGAGATCTTTATGAAATATCAAACAATATAGTAGATGAATTATTAGAAAATGATGTTTAAAAATACAACATTCATTTTCTGTAAAATCTTCACAAAAGTGTTTCAGAATTTCTTCACAATACTGCACAGTACTTATATATCAATAAGTGCCACAGATAGCTCTATGACGTTAATTTAACCATGTGTAACAGATATACAAACTTAGTGGTGAAAAAATAACAAAATTATATTGTATAAAGATAAGTAAGTATAAAGTAGAGCAAAGTAAGCAAAAGCCATCTGGTAAGATTATCTCTTTACTGTATAATAATTCAGAAGAAAAAGATATTATAAAAAAAAATATAAAATACCAGTAAAAAGAGCATAAAATGTCATTTATGGGTACAAATAATATACAAAGAACATTACTATACCATATGGTATTAAACCAGTGAAATATTCATGAATACTCAGTGGTGAATTATATAATGTCACAGATACTGGAACCTGGCAGGACAAAGGTCTTTCTAAAACAATACAAAATTTTCTAAGAAGCATTGCAAGCTTTATCTTGAATGGCATAAATATAAGCCTTTCTGCTGCAGCGAACTACTAGATGTGTGCTGTCTAGAACATACACCTTCACTGAAGTAACAGAGGGACAAATATTTTTAACATTCAACCATTTACTGCCTCACCTTTTGAAAAATTCCTTGACTCCTCTAAATTTATTTTGATTTCCCTGTTTGCAAACACACGTGTTAAAATAAATGCTGATGAGGATCACATAAAACATTGGGTTATTCAAGGTTTTTTATGTAATACAAACCTACATTCAAATAAAATAAACATTCTCAGTACCGCTTCAAAATAAAGAGAAAGGATCTCTCTCCATGACTAAAATTTTCACTCTGATAAGTAAGAGAAAACCTAAGAATAATAAAGAATAAGTCCATATTTCAGTGTGAAGATGACTGCAACTTGATTAACTTAAGAGGAATCTTTATGTATCCCTCTACTTTACTATATAATTTACACTAACTTTATTAAGAAGCTGTACATCAAGGTAACACAAATAGAATCCTGTACTGTATTTAGATTTCAGCCTCCATACATCCTCACATTAAAAGTATGATCTCAGAAATATGACACAATTATGCTTATAAACTGTGCTCATTAAATATGACAACAGTATATATGAAACTATTGCCAGCTGTTTGTGTTAAAAAAATAATCAGGAATGTCTGTTACCAAATGGTCTCAAATATACTCAGTTTTTCTTTAATATTCTTTCTAAACAGCTAACTACACCTAACTCAGAGATTCAACTGTGTCCTTGCTGGGACTGGTTGTTCTCAATTATAGCCTTTCACATACTGTACTGTACTGTGTTGTACTGCCAATGTTAAAGTTCATGAGATTCTATTACCTAATGAGATCTGAGCAGCCAAGGTGTGATCCCGAGTCAAATTTAAATGGTTGTTTCAATATAATGATGGAATGACTCTGTCTAATATCAACTGTACCAATGTACCATTTTCAACCACTGTAAAAAAAAAATAACCCAGACTGAAATTTGTGTTAGGTACACAATTGTATAATTTCTAATAAAATATAGTACAGTTGGTCCTCCTATTACGCGGTCCCGCATTCCGCGTTTCACCGTTAACGCGGTGCCTTGCCAGAACCTAACATTTTCACATTACGCGGAGAGCGGCTGGCAAGCCACGCCATTTTTGGATCCAAACCTCCCGCCATCCGCCATGTTGTGTAAGAGGCGCGAAAATGGTGCGCACAAGGTCGCCCAGTCGTCAAAACATTACCGAGTTCTTCACCCGCCACCCACTACAGCCGGCCCAAGTCAGTGATAGTGATAATTATAGTGAGGATATGGACTTATATGAACTTTGGGGGGTTTGACAAAGAGGCCCTGCAAGCCTCTGTGGTGGATTGTGATACAATTGATACAAGTGATACAGGTGAGGGCCAATAATCTGCCCTCTGCCTCGGAACCAACCCCCCATCCCCGTGTGCCCAGCCATCTTTTCTACTAATGTAAGTGTTAAAAAACCTAATATTATTGATATTTCTCTTAATTATTAATTGTGTGTGCATGCCATCATAAAGTTAAGATAATATTTTTACTACAACATAGTTGTGTGTCGTCAAAAAGTGGAGTTTGGGGATCGGCCCGGACTCCATTTCAATTAATCCCATATGTTATGTTATTCACTTTACGCGTTTCTCACTTTCCGCGGTACCCTCCGGGTTACATTAACCGCGTAATATGAGGACCAACTGTAATACAGGTACACAATAAAAACACCAAAATTAGCATGGATATCTATCTTTCTCCAGCATGACTGTGTTTCCTGCAATGACAGAAGCCAGAAGCTCATGAAACAAAATTATAACTGTTTAGTAACAGTCATCATTACCCTTTACGAACTAGCTAACCAATTTAATTATTTTTTCTAGGTGTAAATGGGAGGACTAATTAAAAACTGATATTGAAATATATTCTGGCAAAACCCAAAGGCGAGTAACTCTTGTAAATCTGGGCGACTTCCTTGGTTAGAATCCCACGTATCAGCTGGGTTGATCTACTAACCCCTTTGGATAACTGATCACCCTTACCTGCCCCCTAAGCCATCAGCCTTAAGTGAGGGTGACAGGACACAGCTATAGTCTCCAAGAACAATAGGTCTTATCAGAATTGTGATCTGCCCAATTAATTACTCACTTGCCAATGGAAATTACCTTCCATGCCCTTTATGAATGACTTTTTCTACCATTTTGGTTTATTACCAACCCACAAGAAAACATGTCTAAATACAAATCTATTCAGTATTTAGTTGTCCTGTCTTTACCGAGTAGTATGCATGATCTTCACTTTTATCAAATGTAACGCCTTCCTGCACCCTTGAGGGAATCTCTCACATACTCTTTCTCTCTCTCTGTGTGTGGGTGTGTCTTTATTTTAATTACTTGAAAATAATTACCAGTGCAAAGTGCATGGTATTGTAATAATACTCAGTGAGCACAGTAAATAAATGAGTGAGCAAGAGCTCATTTAACTGGCAAAATGAGAAGTTGCATGATAACCAAAAGTAAGGTGGCAGTGAATGCTGAAGTTAAAAGTACTCGGTAAAGAAAGCCAGTATATATGGTCACTAACAAAAACATCATTCCTCGTTAAAAATCCTCATCAACAAGAAAGTTATTAGAGATCAATGTTAGCATAATGTAAAGCTCATTCAAAAACCTACCTAATTTACTTTGGTTTAATGTAATAAACAAACAAGTCAAAAATGAAGCTAAAGTTGCTGAAATTCATTTCCTGTACTATTAACTAAAAGTAAAAGAAGCTTGTCATCTGAGTTTTATGTGAAAGAAAATGTTGGAATTAATATAAACATATTTCATATTAAACAACTGAAAGCAAAATAATCCCAAGAATAACAAGACAATGAAATGAACACAAGTTGAGAAAAAACTCATTTCCAAATCTTAACTTGACAGACACCAAAATACCGTACATCCAAACTAGAAAGAAACCACAAGGTGCAGCACCAGAAAGCACTCATACTGTTTATTTAGATTTTAGTTCCCTTGAATGAGGTAAAAAGCAGAGCATTGATCATGATATCTGTCTCCCCACGTGTGTCAAAACTGATGGGGTAGTATTGACTATTGTGATCATTTACTTGGAGAGAAACTTAAGCTATTTCTGATAACTTAGGAGACTTACCTTAGGAAAGATGGCATCCATATCTAGCACTGCAGAATGGATCTGGTCAGCACATGGCATGAAGGCCTCCTGCCGTCCCTCTTGTGCTGATATAAGGAGCTCCTGGATTCTCTTTGTGATCACCTCTGTCTTTCTAACAACCTGTAAAAAAAAAATAAATAGATAAATAAATAAAAAACCTATCAATTGTAAAACAAATAACTCGATGGATTTTTACATACCAGTTTTAGTTAACATAAATTCTATAGAGCAATAGTAAAAAGGAGTTGAAGTAGTTGTCAGCAAAATAAATGTAAGGCTTAAGGGATTGATCAACTTCCTGCAGAATCTTTAAAACAAATAAGGAGGAATGGGATCAATTGTTTGACTAAAATATGTAACTCTTACAATGGATTCCTTCCCTGTGATTTCAATAATTCAAAGAGCTTAAACAACAGTGCCTGCAAAATCTCAATGAACAGAATTTAAGATAAAATCATAACTACTCTAGACTGAGATATTGGAAGATTAAAATTGATTTAGAAAGGGAAGAGAAACTAGAAAAATAAGAGAGAAAAAGGGTTAAAGATACAGAGACACAGAGAAGCTTATCTCATTAAACATTTCATTATTGCAGTTTTATCTCACCTCTTCCTGAGTGGGAAGGCCGTAAGAAGGATTGAGGGGAGTTGTTTCTGACGGTTCAAGGCTTGGACTCCTGGTTCTTGTGTTGTCATATTCACCAGACATTCGCTGAGTAAAAAGGAGTAAGACAGTTGAAATCACGCCAGTCCCTAAAGCAAGATTCTCACTAGTCCGTTCCGACGGCTGTCTCTGACTTCAAGAAAACAGCAGTCCGTTCAGAAGGGGGAGTTAAAATTTAAACAAACATGAACGATGATAACCTTCACTATGCCTTCTTCTACACAGCTAGGAGAAGAGAAAGGTCAGAGCAATTATTAATTGAGATGCCACTTCATGTTGAATTTTTACCTTATTTACCACTGGAGGTGGCTATGCCAAGGAAAGGAGGCCGGTCGTTCGTGTAGGATCCCTCCACTGTTATTGATAATTTTGTCGAGGGTTATTTTAAAGCCCTGTACTGTACTATTCTCAGTTCCACAGTTTGGGTGGGTGGTAGATACAGATGCTTCATGGAGAGGGAGATAAATATTGATGGCTGCTTCATTATATTTACTTTATCTATTTAGTTAGATAATATTTATTATCTTATTTATTCATTAAGGTTAGGTTGGGTTAAAACTCATTTCTACAGAAAATCAGTAGTACAGTATCACCTTTGGAAAGAGGAGTAAAACAAACCACAGGAAACATGTTTTCTGTGCTGTACGTACCTTCAAAATCTGTATTCTGTATTGACTCTTTTTATTTCCAATATAAATGTTTACTATGCATACCGTATATTTTAAGAGTGATTATATTAATTAAGCTGAATTTCATTGTTATTTAAAACAAATTTTAATGTGAATCTTTGACTAACTTTAACACCATTCAGAAGAGCACCACTGCTCTCTGTCTGAATGGGCACATTAGAAACAGGCAGTAAACATTCCCGATTCACAAATTAAGTTCACAAACGGACCGGTATATCATCAATGGCTATGTGACATCTCAGATGGCCTCCAAAACAGGCTAGTGAGAATCAGGTTTAAGTTTCTAAAAGGAATAAAAAATTTGATTGGACTTCATAATATCTAAGACAGTGTGATTACTTAAAACTGAGGTAAAGTCTAACTCACCACTGAGCCAAGCTGATATGATGTGGTTCTTGCTTGATCCATGGGATGACACTGTGGGGCAATACCGGGTGGTCCCTGGCGAGGCTCAAACATACTGAAGGGCCGTTGTGGAGGTCCCCGACTTGATCGCATATTAACCTACGAATAAATTGGTTAACTATTTCAATCTAATTTCTAAAATTTTCCTTTCAGAGCATTTACAGAGTACACATCACATACCCAAATTATAACTCTAAATACATATGCATGTATATAACTGCCATACAAAGGAGTCATTGGTTACTTCTGAACTAATCATAATTCTTACCACGCTTCCACCAGTCACTTCTGATCCAAGCATATTTTTACCACGCTTCTTAACGGTCACTTTTGAATTAAGCATATTTTGTTACCACTCTTGAGTCGCATCTGAACTAACCGTACTTCATACCACTCTCCTACCAGTTGCTTTCAATCCAAGCATACCTATCATCAGTCTTTTATCCTCCCCATTCACACAGTCTGTCCAAACAAACTTAGCATAAACCCTGATTGGTCATCTGTCTGATCCTTCTTTCTGATTAAATAATAAACTTGACACTAAACAACCATCACAGATGTACAATCACAGTCATTGCTTGAACTTGCCTCATTTACACAGATGGAAATATGGTAGCAAAGGAAACAACTGAATGTTACATATCCCCAACATCCACTTGTGTTTCCTCTGCTACCATACTCCTATGCTTTAGTACTTGCCTGGTTGTCTTAGCTTTTATTTATATATACTGTACAGTACTACAATATATTCATGACCTATTAACACTTTGGGGTGGGGTGGGTGGGTGTTGAGGAAAATGTGGTACATAATTTCATTTTGTGATACAGTAGAGTAAACCCTTTAACATATCACTGTCCCATCTGTAAAAATTCAATCTGTAATTTTCAGTAAGTAGCAGGCTGGCCAAATGCAAAAAAATAATTAAAAAAGCTGATTCAATATGTCTTGTTATTTCATATATCCTCTGCAAATAAAAGGAGGTTCTTAAAAAAAAAGGAGGTTTTTAAAAAATTAATAAAAATGGGAAAAAATCATATGCAGAAAAAAAAAAAAGCACCTGCGGTTCCACATCTCCATTGTGGAGACTCTGTGTCATAGCAGACGGGTAAAATGGTAGTGGTGGTGTGGATGAAAGAGAAGACGGGCCCAAGTTTCCACCTACCCCTCCACTGCTGTACATAGACCGCAGACTCATGTTCTCTTCTCGCAAGCTTTTCACCTGTGTAAAATATTAAAAACAAACATATGTTATATTGTATGCAAATCATGGTGCTCTAGAATTATCACAAACTTTAATCATAAGAGTAGCATTAATGACAACACTACGGTGATCATAGTAGTAATAGAATACTACTAATGATAACAGTAGCAATAATACTGATACATTACAGTAATGTACTGCATTATACAGTACCGAATTTCTAAAACCTAAATTTTTTTTAGAGATTAGATTTTCTTTTTACAAATGGAAATTATCATAATTTTCACAAACAAACCAATTCATCTCAGCAGAAAACACTCAAGATTTCACGCAGGAGCTCAAACTTGAGTTCCAATAATCCCGTCACGAATCTCGGAGCAATCTTTAATTCACAAGAATCTGAAAATATGTATCTCAAATAACTAGTATCAAAGCTATCTTATTACTCCTGAAAACCTATGGTCTACATCAAATCACCGTTAGACACATAGGCAACCAATTAATCAGAACTATGACTTCTGTATGCCACAGCTGAGGCCCCACCATCTATGAATCCACCGGTAAATCTGAACGAGTACAAGCCAAGACAACTAGTCACATGTCGAGTTTCAGCTGACTAAGTACAGACCCTAAGAAGGCAGGAGGGGTACTGAGCTGAATTCTATTGAGCTCCACCTGTTAAAACAACTTCAGTACCAATCCTCCATTTCTGGTAATTAGCCCTTGAGTCAGTTGGCTCTTGCATTACAAAGCCATTTAATACAAAAGAGAGGAGGGAATTGATAAAACTGTTTCGAGACTGGACAACCAAAAACTTCCAAAGAAAGTTGATCCATTGTATACATTGGGCTGAGTCTGTGCTTCCCAATTCACTTACAAACAAGTTTAATTTTATCCCAGATTTTCCCAGGATAATGATTCACTGAAGTCCAGAGCCTTATCCAGAAACAGACCAGAGGTTAATTCATGAAATCCACAGCTTCTACAAACTGATGAAACTTAAGTTCCTACATTTCCCAAAGAGAAATCTCTGCTCCAAAATAACAACTTTGGGTGAAAAATCCCTTCTATTTTCACGAAAGTTCTCAAGAAGCCATATTAACAGTATAAACTACTCAGAAATAACCTCCACAGGAAGGTACAGTACAATTTCCCTTTCAGATGCCTAAGAAAACGAGGACCTTAAACCTACCAGGTGGTGTTTGGACACTTGGTTCTCGTAAGAAACTTTGACACTAAAAATTTAACAGATAAAATATAGATAAAACACATTTGTCAAATTCATAAGTTGAGATACTTAGGTACATAATATATATACTTACTGTACTACTGAGGAACCTTGTTCTAAAATCAAGAAAATGCACATTTAATTTTTTTTACTCGGAAACATTAATCCCATATTCCATTACACAAACTATAACTTTTCCTATTACTGATTAATTGCTTATATGCACATCTTCCTTCATTGTTTATGTAGACCTTAGTGTACTTACCACCAGGTTTGTCTGCATATAGTTATTCCTCATACTTGCCAACCCTTCCCCATAATGGTGCAGGATAGCCAGAACCAAGAGAAATAAACTCTCTCTCATTCAGTGTCACACCTTATATTGCCAAGATGAAATTGTTAACTGTAATATGAACTGAAAATAACAAACAAATCTTTAACTTTGTCTTTTTGATATCAATATGTATTAAAAGGGACATATTTTGGGGGAATTTACTGAACAGGGTATTATGAGTGAATGTATGTATAAATAATTATTTTTTGTATTTACATTAAGTAATGATGAATGCACAGATAATTAGCTGGAGACACCACATATTTATGACTAAATATACCATTACATGAGCTCTTGTAAATATTGGTAATAGGAATCCTGCATTTTACAAGTCTTTTGACTATTCTGCAGCTGCAGACTATGGATGCAAGGTCCTGCTGTTAATGAATTGCTTAAGATTACTTCTAAACTTATAAAGCAGCATATTACTAGTTAAAGACTATTTAAGTAAAATAAGGCACATACTGAGCTTTTTATTTATTGAGCCAATAATTGTGATTGTTTTTTGGTCCAGGAGAGCGGGAGGGGAGGGAGCGGTCAACAAATAAAGCAGCGATAAATTATTTAGCACCCAGAAGTAAGTACAATACTAACTGAAACCACTTTCCTTTAGACTGACGGTAGTTGTGGGACGGTGTTTGTTTTCACATCAAATAAATTCCAATAATGTTTTTTCATTACACCTCATATTACTTAACTGTCTTAAAAGACTCACTAGATAAAGAGAAGCACTACAGCCAAGAAAGAATACAGGTACAGTACAGTACAAGTTTTTGACAAGATATTTAAAGATATAGAAATGGTTAAAATGTAATATTATGAAGAACGTTTAATTAGCTAGGAACTATTAAGAGATAAATAATTACTAATAAGGCACAAAGCTAAATTCATGTATAATTCTCTATTACCAAAGTGTTTTTCTAGAAATTGGGACCCAATTTTACTGAGTGAGTGTGAAGCCAGATAATACGAGTGATGCAGAGGCAGGGTTGACCTCCATGCAAAACAGACATAGGATTTGCTAATATCAAAATAAAAAAATGAGAGACTACGGGAAAAGAAACAACACTAACTTTGCGCTGAGGTGACGCTGACTGGAGGTACGATCTCTCACGAATCAGTTTACGCACCTAAAGAAAGCAAGAATCACATTATCATGTAAGAAAAAGCCACCACATGCAAACCTTCACCATTAAGAAGCCAGGAGGAAGGAGTTATAATGGTCCCACTTTTAGTATTTTATTATGACTGCGATGACACTCTGGTTTCTGTCAGTTAACAAGCAAAAAACCAAGACCTAAAAATAGTAACTTTGGTTGATCTATAAAAAAAGGAATAAAAAAAACGAGAAACAAAATAAAATGTATTTCAAATAGCACCAACAAGACACACAGCCACAGTACAGTACCCATATTAAGACTAAAACAACAGCATGCCTTTGTAATTATAGAACAAGACCACCAGAGCCTCTTAATAACTTTCACCCAACACAAAATAAATGAACATAAGACAAGACTACCAGTATATTGTAGCTCTTATTAACCCCCACCCAATGGAAATTAAACATTAATAAGGAAAACAAACTTACTACAAATAAAAAACAAATACAAAAGAGGCAAGCAGGCAAAATGACGGTGTATTTTGAACTTTTACCGTGTTCCTCATCCAGGTTCTTCCCCAAATGAAAAATTGAAGCATACATCCCATTTTATAGTGAAGTGGACAAACTACCGTAAATGGCCTGTGATACCCACCTTCTCAACACATCCCTAGCAGAATCTGGGTTGGACTTGTATTGCCAGGGTACACTACCCATGTGGCAATATTTGTGCAGCAAGAAGCCCTTCACCTGGTCAAATCTAGGTTTCAAACCTTTGATCTTGTGGTTTTCTCAAAGAAAAGTGAAGCTTCAGTTCAGTTGTTGAAAACTGTCAGCCTGGTTTGCATATTCAGTCAGAAAAATAGTTTATACCTTAACCCTCTCAGTTTCCATGAATTTATAACCATTTATTAAGGGAGAAGGAAAGAAAACTAGGTCACTCATTTAATTCCCTCAGCAAAAGCAAGGGAATTAAAATTTCATTTATGGCCTCAGGGTCCTCAATGAGTGACCAAGATTCTATATAAGCTTAGGAATGAAATGGAAACCATGTGACATGTCAGTAAAACATCTCAAACAGGAAGCACCCCTTTAATGGTTTCTCTGCCTCAATAGTCTGTACAGTATATGCATTGTTTGCCAACTAAGAAATGTGTACAGTATATAAATAACTTTGTACAGTACCTGTACTGCATACCAGAATAGACTACACTGTGCACTTATATCTCTTAAAATGGCAGCCATCACCAGTGGAAGTTAGCTGTACGGATGGCGGCAATCAGTAGTGGAAGTTAGGTGTAGGGACAGCGGCTAGCAACAGTGGATGTTTCATGTTCCTTGGGCATAAGGGGAGGTAGAGTAGGAAACTCTAAGCCACCAGTAAAGAGTTAACATGTCAAGTACGTACAAGACAAAACTTCCTCAGTCATATTCTTTGTCACCTGTAATGGGCTGATGGTTTTCTTACAGCATTAATATATTTCTAGTAAGGTAATTAGTCAGTCTGTATTTAATTTATCACTAATATTCATGAAAAACATGAGGCTTAATCTCTCTGGTAAAACTTGACCCCACTCCCTGTCCCCCTTTCTCTTGCAGGAGAATTAGGACATGTTTGAACTTATTGAAACCCCAAGTTTAACTGAAGACTGGTGAAAAGCCAAATTAACTCACCGTTACAAGTAGTAATCTGGAGAATGTAACCATTTCATCATCCTCATATCAAATAGGAAATATGTAACTATCTTCTCTTTCCTTATGAACACTAAATCATTCTCTTATTATTAGAAATTATCGGTAATAGTCTGTCCCTCACTAACGAGGATGGTTGGTCTTAAAGACATTGAAGCTATTTGTTTACAGTGTAAAAGCTGCCACCAACACAACAACCAGATCTTAGTTGGCATGACGTGTAACCCAGTGTCATTTGAGAACCCACGAAGACCTGACAACTCATCGACTACTCTGGCTAATGCATTAACAATTAAGTGGCAAAACACATAATGAAACATACTCTAGCTCCATCCTGCCCGATAATCTGAATCTAGGTCTCTTCACTTGCAAGACAAGCATGTAAACCTCTACATCCATATTACTAGTGGCAGATAATAATCATTCCATCAGTAAATTGATATATGGCATTCCCAAGTATGGAATTCTTCCTACTTTAGTAATTCCTAATACAGTAATTGAAATTAGAAGAAATATTCTAACACATAATTACCCACTGTTTTTAATATATAACCATTCTGATTAATCATTCTACAATTTATAAACTATAACTTATGTAATTTTATTATAATGTGGTTAAGATATGATCAAAATACAGCTATCAACAAAATAATGTAAGTATGGGATTTTTAATACAAAGTACAGTATTACCAATGACTCACAGTACAGTATTCATATATAAACTAATTCAATATAATTACTGTACGAACGGTTGGATTTACTGTAGATTAAGAACCAGTGTCCTCATTTCCGGATGAATACTTGTACTGTACATGTGTGTGTGTGACTTCCACTCCTGCCTAGAGTTGTCACAAACACCATTGTACTCTGAAGATTTATCGTGAAAACACTCTTTTTTTAATTGGTTATTTGATTTTGTGTGATGCATAATTATGACTTATTTCTAATGATTTATAAAGTGCATAACTAAATATTTGCAAAATTCAACCAAATCAAATTCCTCCTAAACCTGGAAAGGCTTGAACCCCTATTATTTGAAGTTGTGGTGAGATTAATGATATAATCAGCAAATATTTTATGCCTAAATTATCTTTAACTGGCTCTTCCATTACATTAAGTAAAGTTACAAAAAATAAAGGATAAAAACTTCAAAGCTACATGCATGGATACACAAAGTACACATAAAAGAGATGTGGGGGATATGATGTCCATCTGGCTGAGGACAATGGGTTGGGACAGCCTCTCTATCACCGAGTATCTAAATTTCCACTTAGTGCAATGTGTCAGATTGGAAATAATTATAAGAACTGCATGTTTCAGATCCTTAAGTATATTGCTGTATACTGTACTGTAGAGAATATGATTTTAATGCCACATGTTCAATGGGCATACACACATGCATATGCAAAAACATACAATGTGTCTCTACTTTGGTTCAGTGGATAACGCACTAGTCCTATAATTATTGAGTTTAAGCTGTCCAGTATTGTTTACGACACTGGGTAACTATCAAGAGAAATAATACCAGTTCAGGTCACTACAACCTTGTTGATGGTGTCATTTACTTTCCACCCAATGTTAATTAAGGGAAGCCTCTACCATCAGTGGATTAATTGCTAGAATATCTGAATGCACACACACACACACACACACACACGCACATGCACACTCTCTCTGATATTGTTACGTAAAACCAAAGTAAAAAACCAAAGTAAAGGAGAGAGTCATGCTGGGTAAAAATAATAATAATCACACTGGCACATGTTCCCAAGTTTCATTAGGTCACGGCAGCTGTAGGCGAAGTTTCTAACTGGTTAAAAAGGAAAAAAAAGTACAGATGCAAGAAAACCCAATAACCTTTTACTCACAGTGGAGCTCAGTTCATCAAGCTGGGAGCGCATGTGGGCATTGTTGTTCTGTAACTCCTGTATCCGAGCTTCACTGGACTCTAATTTCTCCTTCATCTCCAAATAAGCTTCTAGGCTCACTGCTGACTCCATCCCTGACCCCACCTCACTGTTTGGTCCACTGTACTGCAAATACACAATAAAGCCATTGTTATCCATTATCTTCTATGTATAACAATGGTACACCACTGAACAACACTTTAATGAATCACCACATGAACCTAATGTACCCTAACATAATACTGAAATAATAAAGCATTATAAATACTGTATAATATAAGCATCAGATGAATGAGACAGAATTATCTGATTTAAGAGATGGTGAACTAAAGAAAATCAAAACAAGAGCAGAAAGTACGACAGAGGGAGGAGGGGAGACAGGTTTTAAGTAAACTCAACATGATTGGATGGAATCACAGTTGAAATTTTAAGGATAAGAGATAGAGCAGACACACATACACACTATATGGCAAGAGAGTACAGGCTATGCATGGGAGGGAGGGCATCGAGGCAATGGTACAGAGCACGTATAGTTCCTGTGTATAAAGTAAAGGTGGTAGGAATTAATGTGGAAATTAAGAGGAAAACATTGATTGAAGGCACCAGAGAAAGGTTAGTACAGTATTATTAATGGCAGAATTATAACACAAACCAGGAAAGTATTAGTGTAGGTTTAAGACTGAGAGAGGTGGTGTGGATCAAGTGTTTGTGTTGAAGAATAAAAGTTAGAAGCTTTTGAAAAGATGGGGAAGTATTAGTACTTTTTTTGTAACAAGCCTAGGCTTAGGATGGGCCACTCTCAACGGCTCAAAACAATCCTATGACAATTATTGAGTAACAATAATAGACTGGCTTCCTGAAAGTCTCCTGGAGGATGAATCTTAGTACAATCCCTCAGGGCAGAGTCTGTTGCAGGGACATACACACAACAATTGCTACCATGATCGCACCCACGTCTCCCCACTACCCAGCATCAGTTCTCTGCATGTATGGCAAGCATCAAATGTTTTTGGTTTGGTTTTCATTTACACATCACAGCTGAGCAGCTACCTAGGAACTTGCCATATTTTAATGCTTATATGGGGGATACACCAGTCTAGTGTCCCCTTGTGTAACACAACACAGTTTAAGGTCGTCTTGGCCAACACAACACAGTTTAGTGTCTCCCTGGTCAACGCAACACAGTTTAGTGTCTCCCTGGTCAACGCAACACAGTTTAGTGTCTCCCTGGCCAACACAACACAGTTTATGGTCTTCCTGGCCAACACAACACAGTTTAGTGTCTCCCTGACCAACACAACACAGCTTAGTGTTTCCCTGGCCAACACAACACAGTTTAGTGTCTCCCTGGCCAACACAACACAGTTTAGGGTCTTCCTGGCCAATGTAACACAGTTTAGTGTCTCCCTGGCCAACACAACACAGTTTAGGGTCTTCCTGGCCAATGTAACACAGTTTAGTGTCTCCCTGGCCAACACAACACAGTTTAGGGTCTTCCTGGCCAACAGAACACAGTTTAGTGTCTCCCTGGCCAACACAACACAGTTTAGGGTCTTCCTGGCCAACAGAACACAGTTTAGTGTCTCCCTGGCCAACACAACACAGTTTAGGGTCTTCCTGGCCAACACAAAACAGCTTAGTGTCTCCCTGGCCAACACAACACAGTTTAGTGCCTCCCTGGGGGACACACTACAGTTAAGTGGTTACCTGGGTGACACATAACAGGTTAGTGGCCACTTAGGTGACACCCTATTGGTCAGTGGCTACAAACCAGTTTAATAACCACTTGGGTAACATCCCACAGGTTAGTGGCTACCTGAGCAGACCACTTCCATGTTTTCTGGTAAGTGTAGCTTCCTTTTAAAGTGATTTGCTCATATAGCCATTAAAAAAAAAATTCACAACAAGAACTCTGTCTGCATCAATTAATCTGGATATACTGTATGAGGTTTTACTAGAATTCACAAACAAAAAAGTTGCATATTGTAATACTGCACACCATGAGATGACTGAACTGGCCTAATGATCAGTGAAGAATGTTGCTCACCAATACCGTATAATTCACTACTATCCAAGATGTTATAAGAGGCCCTGGTCCTATACGTACCCAAAAAAAAAATCATAAAATATAAATAAAATTAATTGTATTACTGTCCACACTAACAGACAAGAGACATATCTATTACAACAACAGAAACTTTACTTCCCCCCACATAAATATATTCAGCGCTACGATGAGCCAAAGACAAATACTGGTGGAAATATACACAAACAAAAATATGGTTTTCTCTTATTACTCAAGGATTTTTAATACTGGAGGAAGAAAGTATAGTTAATGAAATACAAAGAATATGATCAATTGTGGAAGTAAATTCCTTCATCATATAGAGGTAGTCAACACCACACAGGCTGCTTCATTAATATTCACGTCATGCAACTTCATATTCAAACCTGTTATGTCCAACTTTCTAAATGGGAAATATGCTTAATTGTTTTCTTGTTAACTAATGTCTTTACTTCTAAAAAAAATAATAATATTTACAGAAGACAGAAGACCTCAAATATCAGGAGAGAATCTCACCATGCAGTACTTACAAAATACTTTGTCATTTTCACACAAATTGAACTTTCAACTTCAATGACATCATCAATCTCTTCAACAAGTGCAACAAAAACTACAACTTGCTTTTTTCACACACAAACTGACACAGCCGTGGCCAAGCAGCAACAACAACTTGAGCCAGTTGTGTGGTGGGGCTGGTGAGCAGCATAAGTAATGAGGTGGGTGGGTGGGGCAGCCATTGTGGCTTAAGGGCAAACACCACCACATCCTTGTCAACTGGCCAATGTTGCTCAAACTTACATAACTTTAAGGTGCATTACATGATTCTGTTTGATGCAAGTAGTAAAGGCATTACAGTCATGAAGATAATAATATATAAACACTGAGGTGTGTGATTCAATTTTCTGCATGACTGCCTTTCTGTGGTGCCCCAAGAGTGTCAAATCCAAATATTCCAGCACAAAAAATACAAAATGGATACATAGTCATTTATGATAACTATACAGATTAAAACAAAACAAAAAAATCATCACAAATGTGGAAAACCGCTGTATAAAAAAAAACTGAAATAATAATGTACAACAAGCCTATCAGCCATTCTCTTTGAAAAAACAAACAAAAACAAACTAACATGAGACAAACATGGAGAAGACCAAAGCAACGTGTCTCTAACTACACTAAAGAATTAAAAAAGGCTGTACAGTACTGCATTACTCATTGTGCTAATATTGTACTGTACTGTACTGTCATCTGTGATCTTAACCTCTGATACTAACTTGAATTTGGCATTATGTCCTTTGTCTAATAACACTAAACATCCAGGTGAACTTTCATTAATACTGTACACCTCTTGGCTCAACACTTATGGACCAAACACAACATTAAAAAAAATCTGACCTTCAACTATGACCTTAATCTCTGATTTAGACTTGCACTTATCTACCATTTGTCTTTTTTAAACATATACTCCTGTGAAGTTTCATCAAATTATCCCAAACAATTCAATAGTTAGGGACCAGATCCTAAAGTAGAGAAAAATTCCCCCAAATTAACTGCTAACCTTCCTGATGCCGCCTTGAACTTTGAGAGAGACTTGTATTTAATACCCACATTGACATTCAGACACATAACAAATTGAAAACATTCTTAATGCATTCCCAACTACCTGTATAGTGAGGGGAGTATGTGTATGCTCAGAGGAGAATAAAGAAACTCACCAGTGTTACTTCTGGTTCCAATTCCTGTACCTGTACTCCCAAAGTTTCACTCTCATTTCACCCTGAGTCTGGATTATTTTATTTTTCAAGAAGAAGAATCACTTAAAATTTCTGAAGATACTGCATATGTACAGCACTCCAGCTAAGTAATCAATCCACCTTATCTGTGGTATAACTGAAGAGTAGAATGTTTAATGTGTAGCTATTCAACACAAGAGGAAATATGATAAGAGTTCAGTAAAAGTTTGTTGACCTTTAAATACTAGCTAAATTAATCTTAGATATATATTCTGCAGCTTTAGTTTCAATTAAGCAACAAAAATTAATTCTGTACTTACAAGCTCATCTAGTTGATGCTGTCGTCTCTGTTCTTCCAAAATCTGTTTTTGTTGTTCCAGCTTCTGGTTTTGTTCCAAACACGAGTAGTCATCTTCAGATGCCACAGAGTCGTACAGGGGTTCCCCGTCATCTGTCATTTCACCTTTGTTGTTGTTGTTGGCAGTTATGGTATTATTGAAGGTAAGTGAAGATGGGCCTGATGGGATGTCTGTGATAGCAGAGGTGATGAGACCCGTGCTTGATGTGCAAGAGGAAGTATCTGTGACAGCATTAGTGGATAGCCCTGTGCTAGAGGATGTGCCTGAGGAGTCTGTAGCAGAAGGATTGATGAGGCTTGCACTAGACGAAATAGAAGTTACGGAATTTATTACTTGTCTTAAATGTTGTGGGTCCTTGTTTACTAACACAGGGGAATAGTTAACAGATGCAGTCACTGATGTTGGGGGAGTTATTAATCTTGCATTTAAGCTCATGTTGTTGTTGTTGTGGAGGTTTACTTTGGGAGAGTTAGGCAGTGTCAACGTCACGTCACCCAAGTCTAGAAAGAGAAGAAGAGAAAAGAAATTGGTTAATGCCACATTGTTTACAACATGCTGAAATCATTGTAAAAGTCTATAATCTGGCTCAAGACATATTAAGAATGACATAAACAAAGCACAACACTAACTCCCCCAAACACCACCACCTGAAACAACACAACAAAAGCATGAGCAAAATGATCCACACAGAAGAGGGTTAATATTTCAATCAGTTAATAAACTTATCCACACAAATGTTTTTGTTTTGTTTTTCATACAGGGTGAGTAAGTGTCCACAGGCATAAATAACTACACACAGTTGCAGTACAGCATTATCGTGTTAATGTGGCATCGTATATAATCAACACGAGGTTAGTTGTTAGGGGTTATCTGCGAGCTACAATATAGCTTTGCACTGTACAGTATATCAGAACTTTGCACTCTATGCTTTACAATGTTAATTCACTGCAACTTGCAATCATCTTTTGGGGGTTTTCGTTTATAGGGTACCATTTTATTTTCCTCTATATTAGATATATAACCTCGAGGAAGATTCTCTATCTCTCCCCATATTGATGCATGTTGGATGTTTGCCGCTACATTACGAGCACAAGTTACACACGGCTCAAGAATGGGGTTATTACAGGGCTCTGCGGGCCAACTATCCAGAGCATTAGGGGGAGGAGACCTTGTCACCTGACCGGGGAAGGGGTTTTTAAAAGAGGCTTGGCGACTCAGAGTAGAGGTTTTCCGGGTCACTGGTTTATGGTGTGGAGTGGGAGGTTTTGGGGGTTTCCCCGATGGGCTCTTCCTCCCCTGCGATGGCTTTTTTTTGTCTTGAGGACCTTTTACCCCCTGTGCTGTGTTCTCCAGGAATCCTCTAAACTTATGAGTATCAACATTCCAAGGAGAATTGACTAAATTTCGATTAATTTGGTCTGGCTTCACGTAGCTTCTTGTTACCTGACTTCTACGAGGGAGCTCAGGAGTGCTTGGCTGAGAACGGGAGAACACTTTGGTGAGGCTGTGTCTGTGCTGAGCAGCATACTTGAGGGGCATGGTGAGAGTTCGTACCAATAACGACCGCGCTCCTCCTGCTCCTGCCTTAGAGGGAGTTGTTGGTGGAAGAGCTGAAGCACAAGCTTTCCACTTCTGATGCACTTCATCTTCCTGACTTTGTTTAGGGTTAAGTAACTTCTCTTTAAGAGACTTCGAGAGCTGAGCTGCAAACTGACTAGTGGTTGGATCATAAACTTCATCATAATCGGCAAATTGATCGCCTTCATCGGACAAATCACTGTTGCTACTAAATCCACTTGAATATTTTCTTCCAAGAGGTTTAGTGGGTTCACACTTGGTGCTATCCTGCCTACCGTCATGTTGACTTTTAGAATAATTTCCATGATGTGAAAATGGTGTCCAATGACTAGTTAGCAACTCTCCTAAACAACCCTCAGTTTGTCGTTCATCATCGTCATAATCACTACTATCAACATCGGCTTCTCCATAATCAACCCCACCACCGTCAAGGGAGTCTTGCTCGTAACTGCCACCAGTAACATCTTCAAGGGATCCATTCACCTCATCATAAGAGCGATAGAGTGGGTTATTCTGGGTAAGTAGTAAAGCTCCATAACCTACACCGTTAGTGGATGTGACAGAGGGATAAGAATCACTAAAATGGACACCAGAGGGAGCAGACACACCAGATGCTAAGGTATCAGAGGAAAGAGACAAAGCAGAAGGCAGGGAGTGATCCTCAGGATTGGTGAACAGGTGTGTAGGAGAGGGACAGGCGAGGAAGGGGTCCCGTGCCCTGTCAGCCCTCTGGACAGCTGTGGTTACTGCTAGCGGGAAGAAAGAGCACACAATGAGGAAGGTTTCACAATAGATTCTCAATACACTAATCTAAAAGATAAAAAAAATAAATTCAAGAATAAAATGACTAATAAGCAATCAAAATAAATTAAACACCACCAAGTTTCATCTACAGTACTTGGATACAAAAATAATAAAGCACTGCACATGTTTCAAACTTTTACAACATAAATGTAAGAGAGTTATCAAAATACAGTACAACGATATGCTTCTCTAACGCAGACATAACAAAGGATCATTATAACAAGACATTACATCAAAAACTATAATACACTATAGTACTGCACTGTATACTGTACTGTGCTCTTTAACTAACAGGCTCTCTCAAGTATCCAGTACTGTGAGTAGAATGATTACCTTCAAATTAAATCAGGTTCTAGATATCATAATCTTATTGAGAATTTAACCATCGTAGACCTTGTTGCTTCCAAAAGCTATGGCTAGTGCTGCATTCAATGTCCAGCTACCCAGAACCCTTAGTGCCAGTGTTTAAATGTTCCCACATGCTTTTGAATATTGGATTTTTGTACAGTATTTCATCCTAAGCACAGGATGTTTTAAGAAAAGCTGGAATTTAAAAACTGAATATGAGTCATATACTAATAAGATAGGATAAGATGACTTTTATAATTTATATATGGAGTTTACAATGGCAATGAATTATGAATGAAATAAAATAATTTATGATGATAACATTTTTCAGAGTGCATGCAACTAAGGAAACCAGGCTGCCATCCTCATCTCACTTAGGACAAAAACTTGGTAAATGAAAAATCAGAAGCCAAAACACTGTTGTTCCAGTAGAATGTTAAGATAAGTTGAGATAAGTGAAACACTGTAGTACTAGAAATTTATAAATAAGGGAAAAAAAAAGAGGTACTTTATCCATATAAATAGGAATGAGGAAGTAATAGTTGATATCAATGGATAAACGGGGGGTAAGAGAGCCTGGGAACAGCAGAAACTATGAAGAATGAATTAAATTAAAATCAGAATCCATAAACAGATGCAAAATCTTAGAAGACCAACAAAGAAAGTCTAAAAATGTTTAAGATGGAGGGCAATGGTCGCCAACCCCCAGACACGAGCATGGTACCTTATTTGACTGACTACACGCTCTTTTAAACTCTTACACTAACATTTACAATTCTTCTGAATCCCCCAACATTGAGTGATCTGTAAACAGTAGTAGAATCACTTCCCACTTGCTTTTCTCTTCATTAATCTTGCTTTCACATCTTTTACTACCCAACCAAAAAAACACAGATCAACCTTAGTTACAATAAACAACACTGACACGGTCACAACTCGAGTCACAAAACACAATCCTTCGCCAACATACCTTTATCTTTGGGAGTTGCACAAGGAGACGAGATCCCTGACTGACGTCTCTTAGCATCAGACAAAACATCAATAATTAAAGTGGCAAACTCTCTTGCATTAAATCTGTGAAAGGTATATTTTCATTACATTAGGTCTTTATTACTAAAATTAAAATTACGTTATGACAAAAGCACAATCTTGTTTATTGACAAACCTAATGCAGCTTGTGAAAAACTACAATGATGCTAAGAATAAAGTTCACCGGGGTAACAATTATATGTAAACCTCCGCTATATCACAGCTGTGAGTCTCATGGTTTGCCATTTCACTGCAAAGTACTGTAATTGGAAAACACACTTTTGTAAAACATTCAGGACCTTCAATTACTGCAGTCTGTGACAGGTGAGTGAAGGTTCGGCACCCTCTTGCCCAACTGTGGATATTAACTATGCATATTTTGGCAATAGCTAACTGCAGACATTTTGGTTATCAGAACAGTATCTGTGGCCACTTCAGCCATAGTTAATTGTGGAAATATCAACTGAAAATTCTAGCTGTGATCACTGAGGTACAGTATTTGAAAATTATTAATATTAAGATGATTAAACAGGTAAATGGTGGAAACAACAAAACAAATATGCCTGCCACACGACATGAGTCTAGATTCTCAAATGTCTGTATGATGATTATTCCTCATAACTTAAGATATAAGAATGTACCATACTGCTAAACCACAAAAAATGTCCCCCCTCAAAAAAGAAAAATTTACACTCGGTCTACCTTAACTAAATACCTGTACATTCACTATGCACCAGTCAAGAGGCTAATATGATCATCTTTTTACACAGTTCTTTTCCTGCTTGCATGGGTTTACCATTACAGTGTTACCTGATGGCAGTTCTCCAAGCTGAACAGTCTCTTGCATACAAAATCTTTCTAAAGATTCTTCACCATTATTAAATTATAGAGGCAGCAGTGGTCCTTCCTATACATCACTCACAGCATAACCTCCCACACTGCCACCCACAACATAATCTTTTGCCACTCTTGTAAGATGACAGAACAAAACAAACTGCCAATGATGTGAAAATAAGTTCCACATACAGTACAGTATAATAAGTATAACTACAAAGATGATTTTATTAATGACTAAATGAGTACCAGTACATTATACAGTAATGTACTAAATGCTGTAGTGAGAATGAACAATTCATAAGAACAGGAATTACCAGAGCTGTTATTTGATACTTCTCTTGTCAGACTGAGCCTACTTGAGTTATGTCGCTACCAGACATGACCAGAAACTCCTACTTCAGTCTTACACTTTTCACTCACATCCCACAACACACTCACCCATTCCAACACCACCATCTAAACACTTACCCACCCATCTCCACATTCACCCCTACTCCCCACACCCATACTCAGCCATCATTAAAAACCCAACTCAAACCTGTGCCCAATCACCCCCACACACGATCTCATGAATCCACATCCATTAAGCTCCATACCGCCGTCCACTTCCCTCTGCATCCCACCAGCACTTATTCCCATAGCTATCCCCTCCACACACACACACACAGTTACCCAGATACCAGTCCATCTGGTGATGATTTTCATTACATCTCATATTGTGGAACATGCACCAATATAAATTTTCAATGTGGGTTGACCAGATTGGGGTGAACAATATTTACACAGTCTGTATGTAGTTACATTAATCCAATACCTGTTGAGACAAAATTTGCTTGTTATCCATGGACAAACTAAAATTTTCCAATGGATGCAAGTGTCAACAGTGTCAAGGACGTCCTTGTTTCAAAATACAACCTTGTTTTTTCCATGAAATTCAGGTCTACAAGTTATGCAGTTGGCTACTATGCCAAAACTACTGGGACACATCACTATGATATAGCAGGGCTTTGCTATATGATAATATAAATTAGGTTTCTAACCAAATATGCACAAAGGCAATACAGTACATTACAAACTGCTTTGGAAATTCTATTAATGTAGTTTATAATATCTTTCAATGCAAGAGCTACAGCAATTCTAATAAATTGTAAAATTACCTAGCTAATTTTTGTCGACCTTGGTTTCTGGTTGAAGAGTACTCTGGGTTGACTGGAAGAAAAGGTACTGTGCAGCGGTCACTCACAAGAGCACTCTGGTTCTGTAGTGACAACCAAATGGAATCTGTCTCACGTCGATCCACCTATGAAAAGAAAGAAAAGAAAAGAAAAAAAATGAGGGACCGGAATATAAAATCCTATCTTATGGCCGAGGGGAAGAGGCAAGTGAACTGCATAATATACCATAGTGCCACTAAGCACTCACTGGCAGAGATCAACACAGCATATGAAGATAAAATACTGTACAAAACAAAATTATTGGAGCTCTTGGCACCAAATATTGTCCTTATATGTACCAACTAAACTGCACTGATCGATGATACTAAATATGTGAAAACCTAATCCATGTCTACAGTACTAATAAAATACTCAGAAACTAAAAGTACTCGTGGTATTTAAAATGAAATACCTGTACAGTCTTAAGCTAGTTCATAGTGCAAAAAAATAACACTCCACATTAAGAGAGACAGGTGTTATGGATGCAAGGAATCTTATACCAGACTCTGTTACTGTTGCAGCTAAAACAGGAGATGGGTGCAGGGAGGATATGAAGCATGAGTAGCTGTACTTGGCATCACTATGTGCAGCTGTATGTCACCTGAAGTCATTATGAACACCTGTGACTCATTTGGTGTCATTTCAAGCAGCTGCAATTCATTTGGGATAATTATGAGCGCCTGGAGAATGCAGGCTCTACCAATGGGTATTCTAGGTTTGTTATCTTTCCTACCTCTTGCTCAATGGTCCACAGGGCATAATAGCAAAAGTATTTCATCATTTTTCATACAGAAACAAATTCCGACAAAGTTAAGGTACTTAAAGGTATATTAAGACACTGTTGTATGATGAATGTGGAAGTGATAACCATGATATTCAGGAAATCACATTGCAACAGTCACAGCCATAGATGAAAGAATAATAATCTTCACAACAAAATTATTCTTTTGTACTGTATAGTAATTAGAACACTATTCAAAGGTAATGTACTTATTGTGCTAAATGTAACATCAAAATAAAAGAAAAATGAAAATGTGAACAAATGCATCTTGTGTGTTCCAATATCATTTACTTCACCATAGGCAAAGATCACACATACAGATCATTAAGATATAAAATTAGCATAATATAGTGCAGTATGTAAGTATTTTTCTCTAACTTCAACTTAGCAAAATTTATTTCATTCTCCTTTTATAATACTGTACTGTAAACATACCTCATCATAGACATCACATGCCAACTCTTCAAACAAGTGATTTGGTAAACCCTGGAGTTTGATTCTTGCTTCCTTGGCCAAATCTGACATGTCTAGGGAGTCAGCCATTTCTGGTATGATCCAGTGCTGATCAACGCCATGGTCAGGTTTTCGGCCACAGAGGTAGAAAGCCAATCTGTCTGTCAGCTCATACTGACACTCTATTAAGTGTTCAGCCAAATCCACATGGTTAGATTCCCTGGAGGAAGAAAAAATTGATTCCACAAAAATAGAGACTTAGTACTTCTACCACACATTAAACTTATTTTTTATAATCATTTAAAAAAACTCATGGCTGGAGTACATGCAAGTCATATTCTACAAAAATTTATTACAAGCTATTAGTTACTTTGTGGATTTTCTTATTATACAGAAGGGAGTGTCTCAAGAATAGTATCATTCAGAAAAAGAAAGCTTCACCCATCATGGCTTATTATCATACAGTACAGTACACTGACATACACAGCTGCTGTACTCTGTTCATTTACCTTGAAACTTTTAATGTTTGTATTTCCAGTCAACAGAAAATCCATTTGACTGTCCATCATGTATGTTCTATCTGCACCTTGTACAGTCGGTTAAATAAGTTCACAGAGACCCAACAAGTTTAGGGTTGGGCAAAATGTCTGGTAACGGAGTGAAACCTCGCTTCCAAACACACGATATACCCGTACCTGTCACTCAAACGAGGCCGCCCCTATCCCCCTCCTCCTTACCTTTACATTATTACCAGATCAGTTACCCTACCCTATACTTGTCAGGTCATCTGAGAATTTATTTGGCCAACTGTCCCTTTTCCTAAGCACCTCAATCTGATGTACACAATCATTATTATCAGTCCACATCCCTTTCAATATATTGTTAGTCAACATGTCAATGTTATATACAGTCACATAAGACTGACTGAAATATAATAAGTCATAACTCTTAATTTACAAATATCTGTAATGTATACACAGCAAATTATAGCAAAATATCATTAATGTTTAAATTAATCCAACAGAGAAAAATTGCTTTATCTTGTTCTATAAATGAAGGAAATTAATATAAAAAGTATATGTACCTAGCATAGTGTGCAGGTGTGTTGCCCTGGGAATCCAATGCTCCTGGGTCAGCTCCATATACTATTAACAATTCCACCTGGGATGCTTGTCCAGCCCGAGCAGCAACGTGCAAAGGACAACAACTTTTTTCCTGTAGTAACGAATAAATCAGATTTAGAAACAGAAAAGTTAGTTAGGTTTAGAGTTTGAATAGAATAATAGGAGTAAAACCAGATTTCATGACTCATAATCCTCCTCAGTCAAATCTTGATAGGTGTATCTATTTCACAACCATCTTATAGACTTATAGGAAGTAAGAGTTTCAGTGACCTTCCTACCTTGTGATAATAATTTGGATCAGCTCCTTGAGATAACAACCGCAGTGAGGTTTCTAAGTTAGCAGTTCGAACACTGGAATGTAACTGCCGACTAACATCCCCATCATTACCACTTGGATCATCCCTTGAAGGTCTGTATACAAATGATAACATCTGATGTTTTGCCCTGATGAAGTCAGCTTTGGTTGGGCTGGAAAGAGAAAATAATTATATGAGAAAAGTAACAGTAAAACTCCAAAAAATTATCACCGTAAACATATCACACAAATATTACTGGTACATCTAAAATTAAAGAAGGATCAATTGCATGCTGTTTTCCATGTTCAAATAAAATAAGTATACAGAATCCTCTCTAAAGTCTTTGTTCACCACAAGTTTTCTGCAGTAGGGAGCTACCAGGAGGATTAAAGCATTGTACATAAGTTATATCACCATTGTTTTATGGTCATTTTCCAAGCTTCCACAGGTTAGTTACGACAAGAAAATCAAATCTCCACCTGTCAGATCCTGTGCCTGTGGGGAGAAATGAGAGTTTGATTCAGTATCTTATTCTATAACAAACCCAGTAAAGAGTGAATATGGAAAGAAGGTTTTTCAGTGTTCCTCCAGTAAATTTTTAGACCATGGTGTCTAGTGGTAATTCAAAGCTCACAACCCTCTTGAAAACTGTCGTTATAGATCAGAGTATAGAGGCTACGGTTTGCTTAAAGGCACGAGTGTGATGAATAGTTTTTTTAAATTTGCCGCAGACAGCAGCTAGTTAATTGTGCACTCCATACTCATCCTGTGAACAGTAGCAGCAAAATAAGAGAGTAGAGGCCACCAAGGGTGTTTATCAGACCACCGTGATCAAAATATTATGGGACACTCCTCACTGCTTCTCTTATAAATAGGTTTTCTGGATCAAACCCTCATTTGCAACTTGATGATAGTTTGAACCAGCTCAAGAATCAGATGCCAGCTACCAAATGAGAGGTGCAAACGAGCTTGAAGTCCTGTAGGACATACAGTACATCCCATTGGGGAGTCTGCAGGATGGGACAGTACTGTACTATATAAGAATTTGAAATCTGAAGTTAATAAACTGAGGCAGTCAGTATATCCTCTAATAGTGAACCTAAAATTACTAAACTGTAAAACACTTATTATATTAAGTTATTTTCTACAAGATGAGCTTCCTGACATATATTGTAGCACATGTACATACTGAACTGGGTCCTTGGGATGTGGTTTGCGTCTTCCCGTCTTGGCAACACTGGGATCGAGCAGTGTGTGCTCCCATATATTGTTGGCACCGCTGCTGTATAAGGTGTGGACCATCTGTGGTATAAGAAAATATTTGAGTATTACTCCAAAACAATAAAATCTTAGTTAATCTGTATCATGAAAATAATAATAAGTATTATTAAACGAGAAAATAAGTATGACATACCAGTAATTATAAGAGTTCAAATATAACAGTGGGGCAAATATTGTACAGCCCTATAATGATTATCTCTTTTTAATAATTTTCATAGTATGAAGGGGTGCTGGTGGTAGAGTGGTACCGCTCTTGCCTTCGCAAGCGAGATGTCACGGGTTCGATTCCCGGGCCGGTGGAAGTTGTTTGGACACTCTTCCTAGCCCCCATTAGTCCCTGTTCACCTAGCAGTAAAGTAGGTACCTGGTGTAAATCGAAAGTTGCGAATTCGTATTCAGGGACAAGTTGTTGGAGCTTCCAATAACTTGATGACATAAACCATTGACTCTTCAGGCTTCTATGCCCTTGACTCTTCAGTCTTTTACTTCCTTAACTCATGAGACATAAAGGCAAGCATGAACTTAGCATGCTTCCCTGTTGGGCACTGTAAACGCTTCTGCGCTTCACCTTACACAAGGATGTAGGGAAGTGCCCAATTCATAGTATGTCCATTCACCCTTAAGACACTAAGGTAAACACATTCAAAACACCGCAGAAAACACAAGTACAAAACTCACAGCATATTGTGTTGGATTCCATGTTCCTTTCTTGAGTGACTTGACTTGAGATATGTGTCTTCCAAGAGACCTGTGTACACTGCAGCACTCATCACAGATTAGTATACCTCGGTTTATTGATGCCCAGCCCGGATCTGGAAAAAAGATGTGTACAGTAACATAAGGCTCACCTCCCAATCTTTGTGTGCAAGACAGACCTTAGCTAACCTTACCATTAAGAGTGAAGCCTATTAAAGTCAACAATATCTATGGGATTACCTTTAGATAAGACAACTATGCCTATTACACCTATTGCTAACCTAACCTAACGCAGGTAATGGTGAAGGAGAAGGTTAGTACTCGAAGGAGTTTATAGAATTGTGCCAAAATTTCTGGAGATGTTATTTGCATGATACTACACAAGAAAATTTGAGCAACAATGCACAGAACATATCATGACCTGACCTAACTTACTTTGATATCAGGTACCAATGAAAGCACTTTCTTGAAGAGGCATTGTGTAATCTGCTGTTGCCAGCGCCTGGTGGTGTCTGCGCTGTTTGTTTACAACCAACCCTCTCGGTCCGAGCATACAGTATTCTCAAGTCCACATAAAACGTAAATTACACCATGATGCTTTGACAAAGTTGATTTCATTGGTAGCAGATATCAAAACACATTAAGTACTTTCTGTTTAATATGGCGGGGGTGGTTAGGAAGTTAGGTAAGGTTAAGTAGGTTTCTTTGGTTGGTTATAGTTCAAGTTCTATTAGGTTCTAGTACATGTCGCCTCTATTAAAATACTTACTATAATGATAAGAACATCTGTAAAAAAAAATTAACCAAATCAAACAACTCCTTCTGGTGGTAACAGTGCTCTCATACATTACCCAAAGAACTTTACTCCGAATATTGTTCGCTAGATGGAGGTTTCACACCAAACAGGCCCTAATTTTCTTCTTCATATAGTCCAATTAAATAGAGGTTTTACTGTATTCATGTTTAAATCTAATGGTTTCCTGTCTCTCTCGTCTAACATGAATGCTATTAATACAAAACCGTTCATTGAGATCCATTTAAAAACGTCGGAAAATAAGTGGCGACCCTCTGCTTAACCTTCCAGTTACCTTTACACCTGGCTCCTGCACCCCCCTATAAGGACCTTCCAGTTACCTTTACACCTGGCTCCTGTACCACACCCCCCTATAAGGACCTTCCAGTTACCTTTACACCTGGCTCCTGCACCCCCCTATAAGGACCTTCCAGTTACCTTTACACCTGGCTCCTGTACCACACCCCCCCTATAAGGACCTTCCAGTTACCTTTACACCTGGCTCCTGTACCACACCCCCCCTATAAGGACCTTCCAGTTACCTTTACACCTGGCTCCTGCACCCCCCTATAAGGACCTTCCAGTTACCTTTACACCTGGCTCCTGCACCACACCCCCCTATAAGGACCTTCCAGTTACCTTTACACCTGGCTCCTGTACCACACCCCCCCTATAAGGAAACACTCAGAGAAGAAATCAACAATAAGTTTAAAGACATAATGTGGCATCTCTGTTCTCACCTTTACCTGAATAAATTTATTAAATGTAACTGCCAGGCTAGTACCTTTGGACGTCACCCAGTTATTGTGACAACTATCAAGGATTAGAATAGAAATAACACATTTAAAATATCTGAATGAGTAAGATCAAATACATCCATTGTAAAATATTATATAGGTGTAATATATGGGAGGTAAATAAGGTTGGGCTGAGAGAGGAGGGAGGGGTGGAGGTCTTACCTGGCGCCCCACAGTCTGCACACACGTCCTGCGAGGTCCTGGGCTTGGTCCTCGCCCCTCCCCCTACACGAGACATCTTGCTAGAGGCCGCATCCTACACGGCCACACCTAACACGCCCATGGTCAGCCTGAAACAATCCTTATCAGAAAAAGTTTCTTAGTTTCGCTCGACTTCTGTTTTCATTCACGCTCCGACTAGTATCGACACGGTCTTCTGAAATTCTATAAATATATAGTTTTCATCCATATTTACATCTGAAGTTATTTTAAATAAAATAGATGAATATTTTATAAAAACGATATATTTTGATACGTCTTTCAGCGAAGGAAAAACAATAATAAAATTTATTAAAAAAATATTGGAACCAGGGTTGGGAGAGCAGGGAACAGTTAGCCCCCAAATTATGTTACGTTATAACTGTGTTAATGGTGTATGTCCTTCTCTTCTCATGACCTGAAAAAACATATAGATAACAATATTAAAGCTATATAGTGGATATATCTCGTAATTTACAAGATAAAAGATCGTAAGGGGAAGAAAATCGTTTTCTCTTACAGTATCACCCTTGTATCGTTTTCTTTGGCAAAATACTCTGTACAACTAAGAAAATTTAAAGAAAACTTTCTAATTGTACCAGCCCTTCTAAGACTTAAGTGATAAAGTCAGTTTAGAGAATTCAAATTTTAAATTCATCGCGTCGATAGACAATGCAGGTATTCAACATACAAGGACCGTGCAGGCATGTAACATACCTAGACAATGCAGGCATACAAACAATGGTAAACAGTAAAGCACCTCGACCAAGGTAAGCCAACAAAACCATCAGTTACTACAACACTAAACAGTACTACTTATCATGAAATTATGTCATAACTTTTTGCCTAATACAGGTATTAGCTTGTTTTACTTCGCCGCTGATCGGCTCGTTAGCCGCTTGGACGGTCAGTCACATTTCTGTTAAGCACTGTTGGCAAGTACTGGGCATGCACCGGCTCCTGAAGGTATCTGTAGGTGCGGCGGTGTTGGTCAAATCATGTCTTGAATGACCTCACACTCGGTGCCGTCACAGCACTTCGGCAGATTGTTCCAAGAGATTTCAATTCTCACTCCGAAAAATTTACCCTGACATTTTTTTTAACTTGTTGCTTCTTCAACCTTAAGTTGAACAACACTCGACTAAGTACTGCCCTTAGAGATGTTTATAAACTTCAATTAAGTCACCCTCCAAGCCCTCTTGATTCATTGAATAAATAAAATCACTTAAATCAAACCTTTATTATATTTTAACCAACAAGGTAGCAGGATTCGCTACACACAGGCAAAGTTACTGTAAGTCCTCCGTACCTCAGTATCGCGGCACATGTTCTACACGCAAAGGACAGATTTTTCTGACATTCTCCTGTGGCCGTGTAGAGTACATCAATGTCAGCGCACCATAACCATCATCAGCAATAATTGTCAGCACAGGTGGCCAGCAACAGTAAACAGTCAGCAAGAACAGAAAGTCAGCAACGACGGCATTACTTGTCAGCTATGTGTACTTTCTTTACCCCCATGGAATGTGTACAGGTGAACACACACATTCATTCGCTGTTATCCCCACTATCTCCGCCTTTCATCCTCACTACTATCATAGACGTGTTCCACTGTATTATACCATCCCCATGTCTTAATCAAACGAGAAACTGTATTAAAACGGCGCCATTACTGTTACTTAATACCAAAGAGCGTCTGTAAGAAGGTTTTCCACCACGAGTGACTTATAGCAAATTCCCATGACGACCACGGCTATAGAGACCACCTGTCCGTAGCATTCCAGGAATTCCAACCAGGTAGCGCGACAATGGGAATATTCCAGGGGGCAGACCACCCCTCCTTTCCACCATCAGCTGGCGGTGGTGGGATGGTGGGGCGGTGGAAGGGAGAGGGCTCAGAGAGAGATGTAATCAGGGCTGCTGGTAGACTCCGTCGTATGTAAATGAGCAAGACTGGAAGGTATGAATATGAAAAGAACTTGAAGATTATCTCTTGGTTTGAAGGGTGTGTGTGTGTGTGTGTGTGTGTGTGATCATAATATACAAAGGGAGATCGCAATAATAATAATAATAATAATAATAATAATAATAATAATAATAATAATAATAATAAGTCAAAATGGTAAATACATAAAGCCACTTTGCACTGCATCCACTAGTCATGAGGTGATCAGCTGTCACACATCTGATACAAGGTTAATTTTAACAACATAACTAACTTTGGTAACGTATAAGCTAGCGACTCCTCAAAATATTCTCCAATAATCTGAGAGGTATTTGTCAGGTGAAACCAAACTTAACGTAAGAAAATTATAAAGTTAACGGAGTGATATGAGACAACTGCCAACGTGACAACATTACAAGGAGTTAAGGAGAGAATCGTGTCTACAGGCGGACGACATTCTTTAAGACAGCCTTGGCATTACAGTATGTACTCAAGGTTGTGGAGGACTGCGATTTTATCATCCTTTTACTCTTGATTTTCCTTTGAACCATATAAGTGACGTTCACTAGCTAAACGTAGATGTGTGCCATAACTGCTAAGCTCCTGAAGAACGGGATCTTGGTTCTAAGTTTTAATCTGACAGTGAATTTTCGAAGTAGTCGACTGTTAACGGTGCTGGAAAAAATATATCATCCAACGAAATATATATTTCATAGAAAATATTCCATGGTTTTCTGTCATGAACTCTAAATATTCCTCAAATAATTTAGTCATTGCAGCAGTATTTAAAATATTCCCACTTGTATCAAACTGAAAAGCGTGTTAACCGAACACCTGTGTGTGATTACTCATATTAGCCTTTTACTTCTAAGTTAATACTAAACTTACTGACACGAAAATTAACTTGGCTTAGATATTGCCCCCAACCCTCGCCAACTGGAGCATCTACCTCGGAGCCGCCCGTTCCAGCAGCTGTGTGGGGTGGTGACCAGCACCTGCTAACCTTATTGTCATCATTCCTGAAATTCCAGCGTGTCGGTGGGGCGCGAGGGATGCCGTGGGGCATTGTTCATGTGTGCTAGTCGAACTTCAAGATTTCTAAGGCTCATTGTTCCACTTGGGTAGGACCATATGCGGGGCAGGTGGCGGTGGTGACGGCAGTCACTCCTTCCCGCCGTGTGTGCAGGTCCTGTGCCGCGCAAGGCCAACACATGCCCAGGTACCTCTCCTCCGGGGCGTTTGTTCTGACTTTTATACCTAATTATTCCCAGGTGTTGTGTCATGTTCCTGGGTCAAGCACTGATGTTACACATAAATTAACTTTACCGTTAAGAATTTAAAAATCTCATTCATCTGTACGACACACTTGAAACACTTCCTGTGTCCACTAAGGAACGAGACACCTTCTTCTCAGTATCTTCCTTACGGTACCACCGCTCACACTTCACTCAACTTATATGAACAACTTCCAGTCGTCATTATTTAACAGAACAGTCTCGCGTTAAACACTTTATTAAAATACTCCTTATCAAAAAATGTCTCATTTTCGTGTAACTAAGACACCATGTTACAAGCGTACAACTCAAACTTCAACACAACATGAGTTTGTCTTCTATAGCTACAGTACTACAAGTATAACTACGATTATATTTTAACATTACTGAAATATAACATTCACACAAATTCTATTCTGTAAATCTTGTCCATGAACATGAAGCGACCAAGTTGTTATATGATCCTTAAGTACTGAAGGTAAGTTAAAGTATCATATGAAGACTAAACACCCCAGCTTAGTTCACCT
Organism: Homarus gammarus; assembly: GCA_958450375.1. Classification (NCBI taxonomy): domain Eukaryota; kingdom Metazoa; phylum Arthropoda; class Malacostraca; order Decapoda; family Nephropidae; genus Homarus; species Homarus gammarus. Next base: position 9,465 of record CAUDMG010000972.1, on the reverse strand, counting down.
GACGATTAAACACCCCAAGGCTACCTGGGGGATTAGGTTAGGTTAGATTAGGTTAAACTAAACATAATTAGTCTACGTCACGTCACGAATAATTATACGCAATTGGGTTCTAAGCCAAGCGTCTCCCTAATTGCACTAAACATGTAACTTTCTCTTTATTTACTATAATTTCTTAGCAATACCAATTTTAACTCAGATATAAACTTACAATACCATAGACAATTTATATAACTTCATGGTAGAATAAAAACAAACATTAGTCAATAAATCGATAGTCATGATGTTTTGATGCTCTAGTCAACATGAATATTATTAACGTAGAAATATATTAAAAATTAATTAACGTAAGGTATTAATAATCATTAGTGTTAGGGATGATATTACGTGCAGAAAGTGATACCAGTTCCTCTCCTCATCACACCACCACACAACACCTATCAAATACCCACAACAGATGCCCGTAATCCAGGACACAGATATGGCATCACTTTCATATAGCTCGCCTCCCCACCCCTTTACCCTCCCCTGTGTCGGGCCTAGTGAGCGTATCATGCTTGTGGTCACCTCGCTAAGTTGTCAGGCTTCATTCCCAGGACCCGTGACCCTGTGTCTGGGCGGTCCTGTTGGCGGGAAGGTTGCTGGTGTGCGAGACTGCGAGCGGCCATCACCCAGGAGCCTTGTTGATTGGCGCCAAAAAGAGGAGGCTCGTTTTCCCTTGATGTTGACTTGAAATGTTTCTTGTATCTACGTTACCTCTTCGTTTTATTTTCCATTTCATAAATATATCTTCTTTCTTATACCGGTGTAGGAGCGAGGAGCTTCTTGATAAGTTCAAGGCAGCCATAGATCGTATTAGGTCTAAGGGAGGGATCCCTATCATATGCGGTGTCCTGCCTAGAAGGAGAGTTGGCAGTGAATGGTTGTCAAGGGCAGTTGGTGTTAACGACCGTCTTGACAGATATTGCAAGTCAATATCAGTCCCATTCATTGACAACTGGGACAACTTCTATGGCAGAAGGGACCTTTATGCTAGGGATGGGGTGCACCTGTCTAGGGATGGAGTAGCAACCCTGGCTGGGGCTCTAGAGGGGGCAGTTCAAAAGATATCGAAGTCTTTAAACTGCTAAGAGAACATAGGGGCACGGGGGTGGAGGAGACTGCAGTGGGAGCGGGTAAACAAGGCGAAAGATTACAGGGAAATAATGTTAGGAATGATGACATAACTAAATTAGACAGGGAGTTTAAAACTAAACCGGTAAGGGAAGGACTCAGAACACGACTAACTTAAATGTATATTACGCGAACAGTAGAAGTATGAGAAACAAAATGGATGATATTAGGGCCTTGGTATGTACCGAAGAAATCGATATAATTGCATTCACTGAAACATGGATCAACCTAGACACACGTGAATTACCAGTCGAATACCAAATTGCGGGTTACAAACTGTTCCATACCGATAGGCAGACCAGGAAAGGAGGCGGAGTAGCAATCTATGTTAGGGATAATCTGAAGTGTGAAATAAATAAGGAAATAAAAACTGAGAGGAATACAGAAACAATTTGGATAGAATTAAGCGACGGTCGGGAAAAATTAATCACAGGAGTAATATATAGACCCCCCAATCTTGACAGAGTCAATGAGCGACTTATCTGAGATGAAATGCGCAGGGCTTCCATACACAACAAAGTCTGTATAGTAGGCGACTTTAACCTTGGCCAAATAGATTGGACCGACCTTACGGGAAACTCAGAATCAGAGGATTTTCTCGAGACGATCCAGGACTGTTTCCTAAGTCAACATATAACCGAACCCACATGGGGTAATAATATATTGGATTTAGTTTTGTCAAACAGAGAAAACCTCATTAGCAATGTCGAGGTAGGGAACGAACTTGCAAACAGCGATCACAAAGAAATTCGATTCCAGTTAGATTTTCAGGGCAAACGTAAGGAAAATTCCACTAAAGTACCAGATTTCAGAAGGGCAAACTTTGACAGTTTAAAGAGGCAGCTGAGAGAGGGGGTGTAGCGCTTGGCCGTGAACCTGACAGATGACACCGATCTGATAACGAGATCTGAGATTGCCGAGTTCCACGACAATTTAAATAGTGAGTTACTTAATGCACAAAGGCAGAACATACCATACAAAAAACTCAGATCAAACAACAATGACCCTAAATGGATAAATAATTATTTAAAGAACATCATTGGCCAAAGGAAGGCTATAGGTAGAAGGATAAATCGTGGCGAAATTCACCTCCGGGACTATTATAGGGTATTGGCGAGTAGGGTTAAAACCGAGATAAGGAAAGCAAAGAGGAATAATGAGGTAAGGATAGCAAGGGAGGCAAAGACAAACCCCAAAGGATTCTACCAAATGTACCAAACTAAAACACGAGAAAAGATTGGACCAATGCCGTCAGACTCCGGCGAGCTCACTGATAACGACGGAGAAATGAGCAATAATTTGAATAAATATTTTTCAACAGTTTTCACCACCGAAAATTTAAACATGATACCCGAGGCACCGACTCTATTCAGAGATAGTGAAGAAAACAAATTAAGTGAGATAGTAGTGACTAGTAACGATGTTAGTAAGCAAATAGACAAACTAAAGCCTAATAAGTCACCTGGTCCCGATGAGATATTTGCCAGAGTATTAAAGGAATGTAAGGAAGAGCTTAGTATGCCCTTAGCAAAGTTGTTTAACATGTCCTTAAAAACAGGTGTAGTACCAGAATCCTGGAGGATAGCGAATGTAATACCGATCTTCAAGAAGGGGGATAGATCACTATCCTCTAACTACCGCCCAATCAGTCTAACATCAATAGTAGGCAAATTACTGGAAGCAATCATTTCAAACTCTATTCGAAATCACCTGGAGAAGCACAGATTGATCAATGATTCCCAGCATGGCTTCACAAGCGGACGTTCTTGCCTAACTAATCTATTAACATTCTTTTCATCAGTTTTCGAATCAGTGGACGAGGGGCACAATTATGATGTGGTATATCTCGACTTTAGCAAAGCCTTCGACAGAGTACCCCACGAAAGACTAATTAGAAAGGTAGAAGCTCATGGCATCAAAGGTGACATCCTTAAATGGATTAGGGCGTGGTTACAGGACAGGAAACAGCGAGTGAGCATTAACGGCACTAAGTCCCAATGGAGCAACGTCACAAGTGGAGTTCCCCAAGGCTCAGTACTTGGACCATTATTGTTTATTATATACATAAACGACATAGATATCGGCATAGACAGCAACATAAGCAAATTTGCTGATGATACTAAAATAGGACGTGTTATCAAATCTGACGAGGACTCGGCAAAACTACAGGAGGATCTAAACAAATTTTTCGAATGGTCTGAAAAATGGCAGATGAAATTCAACATTGACAAATGTAAAGTACTCAGTATAGGAAATGTAAACAGGGAAACCAGATACCAGATGAACAACGATGCCATAGAGAAATCCGACTGCGAGAGAGATTTAGGAGTAATGATAAGTAGGAACCTTAAGCCAAGTAAACAATGTGTTTTTGCTCGTAACAAGGCTAATAAAGTACTTGGGTTCATACAAAGGTGTGTTAGTTACAAGACTAGCGAGGTCATCCTAAAACTGTATCTTGCTCTTGTGAGACCACACCTGGATTACGCAGTCCAGTTCTGGTCACCGTATTACAGAATGGATATAGAATCCTTGGAAAGAATTCAGAGGAGAATGACAAGACTAATCCCGGGTATCAGGAACCTTGAGTATAGAGACAGGTTAAAGCATCTTAATTTGCACTCCCTTGAGAGACGTAGAGCGAGGGGCGACCTGATAGAGGTGTATAAATGGAAGTCAGGGCTAAACAAAGGGGACATTACAAAGGTACTCAAATTATCCAACCAGGAGCGAACTCGTAACAATGGTTTTAAATTGGACAAATTTAGATTTAGGCGTGAAATAGGTAAACACTGGTTTGGAAACAGAGTAGTGGATGAATGGAACAAGTTACCAAATATCATCATTAACTCGAATACGCTGAATTGCTTCAAACATAGGTTGGATGCTCATATGAGCAATAGGGGTTGGGTGTAAACGGGACTGCCCAGTATGGGCCAATAGGCCCGCTGCAGTTTCCTCCATTCTTATGTTCTTATGTTCTTATGTTTACACGTTTTATTACACCCTTAACCGTAATAGAGCGGGTTACAAAAAAATCAGCGTAAATTATATACTTGTCAGCTTACTGTTACACCGGCAAGAACTGGGCATGTTAAGGGTTTTTAAATGAGCCAGTGTTGGTCAAGTCTGGTTTTATAATTATGAACTCACAATTGATGCTGTCACAACATCTCTGACGGCTGCTTTTTCTTTTAGCGTCCATCTTTTCTTTTTAAACTTCAACTCAAATACTCTCTTGAGTGTCTCATGCCCGCCATCTCGAGTTAGTTGTTTCCCACAGCTAAATATTCAACAAACATAACGATACCTGTTCCCTATCTGTCCTTAACCACAACTCGCATCACTCATCTATATTTAACTGACTTCTACAGCTATAAATAACAGGATTAGACCAAATGCTAAATATATTATGGTGGTAACTCTAGCTTCACTGATCCTCTACCGTGATAGGTTGGGTTTGCCAGGGAGAACAACTTTGGTATTAAACGTGAGCTTATGAATCATGGCCGTGTCTACCAACTGGCCAATGAGACAACAGCAAAGACAATATAGACCATGACGTAATTAATGAACTAATTAAAATAAAAAGTTAAAATCATAAACCCTCCCTTCTCTCCCTGATCAACACCCTCCCTTCTCTCCCTGATCAACACCCTTCCTTCTCTCCCTCATCAACACCCTCCCTTCCCTCCCTTCTCTCCCTGATCAACACCCTCCCTTCTCTCCCTGATCAACACCCTCCCTTCTCTCCCTCATCAACACCCTCCCTTCTCTCCTCTCAACACCCTCCTTCTCTCCCTCACACACCCTCCCTTCTCTCCCTCATCAACACCCTCCCTTCTCTCCCTCATCAACACCCTCCCTTCTCTCCCTCATCAACACCCTCCCTTCCCTCCCTCATCAACACCCTCCCTTCCCTCCCTTCTCTCCCTCATCAACACCCTCCCTTCCCTCCCTCATCAACACCCTCCCTTCTCTCCCTCATCAACACCCTCCCTTCTCTCCCTCATCAACACCCTCCCTTCTCTCCCTGATCAACACCCTCCCTTCTCTCCCTCATCACACCCTCCCTTCCCTCCCACATCTACACCCTCCCTTCCCTCCCTTCTCTCCCTGATCAACACCCTCCCTTCTCTCCCTCATCAACACCCTCCCTTCCCTCCCTCATCAACACCCTCCCTTCCCTCCCTTCTCTCCCTCATCAACACCCTCCCTTCTCTCCCTCATCAACACCCTCCCTTCTCTCCCTCATCAACACCCTCCCTTCTCTCCCTCATCAACACCCTCCCTTCCCTCCCTCATCAACACCCTCCCTTCTCTCCCTCATCAACACCCTCCCTTCCCTCCCTTCTCTCCCTCATCAACACCCTCCCTTCTCTCCCTCATCAACACCCTTCCTTCTCTCCCTCATCAACACCCTCCCTTCCCTCCCTTCTCTCCCTGATCAACACCCTCCCTTCTCTCCCTGATCAACACCCTCCCTTCTCTCCCTCATCAACACCCTCCCTTCTCTCCCTCATCACACCCTCCCTTCTCTCCCTCATCAACACCTCCCTTCTCTCCCTCATCAACACCCTCCCTTCCCTCCCTCATCAACACCCTCCCTTCTCTCCCTCATCAACACCCTCCCTTCCCTCCCTCATCAACACCCTCCCTTCCCTCCCTTCTCTCCCTCATCAACACCCTCCCTTCTCTCCCTCATCAACACCCTCCCTTCTCTCCCTCATCAACACCCTCCCTTCTCTCCCTCATCAACACCCTCCCTTCCCTCCCTCATCAACACCCTCCCTTCCCTCCCTTCTCTCCCTCATCAACACCCTCCCTTCTCTCCCTCATCAACACCCTCCCTTCTCTCCCTCATCAACACCTTCCCTTCTCTCCCTCATCAACACCCTCCCTTCTCTCCCTCATCAACACCCTCCCTTCTCTCCCTCATCAACACCCTCCCTTATCAACACCCTCCCTTCTCTCCCTCATCAACACCCTCCCTTATCAACACCCTCCCTTCTCTCCCTCATCAACACCCTCCCTTCCCTCCCTCATCAACACCCTCCCTTCCCTCCCTTCTCTCCCTCATCAACACCCTCCCTTCTCTCCCTGATCAACACCCTCCCTTCTCTCCCTGATCAACACCCTCCCTTCTCTCCCTGATCAACACCCTCCCTTCTCTCCCTCATCAACACCCTCCCTTCTCTCCCTGATCAACACCCTCCCTTCTCTCCCTGATCAACACCCTCCCTTCTCTCCCTCATCAACACCCTCCCTTCTCTCCCTCATCAACACCCTCCCTTCCCTCCCTCATCAACACCCTCCCTTCTCTCCCTCATCAACACCCTCCCTTCTCTCCCTCATCAACACCCTCCCTTCTCTCCCTCATCAACACCTTCCCTTCTCTCCCTCATCGACACCCTCCCTTCTCTCCCTCATCAACACCCTCCCTTATCAACACCCTCCCTTCTCTCCCTCATCAACACCTTCCCTTCTCTCCCTCATCAACACCCTCCCTTCTCTCCCTCATCAACACCCTCCCTTATCAACACCCTCCCTTCTCTCCCTCATCAACACCCTCCCTTCTCTCCCTCATCAACACCCTCCCTTCTCTCCCTCATCAACACCCTCCCTTCTCTCCCTCATCAACACCTTCCCTTCTCTCCCTCATCAACACCCTCCCTTCCCTCCCTCATCAACACCCTCCCTTCTCTCCCTCATCAACACCCTCCCTTCCCTCCCTCATCAACACCCTCCCTTCTCTCCCTCATCAACACCCTCCCTTCCCTCCCTGATCAACACCCTCCCTTCTCTCCCTCATCAACACCCTCCCTTCCCTCCCTCATCAACACCCTCCCTTCTCTCCCTCATCAACACCCTCCCTTCCCTCCCACATCAACACCCTCCCTTCCCTCCCTCATCAACACCCTCCCTTCTCTCCCTGATCAACACCCTCCCTTCTCTCCCTCATCAACACCCTCCCTTCCCTCCCTGATCAACACCCTCCCTTCCTCCCTCTCTCCCGATCAACACCCTCCCTTCTCTCCCTCATCAACACCCTCCCTTCCCTCCCTCATCAACACCCTCCCTTCCCTCCCTTCTCTCCCTCATCAACACCCTCCCTTCCCTCCCTCATCAACACCCTCCCTTCTCTCCCTCATCAACACCCTCCCTTCTCTCCCTCATCAACACCCTCCCTTCTCTCCCTGATCAACACCCTCCCTTCTCTCCCTCATCAACACCCTCCCTTCCCTCCCTCATCACACCCTCCCTCCCTCCCTTCTCTCCCTGATCAACACCCTCCCTTCTCTCCCTCATCAACACCCTCCCTTCCCTCCCTCATCAACACCCTCCCTCCCTCCCTTCTCTCCCTCATCAACACCCTCCCTTCTCTCCCTCATCACACCCTCCCTTCTCTCCCTCATCAACACCCTCCCTTCTCTCCCTCATCAACACCCTCCCTTCCCTCCCTCATCAACACCCTCCCTTCTCTCCCTGATCAACACCCTCCCTCCCTCCCTTCTCTCCCTCATCAACACCCTCCCTTCTCTCCCTGATCAACACCCTCCTTCTCTCCCTCATCAACACCCTCCCTTCCCTCCCTTCTCTCCCTGATCAACACCCTCCCTTCTCTCCCTGATCAACACCCTCCCTTCTCTCCCTCATCAACACCCTCCCTTCTCTCCCTCATCAACACCCTCCCTTCTCTCCCTCATCAACACCCTCCCTTCTCTCCCTCATCAACACCCTCCCTTCCCTCCCTCATCAACACCCTCCCTTCTCTCCCTCATCAACACCCTCCCTTCCCTCCCTCATCAACACCCTCCCTTCCCTCCCTCTCTCCCTCATCAACACCCTCCCTTCTCTCCCTCATCAACACCCTCCCTTCTCTCCCTCATCACACCCTCCCTTCTCTCCCTCATCAACACCCTCCCTTCCCTCCCTCATCAACACCCTCCCTTCCCTCCCTACTCTACCTCATCACTTCCCTCCCTTCTCTCCCTCATCAACACCCTCCCTTCTCTCCCTCATCAACACCTCCCTTCTCTCCCTCATCAACACCCTCCCTTCTCTCCCTCATCAACACCCTCCCTTCTCTCCCTCATCACACCCTCCCTTATCACACCCTCCCTTCTCTCCCTCATCAACACCCTCCCTTATCGACACCCTCCCTTCTCTCCCTCATCAACACCCTCCCTTATCAACACCCTCCCTTCTCTCCCTCATCAACACCCTCCCTTCCCTCCCACATCAACACCCTCCCTTCCCTCCCTTCTCTCCCTCATCACACCCTCCCTTCTCTCCCTGATCAACACCCTCCCTTCTCTCCCTGATCAACACCCTCCCTTCTCTCCCTGATCACACCCTCCCTTCTCTCCCTGATCAACACCCTCCCTTCTCTCCCTGATCAACACCCTCCCTTCTCTCCCTCATCAACACCTCCCTTCTCTCCCTCATCAACACCCTCCCTTCTCTCCCTCATCAACACCCTCCCTTCCCTCCCTCATCAACACCCTCCCTTCTCTCCCTCATCAACACCCTCCCTTCTCTCCCTCATCAACACCCTCCCTTCTCTCCCTCAACAACACCTTCCCTTCTCTCCCTCATCACACCCTCCCTTCTCTCCCTCATCAACACCCTCCCTATCACACCTCCCTTCTCTCCCTCATCAACACCTCCCTTCTCTCCCTCATCGACACCCTCCCTTCTCTCCCTCATCAACACCCTCCCTTATCAACACCCTCCCTTCTCTCCCTCATCAACACCCTCCCTTCTCTCCCTCATCAACACCCTCCCTTCTCTCCCTCATCAACACCCTCCCTTCTCTCCCTCATCAACACCCTCCCTTCTCTCCCTCATCAACACCTTCCCTTCTCTCCCTCATCAACACCCTCCCTTCCCTCCCTCATCAACACCCTCCCTTCTCTCCCTCATCAACACCCTCCCTTCCCTCCCTCATCAACACCCTCCCTTCTCTCCCTCATCAACACCCTCCCTTCCCTCCTGATCAACACCCTCCCTTCTCTCCCTCATCAACACCCTCCCTTCCCTCCCTCATCAACACCCTCCCTTCTCTCCCTCATCAACACCCTCCCTTCCCACCCACATCAACACCCTCCCTTCCCTCCCTCATCAACACCCTCCCTTCTCTCCCTGATCAACACCCTCCCTTCTCTCCCTCATCAACACCTCCCTTCCCTCCCTGATCACACCCTCCCTTCTCTCCCTCATCACACCCTCCCTTCCTCCCACATCAACAGTGAAAGGGGGGTCATTTCTGTCATCGATTAAAAAAAAAAAAAA